>JALMQS010000099.1:50001301-50221546 GCA_024734495.1 Forficula auricularia
TGCATCGAAAAGCTTATGGTTAATATGCTCCATCGCAAGAAACGTGTGAAAGATGGTTTCGGCGTGGTGATTTTGATGTTGCAGTCAAGAAACACGGAAAAGCGCCAAAAAAGTAAGAAGATGCAGAATTTGATTGTTGGACAAAAACGGTGAAACGGTTAATACCAAAAGCTACCAACAACAATTGATCGATTTGAAAAGTTCGATGATCAAAAAACGATCAGAATATCAAATAAACTGCAACGGATCGTTGCTAAACTTTATCAAAATTCATTTGAAATATTAATATGTTCTTGAGTAAAGTACTTTAAAATATAATTTTACTAAAAACTTTATTTAACCTTTTTTGTGGTCCCAAAGGTACTTAATTAGGATATTAAATTTCATCAAAATTGGTTAAGTCATTTTCAAGATATTTAGAAAAAACTAAAAAAGTACTGAAATAAAGTACTAATGTTTGTGGACCGATATGTACCAAAAACTAATCAGCGCTTCATTTTTGTTAAACTAATGGTAGGTTTTCAATTTCATTTCAATCGGTGCAACGGTGTGGAAAAATTCGTGGACGAAAAAAACGATAACACACATCATCATCCATACATCCATCCGCACGCACTTCCAAAAAAAATGGCACTTTTTGGCCTCTCGACGAGATTCCAGGTAATTTTTGGCAAAACCGTCACGTGCTAAAATTCAATCTCATTGAATACTTCCAATTTGTGACCTTAATTGAGTCCATGGGTTCCGTAGTCTTTACCTGAGGACCCTTTGAAGTCGCGCTTGCCGCGAGAGCCATTCCAATACTTTCTCCCATGCTTCGCATTGGATAAAGTAAAAAAGACAAAATAAGGTCATTTTCTCCATGAAAATTCTTCATCATATCTTAATAAATTGCGGGCGGCTGAGACCGCCAATTTCGCGAGTTCTTTATGCGGCTACTCATAGAACTTGCCACTCCGTTCTCCTGTTGCAGCAACGAATCCTGAACGGCGCGCGTATCGTCGAAGACAGCGGTATTCGCAGCAAAAGAAGGTGATTTATTACAGGCATTACGAATTTCCCAGATGGAAAATATTATAACAAGCAAATCAAACATACTTTAAATCAAGCCTTTTATCATTCGCCTCAATTGCGCCGTTTTTGAAAAATCCAGCTGTGCTGAACATGGTAACTTATGTTCATCAGCCAGAAGAATTTGTTGTTATATATAATTTCGCATTTCATATATTATGGAAACATTCGCCGCTTGTCACCAAAAGCAGATAACTGCCAAATCCTCGTTACTTTCACGGACATTAAACTCACATTTTCGTGTTCCATCTCCGTGTTCGCAGCCTATGATGGGGTTAGAAAAGATAAGATATAAGCAAACTTGACAGACGACGCACAGCTTACTTTCACCATTTCGGTTAAGTATTCATTTTTATGGTCGCCTCCCGGCTGCCATTAGATTTTCTTAAACAGTTCGAGCCGTGTGTCGGAACATCTTTTATGGGACATTTCGTGAGAATATTGTCCTGAAGTTTCCATTCTGCCATTTTACAAATAATAAACAGGTGATTAGAGAGAGTTAGGAGAAGGGAATTTAATATGCAACGGAAAAATAGGTTCAAGTTATGATCGACGATAAATCGTTATTTTATTGATATGGATAATTTATTTATTTTAGAAAAAGCATTCCTGAAAAGTAGCAAATAAGCGTCCTGATGGAATTTCATTCGCCCCTATTTGCATTAACAACAGAAAGTTATCTAGTTCATCCCAATAAACAAATAATTCATTTATTTAAATACGACAAAAGCTTGTATAACTCGAAGAACTAGAATGTCTTGGGTCCTCCCTGGAATACCATAGTACAGTAGTTAAAAACTATGATTATCAATGAGAGTTTCTGTTAGTGGGAATTAAGGACAAGTTTTTTGTGTGATTTTTTAGCAACGTTTCGTCGACTTTGCCTACTTTTTCAGAGTTTCAAATAGTTACATCACACATTCGTCTAAAATACATTATTTTTCTCTATCTCTGCCTACCAATGACATCAAAAATAAGTCAGATGAGTATATGGTAATATAATGTAATTTTAGTTTTATTTAAATTTGATATTTCTATGTATGAAAATAGATAAATAAAATAATCCATTCTATTGTTCTAAAACTGTATTCTCTGATTCTGTTTGTATTGTTTCTAAAATTGTTTATCGAATTATTTTTTCTGTGAATGTGGCGGATTTTTTGAATTTTTTGAATTTCTGATGGTCATTGATCATCACGGAGATATAGATAAATACTTTTTTGACGAATGTGTGATGTAACTATTTGAAACTCTGAAAAAGTCGACAAAGTCGACGAAACGTTGGTGAATAATAAAAAAAATCATAAAAAAACTTGTCCTTAATTTCCAATAATAAACTCACTAACTTACATTCTGGACGGAAATGATAATAATAATTATACATCTATGATTATCATAAATCTTAATTGTCTTTAATATCTTCCAAACTAGTAATAGTTTGAAGCGATATGGGAAGACTATTTAATAGATATGCCAATTAACTTCAAATGGATCAAACAGCTTACAGAATCACAAAGAGAAACAAAGAGGTTGTCCTCTGCTTGATGCAAATAAACATACACACATATGGGTATATCAAAATGATATATCTGTATATATATTATTTATTTGTTTGAGGCTATAGTTTCGAAGACTTGATCTTCATCCCTCCCCCCCCCCCCCCCCCCCCCCGTTTAAATTTATTAAAAAAAGAAAGAATTTAATTTTTAGGACAAATTCTAGAATTATAGTAGCAATATAAAAATATTGGTCAATGCGTACGTATGTACCCCTGCCGTTAGATTTTGGATTCTTCCCAGCAAAAAATGTAAAAAATAAAAAAAATCGAATCATATGAGTAGTTCCTAAACAGCTATAGCTAATAAGCCAAAAGTTTTTATTCATAAACTGTACCTTTGTATCAAATTTCAACTTTCTAGCAGAACCGTTTGTTACGAAAAAAAATTGCCGAATCAGCAAAATTTGAGAATAGCTTTTTTTCTCCAATTTAAAAACAAATATTCACTTTACAGATATAATACTTTGGTGGTTGAGTTGTTTACCAAAAGAATTTCTGCAGAAATCACCTGGATTGCACATTTTTAATAAAAAAGTCTCATTAGAATGCATAACGTTTTGATCTCAATCGATCAATAGACTTCTTTATAGCACTTGAAAACAACTCTAGAACTAGTTGTCTAATTGTTGTGCATTTGGATGAAATTTTCTACGAAATGATATTCAGAATATAAATAAATAATGTTATTTTTCGGACTCTTTTAAATTCCTCCTAAAAGCAAAATTCAAAATCAAGCCACTTCATTATTTATTATTTATTAATAAAAAGTATGCAATGATTCCGCAGAACAAAATAACTTTATCTGCTTAATTACTTAAACTCTTAATAAGATCATCGGGAGGTTGACATTAATGGCAAGTAGTATTTTTAAACATTTCTTTGTTCACTAATAAATTATTTCAGGTTTCTGTGCTTAAACAATTTCTATTTTTTCGTTTGATTAAATTTAATGAAGAAAAATTACGTTCGCCTGCGCAACGATTCCGCTGTGGTAGACATGATATGTTTTTGAAGAATTTACTTAGTGTCGAAAACATTAATTCATTTAAAACATTTGTTGAAGAATTTATTTCATCAATTAATGGCTCGTCTTGTTATTAAATCTATCATTTTTAGTATTTAATATTAACATCCACTCAATAATATAATATGAAATTTTCGAAATCAGACTCATTAACCATATTATGAACAAATTTTGGACAAATGGAATGATCGAAACATTGATATTTTGACGCTTATATTTTTCAGGATAGTAATGTATCATAAATGTACTACACTTTGAAGTCCTTTATAGAATGTATTAGAAACTCTATTATTTTAATGATAATTTAGATACTATTGTACTTTTAAAGCTAAAATGTACTATAAATAATACACTTATTTATACTGTTACAACAGCACTGGTGTGGCCTAAAAATAAATATATTTGTACCTAGTCAATCATAAAAGTACTTAAGATTCCAAAAAAAGTACACAAATTAGTACATTTTCTCCTTACCTGAGGTCTAACTTCATCATAAGTCTTTTTAATTAGAAATATTCTCTCTGTTATTTCTCATGAGTTGACATACCCGATTGGATTAAGTAAATTAGTTTTGTTGTAATAGTAAGCTCAGGGCAGCTCCAAGCCATTCGGCTGCCCTTGTGCAAACTATAATTTTGCGCCCCCTTCAAAAATTGTAATTAAAATTTAACACATATAAAAATGATCACCCCTTACCCCTTCTAGATAAAAATTGATACATAGGTACATATAATAAATAAAATTGAAATAAATTCTAATAATTATAATTAATTTTGACATTATACATATAGATTCACAAAGGGGGGTGCTGAGAAATGTGCCTTAGTGGGCCAGCGGCTTTAAAAGGGTTGAGAATCACTCGATTAGACTCTAGCTAGAGAGATGGTTAGTCAAATGTCAGTCTAGCTGTTTTGCCGCCCTTTGACTTGGCCGCCAGTGTCTTTTGCACACATTCGCCATATAGTCGGCTCGGCTCTGAGTATGCTGGTCACTCAACAAACGAGAACAACAAGTAGAGGGCAACCTCAACGCTTTCTCTTTATGAATTATCAACTCTGCTACTCTTGGCAAACTTAATCTTTTCAATTATTTTATTACTATTTACACGTTGCCATTTTTAACCGACTTCATAAAAGGAGGAGGTTCTCTCTCTATTCGACTGAATTTTTTTGTGTGTGTGTGTCTATGTTACCTCATATCTCCGCCAATTGTGAACCGATTTTGAAAAAAAATTTTGCATTTGGTTCAGTCTAGCTTCCAATTGGTCTCGTTTTTTTTAATTGGTATTAGACCTTTTTTGTTAGGTTTGTTCAGGCCTAACTTTTTTGTTTATCAACGGATTTCAATGATTATTTTTTTATTGGAAAGGGTATATTAGGAATGGTGCCATATTAATTTGGTTAAGTTCTGATGATATGATCAATGACGAAATAACGTAAATCTCCAATTCTTATGACCAAATAATCGAAATTATAATAAATAAAATCTTTTATAAAAAAAATCAATCTGAAAACGTTCATTTAAAACCCGCGTACGTTTCTAGAGAATTTCTATATTATGAATTTAATTTTATTATCATTTTCTGACTCATTCACCCGACGCTTTTCTCTTACGAGATGCATGCAAGGTATTATATTAAGTCACTATTAATAACATCACTAAAAAGAGAAAAATAAAAATAATTTTTATAAAAAAAAATAAAACCGACTTCAAAAATATTAAATGCAACAAATAAAATAATAAAACTCAAAAAATAAAATAAAATACACTAAAAGGTATAAAATAATAATCTGATTTAGTTGCAACTAAACGAGGAAATATTTACATGAAATCACTTTTTGAAGTCGGCGCTAAACAAACTATATAAGCGAGCGTACCCGCCAAAAGTACTAAGTAAGATCCGTCGAGTTCGATTCATAAAATGTATATTTTTTGAAGTCGGTGCCAAACAAACTATACCTATAAGCGAGCGTACCCACCAAACGTACTAAGTAAGATTCGTCGAGTGCGATTCATTAAATGTATATGTTTGGCACCGACTTCAAAAAGTAATTTCATGTTAATATTTCGTCGTTTTAGTTGTAACTAAATAAGATAATAATTATTTTTAAACCTTTGAGTGTATTTTATTTGTTGCATTTAATTTTTTTGAAGTCTGTTTTATTTTTTCTTAAAAATTAATTTTATATAATATCTGTATATATAAAGGAGCGTGTGTTTTAAAAAGTTTTAACTTCTTCCTCCAATTTTGCTCCTACACATTCATTTGAATAGATTCAAAACTCCAGCAGCCAAGGTGGCTTTTAATTTATTCTGCAAAAAAAAAAAAACGTTAATTGAGAAAAATCAAATTTAACAAACATTAATTTTCTTATACAATAAAACAGTTGACTTTCCTCTAAATTCTAAAATATGAAATGAAATAATTCTTTTGGGCGTTAATTGTAATTCACGGCTAGAATAATTGTGACGCAAATTCCGTTTCTGCAGCTGATATTCTCCTTCCCAACTCTGCCAACTCTGCCACCCTCACGCTCTTTTTTGATCTGAAAGAATTAAGTTGTTCTCGAAACACCCCTTCCCACCCCTTAACCCTACACACGCGGCGCAACTTAATTCTATTCTAATTTATTTAAATGAAATTCAAACGTAATTTTCAATTTAATTAAAACGCCAAAAGATTTTCATTTGAAAACTATTCTCTTTCCATTCACCTATAAACATGATTTTTTTATACTCCCCTTAACACGGCTAGAATTGTAGGATTGTTCAGTGGGGTATGAAAAAGACAGCCGTTGAATGTAATGAGGTTGTCACCGAGGTAAATGAATTCGATACACTTCAACTTAAACTGTTTTTATAGTCGAAAATAAATTCGAGCCAACGGTTTTAGCATCCGCTTATTTAGTTTAAGCCATTATTTGTTACAGAATCAATCAATTAATTGAAAACGAATTGGAATGTTTTACAAAATTTCATTTCTCTTGTTAAAAAAGAAGCTTCAAATTTTTGTTTTCACTTATCATAACCGACTGTAGATCCGTGATATCTATACATGAAAGAGCCCATACATTAGTGAGAATGCACTAAAAACACAGATAGATAGTAGATATACTAGTATTATATAAAATAAGTGAAATAAAAATGGTGATTGTAGGTATCTTTGCAAATTTAAAAGAAAATATCTGTTTTTCTATTTTTACCTTAATTATAGTGTCCCAAATTCTATCAAGAAAACAAACTTTAGCATTCTAGTGTCATTTCTCCCTTTGTGTCATAAATTAGATTTTATCCGAACAAGCGCATTCGTCTATTCGATTATTCCTATGACTGCGGGACTCTTTTCCCCAGGCCGTCTTTTCGGCGACATCTAATCTTCACTTTTCCAAGTTCTGCATATACAGGCTACCGACCCATCTCTGATATTCGCTGATATATCTCTGATATTCTTCTTTTTTCACGATTCAAGAGTCCACCCTCGGATTACAGGTGTTGTACCTTTTTGGTGCTACTTCTTCTTGTATCACTATCATTATATATACTATATAGTATATATAAATTCATATTTACAAGTTGTGAATTTCCCTAAAAAATTCACCTTCATTTTAGGGTTTGGAAGAGGGAATGTCTAGGTTTTTTTATTTTTTCTATTTATTTACGCGGATAAGGGCTCATATGGTTCGAAATAAATAAAAAAAAATATCCCCAAGTTTCAAGTCTCTATCTCAATTTTAACCTATGCCCCCGGCGATGAAAGTTTCTCATCTAAATAACATGGGGTTTTTGGCATTAAAATATCATTTTTTTATTCCGGCCAAAGTAATGTTTCAAAAAATTTGAAACTCTGTAGACTTTATCCTTATAATACTAGTTATCCATCAGAATTATTGCAGATTTTTAGCTATTATAATTTTGGAGTTACAGCTAGATAAAATACTGCTATATCTTAGTGTTACTAAGTTATAGACTCCAATTTTTTTTTTTTTTTTTTATTGTCACCGGGAACAAAGCCCATTTAGACAGCACGTCAGTAAAGTGTTAGTAGGGTTAATGTGGGGAGCCGAGTTTTAGCCGGTAGACATTTTATATGCTAGCCAGGCTCGAAACCGGGCTTCCCGCTTGAACATCGTCATCAATGATGCTGAAGCGTGGCAGCGCCTTGGCCAGCCCGGCCAACCCGACTCCTCAGAAATTATAATAGCTAAAAATCTGTAAAAATTCTGAGGGATTGCTACTATTATAAGGATAAAGTCTGGAGAGTTTCAAATTTTTTGAATAATTACTTTGGCCGGAATGAAAAATTGATCATTCAATGGCAAAAACTCCATATGATTTAGATGCAAAACTTTCATCGCTGAGGGCACAGGTTATAATTGAGATAGAGACTTGAAACTTGGGGGATATTTTTTTTTTATTTCATTGAATCATTGCGTAAAGATTTGAAAATACCCAAAATAAGGACCACCTTAATATGTATATAAATATAATTTATTTGTTTGAGACTATACTTTCGTAGGTTTGTTAGTCTTTTTAATTAGTAATATTTGATTTATTATTTCGATTGTATTTAGATAAATTCGCTTTGCCCATAATAGTAAGCAGGTCACTGAACAGAGTATTTTTCCAGTAATGTTCTGGAAGCATTTTATAATTTCATTGAATGATTATAAAATTTTAATTCAAATTATAAAACTTTGATTTAACATCTAGTAAATACAATTACAGCAATAAGTTATTTACGATACCTATATAAAGAAATATATACACCACAAAATTAAATACTTGTTTCGAAAATAAGAACCACCCTAAGTTAATATATATGTAGGTATGTTTAAAAATATCTAAATCAGTTCAAATTTCTAGTTCTATTTGAAGCGGAATCGATACGAAATAAGGCAAAGTATACACAAAAAAAAAAAAAAAAACTCAATGTTGCCTTATTTCTAGGCGCGTCGACAGAAACCTCCCAAACATATCATTCGACTCAAACTTACTAGAATTCAGGGATAAAATTTCAATGCTAGGCGTAACTCTAGGGTGTGACCTTTCATGGAATGACCATATCTCAACCACTGCTAAAGCTGCAGCGCGCAAGCTTGCTCTCTTATTTAGGGCTAGACGCTGTTATACTCCCAGTCAACTTCATTATACTGTATAAGGCGTCCCTGTCTCGAATATGGCTCTCATCTGTGGAGGGGTGCCTCCAACGAATTCTCTTGCTACACTGGAAGCGATTCAGAAGCGAGTAATTAAACTAATAGAAGACCCGGCTCTAACCAACTCACTCGATTCCCTGGCTCACCGAAGAACCGTTTCTGCCCTTTCCCTGTACTACAGTTACTATCACAGTGTCTGTTCAGTCGAGCTAAAATCAATTATCCCCCATAAAGCCCTCTTTACGAGAAACACGCGGTTTTCGAACGCTCAGCACCCCTTCGCTGTCAAATTCGATAAAAGTCGAACAAGCGCTTTCGCCAACTCTTTTTTTTTATCCCTATGACCTCCAGAGACTGGTACTCGCTCCCTGCCACCATCTTTCTCGCGACTTATAACCTTCAGCCAAAGGTGCAACCCCTGAAAGGCCTGGGTTGGCCCCTCCTTCGTGAAAAGTAGAAGAAAGACGTTACCGGGCTGAGTCGGGGTCGAAGGTATCCTGCGGCCACCTCTCTGACCCCCGACCAGCCCATAAAATTCTTTCTTCTCACGCCATCGGCGGAGGTGGCCGGACCCAGGCCTTTAGGGGTTGCTTACTTTTTGGTGTGACTCCTTCTCTCATCATTTTCATTAAAAAAATGCTTCTAAATAGAAACTGAACAACAAACTTTTACAACTACCTATGTGTAGTTTTACATTTCAAATCATCATGCTAAAAGCGTTTACTGAATAAACTAGCTAATTGAAGAATTTGAGAATGAGATTTCTTTTGTTCCCTAATTTAAGCGCAAAAGAGGGCACTGAGTACTCGCAAATTGCGGATTTCAGTCTCAGGAGGGATTTTTGATTAAGATTAATGATAATGATAATTGAAAAAAGAAAGTGAGAAAGGATGTCGTTATTTGGTGAAAAATAAGGTTTAAGGCTGATGGAATGAAAAAATCAAAACGAAAATAAGAAAGAAAAAGTGGAGTCCTGAGAGATTTTTCAAATACATAGGATCTAGAAATTCCCATTATGCGAAAAAAGTAACAATACCTCATTGAATTCTAGTCCTACTTCTCACGAGGAAAAAGTGTTATTGACTGTTTTATAATATAAATAAATACACATTTTTTAAAGGGAGAGATGGAGAAGGAAAATTAATTGGATGGATTAATTTCCGCAATATGGTATTGGAATAATTATCGGAAAAGAGGTTTTTTTTCTATAATTAGTTTTTCCTCTTATTAAAAACAAGGACTAAAGATGATCAAGGACACTCGAAGTAATCTCCGGAGTCGAAGCTAAAATACAATGATATACATTAATTAATGTAAAATAATTGGTTTAATAACATTTTTAAAAAACAATCTTCAAACGTTTATTAAAATTCAAACGTTTCAGGAGAATTTCTCCCTTTATCAATGGAACTTTAATTTATAAATCTAAAAAAGAAAAAAAAGCTTTGTGTATTAAATATAAAGCAACACTTATATGGTTAATATTCAATACATAAATCAACTTTTTTCTTTTTTACGATTTATAAATTACAATTTCATTGATAAAGGAAATATTTTTCCGTAACATTTGAATTTTAATAAATGTTTGAAGATTGTTTGATATATATAATTATCAACAACCTTTAAAAACCAAACTTTTAATATGAGCAAAACTAATTGTTTGATTTTTATTCCACACGGTTTTCTATCTCATAGAATTCCAATTATTGATTTCATGTAGGTATTATTTAAATTAGTAAATGAATGACTGTACACTTACTACTGAGGCGAACACATCGGAAAGAATTCTAATTACTTATTAAATTATCAAATTGATAGTTTCTTTTTTGCCGAGAGTAGCAGAATTATTATAAATTAAATCTGCTGGAAAAATAATATTAAAATAAATAAATAAAATAAATTAAAAAATTATTTTTCCACCAGAAAACAGACTCTTTTATCTTCTTCTTTAATTTATTAAATTATCATTTTATTAAATAATTTTTTGTGTTCATTTCATTATAAGATTTTAGTTTATTATTTTTCGAGTAGAAACCTTTCAGACTTAAAAATCACCAAATCAGTAAAAATTGAATTGTTTTAAGGGTAGATTTTAACTATTTCAAATAATAAATTGAAATTCAACCCGAAATAACCTTGTATTAATAAGTTAAGCCTCTAATCAGTGGTCGTCAAACTGCGGGTCGCGGGCCGCATGCGGCCGCACAGCCGATATTTGTGCGGCCCGCGACATAGCAAAAATTAAAATACTCATTCAGTTTGAATTTCCTAAAACTCAGTTGATGAACGAAATCATATTGAACTAAAATACGGCACACAACTCAAAGCTCATTTCATTGAACATCGTGAAAAGCCAGGAACACATTGAATTTTGGAAAAATGTGTCTAAGTAACTATAAAAGTTTACGAGAATGTGCACAATTTATTTTGACAATATTTTCTTTGAAATATCTCTGTGAAACTTCATTTTCCAAAAAATGAGATTCTTGAAAAATAAATATCGCAATGGTCTTTCTACTCATTTAGAAGACGTAATGAGAATTATTGCATGTAGTCCCAAAGACGCCAACATAGAAGAAATAATTAAAAAAGTACAACACCATAACACTTAAATTACATGATTCTCATAGTAAAAAATACATAATTAATAATAATATATTTGTGATTAAAATAAAAAAATTGAATTATACTATACTTTTTTCAATATACATTATTAATATTTATTTTGATTATTTATGTCCATCGATTAAATTAATAAGTTGTTGTAGGGAAATAAGGACAATAGCTTATGAAAATATTTTTTATTTTATGCCAACGTTCCTGAGGAAGTTAATACAGTTGACGAAACGTTGGCATAAAATAAAAATATTTGGATAAGCGATTGTCCTTATTTCCCTACAACAACTTATTAATTATGTATATTCACATTATTGGATCAATAAATACTTGGTAGGTATAAAAATAAAACAAATCTATTTTTGGAGAGACTTTAATCTTGATATATATATTTCGGGTGGCTAACACATCTTCAGGAGCAACAGAAAGGAACTGACCTGAACTCCAAAAATAAATTCGTTTTATTTATATACCTTAATGTGAAACCTATCAAGTATTTTTTTATCCAATAATTTTTAAAAATGTTTCAACAAATACCAACACCAAATTTCTTAAAAACTATGTATATCCACACCCATTCACATAATACTACCTACGTTGCTAATATAAAAATATCCAATTGGGTAGTTAAGTGTAAAATTAGATTTTTAGCTGCTTAGTCAATAAAAATACATAGTTAATCAATTGAGTTGGATACCCAATTCATAAGTATGCGGTTCGCAATGATACCTCACATTGTCTTATGTGGCCCTTGGCCAGAAAAAGTGTGACGACCACTGCTCTATATGTGTATCTGGAAGAGATGTCACGTCTATTTGAATTTTCTCAGCAATTCCAAAACTAATTGTTGAAATGTCGTGCATTCTGATGAATTTATCTCATTAAAAATGTACAATCTTAGTGGTTTCAGACAAATGTTCTTTTTTGATAAACATTAGTTTCGTATTTTATTTAATTAAAATAATTTTAATCGTTCACAAAATCAATTTTTTAAGACAAGAGCTATTACGGAGGCGTTAAACATTCCTTAACTAAACAGAACCCCCTCGTTTAGCTTTTATCTATAATTTCGTGTTTGTTTTCGCACCGTTGATTGAATCTCGCAACCACAACCTGTTGATAAATGAGCATCAACGAGGGCGCCTCAACGTTTTGAACTAACAAACAGGCCTTTTTCTTGCGAAATTTTTTATTATTAACCCCCTTCTGCCGCGATCCAACCCTCTCCATCTACTCCACCCGCTACCAATCCTTTTTTTGGTACAAGTGCCGTCATTCATTTTGCTTTTGTTAACCGAATGCATTCTATTGTTGTTTGCGACAACAACAAAGAGTGGGCAAAGTGGTTGGTTGCCATCTGCCAAGTACCATCCATCAACAACAACAGTGCACGCTCACAAGCTACGCCTGTCAGTGCTTTGTTAACGAAATTATGCCATCATATGACGTCATTCCTCAATATACTATTATATACTCTTGACGAATATAGAATTAATACTCTAATGGTTCCTACATTAAGATCCTTTAACATTATACATCACAGTTGAGCTCTGTCATTGAAGAATCGTATATTTGGAAGGGAAGGCAGCTGAAAAATATAAAAAATGATATATTTTATACGAGAATACTATTTCTGTATTATAATATAATTTTTACATTCACTTACCTACTTAATATTAATTTCCGTATTGTGGCCGATATGATTGTACTAACATTTTAACCAGATAATACAAATCATTTCCGCATACACTCGAAACGTCGTGCATTCTGTTGAGATTTTTTTATTCAAAATTTACAATTTAGATCAGGGGTGTCCAACCTTTTAGCTTACCCGAGCTACATTTGAAGAAAAAATATCTCGGGCCGCAGATAATTCTTTTTTGTATGATATCAAATGCAAGAAGAGGCCCTTGAAGACGAGGCCCCTATGAATCTCGAATGATCCCTGCATTTCCGAAAAGAAGGATGAATAGATCAATCCCCGCGACTTATAACCTTCAGCTGTTTAAGACCCGTTTCCACAGATACCTTTGACCCCTACCCAGTCCATAAAATCCCTTCTTCTTCTTCTTCTTTTCACGATGGAGGGGTCAACCCAGGCCTTTAGGTGATGTATCTTTTTGCTGTAACTCCTTCTCTCATCATTTTCATAAAAAAAAAGAAAGAGTGGCGTAGGTGTTGAAGTTTTGAAGGTTAAATGGTACGAGTGTCAGAAAGTTTGCAGATAAAAAATTTATATATAGAAAATGAAGTGGAAAATAGACCGAAATGGTGATTGTTTTTTACGGAAATCTTGAATTTTAGTCTAGATTAAAAATTTAAAATTAGTACTTATTTTTCGAAAACTTTTCGGTAGATTTTCAGATTTCTTAATTTAGAGAAACAAATTGTTATGTCTTTTCCAGGATACATATTAATCTCAAAGTTTTAAGGAAGTTTATAAATTTATGTTGGGCCGCATTCATTGCAGTGCTGGGCCGCGGCTTGGACAGCCCTGATTTAGATGCTCTCTGCTTCCTGCAGCTTTGGGTCAAGCATAGAGCTCAAACTGTTCATTATCAAAAATATTGGTGTATCACCGTAAATTGCACATAGCGTACGTACCTAGTCAGTCACGAAAATGATTTCATTTTTTCACTCAATTTAAATGAATGTATTAAGAATAAGAAAAACTAAAAACAGAGATTTTTATAGATATTTTATAGGAAATTGAATTTTTTGTAAAAAACTGAAACCTCTAATACATAATTCATATCATGAAATGTCGACAATAATAACAAATAATAATAATGTCGGCCGAGATTATATTAATTATTTAAGTATATATAGGTGCATTCAGAGTCTTCAGTACGGATATACCTGGCCCTTACGGAGAGGTTATCGAAATGTCTTCGGGCTACTAGATATTTTTATATGGACTATTTAAATTGTTTATCATTAGCTCGAGATCATTAAGAAAACGGAGACAGTGTAATAATATTTAGATTACGATCTATATTCCATTTATCTAATATGAGTAAAACGCTATTTGCGCAACGAGGCCGAAATCAGTTCAAGAACTTGACTGATTTCAAACGCTTCTAAACCTAATGAAGAGATTCATTTCTAAAATAAACATGTATAATATATTCATTTCGCGATTCGCACTTCTTCAGTTAATATCCCCATTCCATTAATTATTAATGAATCTCACTCGTAATTTTAATGAATAATTTTACTCAGGCATAATCTTAGCAAATATTTACACCTTCTCTCCATTATCAATATTAAGATTAAAATAGAAAGTCAACAATATACCTACGTTTAAACACTATAAGAAAAAGACAAATATGAATATTTTTAGTGGTTTTAGACTGAAAATCAAATACCACTGAAATAAATTTTTACAAATTTCTCTCTAATTATTTATACCTTTGTGTTTTCTTCTTTCTATTGGGAAAGTTCTGTTTCATGAAATGTCCTTTAAGATCAAAATTAGTTTTATTATAATTTTCGTCAATAATGTATATTAATGAGAGCTTATAATAGGAATTAAAAACAAGATTTTATGTAATTTTATTTTTATTTTTCAACCAACGTTTTGTCGACTTTGCCAACTTCTTCAGGGTTTCCAATAGTTACATCACACATTCGTCTAAAATATATTATTTTTTTCTTTATCTCTGTTACCAATGACCATCAGAAATTCAAAAAATCGGCCACATTCTCATAAACAATAATTAGATAAACAGTCTTTGAAACAATACAATCAGAATCAGACAACACAGTTTTAGAGCAATACAACGAAATCATTTTAATTTTTTTTTAATTTGATATTTCTATGTGTATAAATGGATGAGTAAAATTATTCCGTTCTATTGTTCTAAAACTGTGTTGTCTGATTCTGTTTGTATTGTTTCTGAGACTGTTTATCTAATTATTGTTAATATGAGTGTGCCGGATTTTTTGGATTTTTAAATTTCTGATGATCAGTGGTAACACAGATAAAGAAAAATATTGTATTTTAGGGGAACGTGTGATGTAACTATTTGAAAACCTGAAGAAGTCGGCAAAGTCGACGAAACGTTGGTTGAAAAATAAAAAAATAACACCAAAACTTGTCCTTAATTCCCATTTTAAACTCTCATCAAATTTAGTTTTGTGACTTTAACAATTATAACAATTATTATTATAAATATATATTCCATTATATTGATAATGATTTTAAAACAAATCAAAAATTCTATTAAGAATTTGATTTTTATGATATTTTTGAGATCTCATCCCCGGAGAATATTCTCAATCAATAAAATTCCTGTTAATTTATTTTATTCTAATATCATCCAATCATAATTATGGGTTCAGTTAAGTTATATTTTTCTTCGTCTTCTTCTTCTTATTGTTAGGCTAAAAGCCTGTTTAGTCCAGAGCGTCTTTTCTTGGACGACCCCGTCTTCTTTTCCCGGTAGGGTTGTTGTCATGTACCTTCCTCACCAGCCGGTCTTAGTTCTCTTTTATTTTTCTTAGCTGATTTTTACAATCCGGTATCATTGTCCGAGTTCGCGCAGAGTTCGTTCCGTGTCATCAATCGATTTCCGAGGCATCTTTCTGGTTCTTGGAGCAAGTGTTCATTTTATGGTAGGTTGTTAACCCGGCCATGAACCCCCATCTTTGGAGGTCCGGTGTATCTCTCTTAGTCTGTCTCATCACCTTTGTTGGATTCTATAATTTCAAATACATATTAAACCAGCAAATAAGGGTAACGTCTTTAGTCCAGAGTGGACTTCTAATCATTGAGAAAAGGAGGAGAAGAAATTTTAGGAATTGGGTCAGATTTGAAGATACCTGAGGATGCAGGTCTTGAATTTATCATTTACCATTTATTCTCCGCTTGTTATTTTTTTACTGAATTTATTGCACCCTGGTGAAAATTAAACATTAAGTAAACACCTAAAACACACATTAATTAAATTTTGCACTAAGCTAATCCATACAACATTCAAGGGATTGGAGAAAGATTTTCAGCTTAGTTCGAGCTAAAGTACCTCGTCTAAATTAAGAGTTTTGATCGAAATACCTCATCAAAAATACCTAACATCAACTTGGGAATAACCCAGAAGTTTCTTAGCAACAGATTCCAGCTTAGCTAGGGAAAGTCTATAGTGAGTGGATAATATTGATAATAATATCTAAAGAAAAATTAAAAATAGTGTTATCAAACAAAAATTTTTTACAAAGAAAAATGTTCTTATATCTTTATAAAATAATAATTATAGTCTAGTAAATCATGTATTAAATTTGAAAATATACAGGGTTTGCATAAATGAATAAACATATTTTAAAAATGTATATTTTCAAAAGTAATATACATGATATAATTAGTTCTATGTACAAGAAAATAAAGAAAAACATTCTAATCTCATTACAATAATTTTCATTTACAAATATTAGATGTGTCAAACTTTTGTAATATGACAAATATCTAATCTGTAATCAAGTTCGTTAAACAGGCAGCCTTAGCGAAACGTTCAAGTCTCAAAGAAAAGTTGTTGTTTGTTGAAACCTTAATTTTAAATATACAGGAAATATTATAGTTAATGAATTAAGTATGTTGGCATGTATTTGGACTGGAAAGTAGAAAATAAAACAATTCTCATCGATTTACGTAACTTTTTGCCAATTTTATTTCGGCTTTACCAGGCGTCTCAATGATTATAATTTAATTATAAGATATAAACTGATATGCACATATTCGCAAATTATTTTGTGTTTGGCTCTCTACTGGTAGATATATATATGGACTGAATAATTTTTTTATATATAAATTAAACCATTAAGTCTATCTATACTGGTCCCTCGCGTGTCAGTTCAGTCTCAGTTCAGTGCTTCCGTATCAGTGAAAAATAATATTCTTCTGACGTAAATGACACTGAACTGCGCCGGACGAATGGAGCTCCCCTCCATTAGATTCCACAGAAGAATATTATTTTTTACTGATACGCAAGTATTGAACTGAGACTGAACTGACGACGGACCTGTGTAGATAGACCCTTATTCAGGCAATATATAGAGGGCTGCTATAATCTAATTCCTTCAGGGGAAGGAAATGGGAAACTAACCCAGTGAAAAATTTCCCCATCAGGAAAATTACAATGGAGACAAAATCATTTCAAAACAAGAATTAATCAAAGTTGGTTGTTTCGTCGAAATATTCCACCTTCTTCAGCAAAACATAATTTTAGAGTCTAGAAAAAGTTTTAATTTTTCTTCTATTTCTTTGTATTTTTAATCACGTCTAGAAATCCACTAAAATTTTGTTCACAATCAACTTTGCCGAAGCAACATTTATTAATTTTTACTTTACCATACAGGGTATGGTCAAGCATTGTAATCGTGTATGAAAAAAGTTGTTTTTTTTGCTTAGTTTTTTCGAAATATCTAAAAAACGGCTGGAACTATTTTGATTAAAAAAATTGGGTGAAACGATGGCATTTCGGTCTACAAAACAACCATAATAAGTGAACATCGAAAAAATTATATTTTTCGAGATAATAACACAGTTTTTTCAAAATGTCTATTAGTCTATCAGTTAGTCTGTGCGTTACCAAATTTTTGAGGACGAGCTAGCTCAAAAACTAGTCTGAATATCAAAACGAAATTTCACACGTAGTTTTGATTCATTGAGATTAAGAGCTGATTAGATTTTGGGGGAGGGAAGGGGTTAAAAATTAAAATTATAATGTTATAATAATAATAAAGCGGTTTGTTCTACAGCATGCGCCGTTTCCCGCATCCAACACGCCAATTCTCTCTATCCAGAATGTCTTGCTCTTGTAGTTGCCTACTGGTCATTGCCTCATCTACCCCCTGCTTCCACGTTCGTCTCGGTCTCCCTCTTCTCCTCCGTCTTTCCGTCGGCATCTAGGTCCATATTTTATGAGGCCACCTATCTTCCGGCATTCTTTTGAGGTGTCCATACCATATTAATCTCTTCCTTTCTATTCTATCTATTATGTCGTTTTCCATTTTCATTTTGTCCCTTATAGTTGTATTTGGGATATGCTCCAATCTCGACACTCTGCAACTCCTTCTCATCGCATCCATTTCGAGCGCTTGTAATTTCTTTTCGTTTTTTTTATTCATGTCCCATGTTTCTGAATTGTATAGGGCTATGCCTTCCACTATGGACCGATATATATTTTTTGTGTCCTGTTGGATCCTTTGCTCCCCTTATCTTCACGTTACAAGGGTCCACCACGGACTTCAGAGGTTGTACCTTCTTGGTGCAACTTCTTCTTGTATCAATATCATTATAAAAAAAAAAAAACCAGACCCCATTCAGTTGCCCAATAGCTCTTCGACCTTGACAGATTTTATTTTTAATATCCCTCTCACAGTTTGGCTCCTCGCTAAAGACAGATCCCAAATATCTAAATTCCTTACAGTTTTTTATCACTTTTCCATTGATATCCAGATTTTCCCGCTCTGCCCCGACCGTCAGGTATTCTGTTTTTTCAAAAGTTTATTTCCAGTCCCCAAAATTATAATGTTTTCAAACTAAAAAAACAATAAAAATGAAATATTCTAAAAAATGAACCTATAATAACGAAAAAAAATTATCGGGCCAAAATTGGGGGAGGGGGGGGGGGGGTTAAAAATACAAATCTAGGCCATTTGACCAAACTCGACCAAATTTTGTATACATAATCAGTGGGCCCCCAGAAGACTAAAAATGCAAAAATGGGAGGGGGAGGGAGTATAGGGTCAAAAACTGAAAATCTAGTTTATTTGGTATTAATATTAATATAACAATTTCATTTACGCGTGTATATTTTACAAAGCTTTATTCCAATAAGTAGAGAAAGCTATTGTATATAAAATATTTATTAAAATGGAATTTTTTTAATCAATGTCTATTTTACTTCGATCTTACATTTATTAAGATAGATTAAGTTTTATTACCAAGAGGAATCGAAAACAAGCTCGGACTTGTTTGATCAAATTGGATTAGATTTTTCTATCGGATACTTATATGAGTTCCCTTTTAACAATTAAGTGTTTCTACAATAACTATATATTATAATTATTTATTGCTGAGTCCAAGGTCCACACCCTATGCTTTCTTGGACCCGTCTTACTGTAGGTGAGAGCCCCGGCAACCCAAAAGCGACAATCTCCAGCAAGGATTCGATCCAGTCAGGACGTTCCAGAGATAGCGTTCTCACCCACTCGTCTTCCAAGTTTGATTTTTGGTATTTTATTAAATATAAAATACAAGAGCCCTCTCTCTTATGCCAGGTGTATGGTAAAGTCTTGTGGATGGCTACATCATGGCAAACCTTCAAAACCCGAGTGCATAAACACCTACGTTTCCACCCTCTCACTTAATCAACTTTCCATTCTCTTCGGTATTGCAAGAATCTTTCGAGATACATAGGAGCTGCATCTTTACTGGTGCGCCCCTTCTTGCATTCGATTGCATTAAAAAAACAAAAAAACATCAGTTTATTTTTATTTGAATTACCAAATAGGTCGATGTAAATTGAGGAAACGTCCGAATTTTATTAATTCTTGTTTTTTTAAATTATTTTTTCCAACGAATCTCTTCAAATGAATAATAAATTATTAAGTTTGTTTTATTTATTGCATAAGAAATTTCCAACAAGATACGATGGTATAGCCTTAAGCTTTCTAAAGCTGAACTTATATACTATCCTTCTAGAAATTTACAGTAGTTTTGTTCTTTACATAACTTAATCTTCAAATAATTATCCCTCTAATTATGTTTCTTGTATTAATTTCTAGCCATGGTTTTCTTAATTAAATTAAAAGGACCTTATGGCGCGCAGAGCCTCCTCAACCCTCACCCACTAATTTTTTTTTATTTTTTTTCTAACCTTAATGACTATGAGTAAAGCAAATTAAATTTAACGATCCCCATTTGCCTTCACCCTAAAATTACAATTGGTTTGTTATTCTATTTTGTAAAAAAATATACAAAAAGAGCAAATTCCTATGCAGAGGATCATAACCAAGAGAGAGGAAGGGATGAACACTTGTGTCTTTGCTTTAGAGGTTGTCTCTATTGGCCGAAAAGCTCAGCCTCTTTTGTTAAGATATTAAACCAACTTTAATGGAGACTATAAGACGGAAAATTATGAATATTTGAAGAAAAGATTAAACTATTTATTTAAACATGAGAGATCAAAAAGGAAAGGAGATGCTAAGAAATATTTACAAATAGGAATTTCAAATCTGCCAGTCTTTATTTTAATATTCACCTCAAAGAGTTAAACAGTTAACTCGAGAATTGTGAGGCTTAGTCATTGCATTGTTAAGACACAAACTCGACTAACTTACTTTGTTTACTTTTGGGTATACTTTGGTGGGGAAATATTGGCTCTATATGTCACTAAAATGCGGAGAGCGAAAAGCATTCATCCGAAACGTGAGCAGTAAAACAATTTATAGTTTTTAAAATTTATTCGGAAATTCATACTGGCTTAAAAATAAATGGCTCAAGAGGGTAAAAGAAAAATTCATCCCTCTCCAAAATAATCATTTGATTAGAATTGTAATACTATTTTTAACCGACTTCAAAAAAGGAGGAGGTTTTTTTTTTTTTTTTTTTTTTGTGCCTATGTTACCTCATATCTCCGCCAATTGTGAAATTTTTTTTGCATTGGGTCCATCTACCTTGCGATTGGTCCCATTTTTTTTATAGGTATTAGACCTTTTTTGTTAGGTTTGTTCAAGACTAACTTCTTTGTTTATGAACCGATTTCGATGATTCTTTTTTTATTGGAAAGGGGTTATCTTAGAGATGGTGCCATATTAATGGTCAAGTTCTGATGATATGATCACTATTAATAAAATCACTAAAAAGAGAAAAATAAAAAATAATTTTTAAGAAAAAAATAAAACCAACTTCAAAAAAATTAAATGCAACAAATAAAATACACTAAAAGGTATAAAATAATTATTATCTTATTTAGTTACAACTAAACTACGAAATATTAACATGAAATAAATTTTTAAGTCGGTGCCAAACATATACCTTTTATGAATGTAAGCAGAAATTCCGGTCATTTTCAAAACAGATCTGGATTTTGGTAAGAGTCCTATACCAGTAGTTAACCAACTTTTTTGCTTTAATTTATACCATATTCTAATTTCAATATATTTTCTAATTATCTATCTGTTCAACGCTCTCACGATTTCAAGACAACCGTCTACTGTTTGATAAATAAACGTTTGTTCTGATATAAACAGATAAAGTGATAGGAAGAGAAGAGCAGATAAAATAAAGAAAAAGAGGAAGAGATAAACGCTAAGACTAACAATAATTTAGAAAAGTAAACGGGGCTTAACCAGATGTCTTGGAGGAATGATTTATTTGTTCAATTATCTCTAACTATTGAACTATGTGCAGAATGTCTGTTTGTGTTTTCTTACCTATAATTATGTTCTGTGCAGTTTAGTTTTTTTTTTTTTTTTTTTTTATTTTCCTGCTCCTTTGACCCTCGAATTGAAGAAAATCCATTTATCATTCGGATGATATAATCTAACAAAAACATCCAAGTCAATTAATTAGAAGAAAGGGGTGAAGGGAAAAAAACTTGGCGGATGTTTGTGTGAATGTTTCTTGTAATGTTTCCCAATTTGAAGACCCCATCCTTCTGGTCAGATCGAAATTGTTATATAAACGACAATCCAAACAAGAAAACGAAGAAGTTCATTCAGATGTTATGAGTTTTTTCGGCATTTAGTAATTTGTTTGTTTTATGACTTTGACATAGTAGTATATGGGGAAGTATTGTAATTGTGCAAAAAAGGATGAAATTATGGAGAAAGATAATAAAAGACCCAGCCTTATCTAGTTCCTTGGTCTTTATATTTATTACTAGCTTCGGCGGCCCTCTTGCTAGCCAGGGGGCACCCCCCCCCACCACGACCCCCATGCCCAACCCCCGCCCCCACACCACTACTCCACCCCGTCCCACCATCCCACAACCCATCCGTGACCTCCACCCCGCCCAAGCCCCTCCACCACACCCCACTTCTCTTCTGGGCCCTCGCCTCAACCCCCTTCTCCATCATGCACCACCACACCCGCACCCCACCCCATGCCCTCCACTACCACGCACCACACCCCCGCCTAGCCCCTGGACCCCCACACCCACTACGCCCCCGGACTCCACCCCGCACCACCCCCTTCACCATTCTCCGTCTTACTCCCTCACCCCCATTCCACCCCTCGTGCCCTCATCACCCCGGATCCCCCGCACCCCATACCCTAACCCACCTCCGCACCCGTACCATGATTCCACCCCCGCACCCAGTTTTTGCATTTCTAATCTTCCCTGACCCTCAGATTATGTATAAAAATTTGGATAAGTTGGCTCTAAGGGTAAGAATTTTCATTTTTTTGACCCCCCCTCCCTCCATTTTGAGTGGTTAGTTTTTGCATTTCTAGCCTTCTAGTGTCTCTCATATTATGTATACAAAATTTGGTTGAGTTTGGTCCAAGAGAAAGAATTTCCATATTTTGACCCTCCCCCCCTTTTTTGGTGGATTTTTGGAGGAATTTTTTTAAACAAAAGTTTTCAGAAATTACATCCCCTACAACTTTGCTGATCATAAAATTTGCCGTAGAGCTAATAGTTTAGGAGTTATTTGATAATTTTCATTCGGGAGCCCCCCCCCCAAACCCCCTTCTGCGGTAAAAATCTCAAGATGTTATACAGCTAAAAACGTGTTGAAGACATCTGATGTAAATATGAAATTTCATAATAATCCCTTCAGCTGTTTTTACGTGAATCGTGAGCAACTTTTCGCGGAAACCACGCAAACAGACAGACATACAGACAGACAGGAATTTTTTGATGGTGTTTTCGTTCATAACTTTGCTTAAAACGTGTGCAACCAAAATTTGGCGTGATTTGTAGCAATGTTCAGACAAAACCTTAATTTTATATAAGTTATATAGATTTAATATCTATATATTCCATTTTCTCGGGTGACCCTAGCGGGCAGCGTATCGGAATCCCCTTCCCCCCGGGAAAAAGTTTAGAATACAAATTAATTCATATGACAAAAAAATATTAAATGTATAAATAAATAAGCTCTTTTGAGGGCCTTCTAAGTGGAAAACAAACATTAATCTTCAGATACACAGCCTGCCATCAGCAAGGAATTTAATGTTAAAGCTATACATAAATAAAAATCAATTTTTATAAAGATTAATTAATAATTAATGCTTGATTACTTTTCTTTTATTATATTTTTTAAAAATCACATCTAATTAAAGATGTCCTTTCGTTCCACTTGAGTCAAAAGAAGTGTAGTATCTAATATTTAATAAATTAAGTTAAAATACAAATGAGAAATTATAGAATTAAAAAATAAATAGTATGAAAGCCGTAAATGTTTGAAATAAAAACAATTATAAAAAAAATAATTAAATACAAAAGTTAGTTTGATATATTCAAATCAACTGATAATATCTCTTGTGTGATTTTGAAATGCGTTGTATTAATACTGTTAATGTTTACATCCAAACATAGCATATATGTGATTTTTATCTAAGTAAATTCGTCGGTCAATCATATAATTTATTCACAAAGAGAAACAAAGAGGTTGTCCTCTGCTTGATGCAAATAAACATACACACATATATATCGAGATGATATATCTGTATATATATATTATTTATTTGTTTGCAAACATGATACCTCCTCCTTCATCTTCTTATTATTGTTATAAATAAATAAACCAACTTATGATTGTTATAAATAACTAAACCAACATTAAACAATAACTAGAAAGAATTTAATTTTAAGGACAGAATCTAAGATATTAATAGAAATCTTATTAAATTGCGATATCAGAGGGGATTCATCCCCCATATTTCTATTAATATCTTAGATTCTGTCCTTAAAATTAAATTCTTTCTAGTTTAAAATTGATTTGATAATCTGAACCCGAGCTCATTTTTGAAAAACATTCCAACTCTTTTCAAAAATAAGATGCTCAAATCTTTACTTTTATATTAAACAATAACTATTAAATTTTAATACAACATAGTTTCTGAGATAATAATTAATAAATAATGAAAAATTTATAATGAAAAACAACCTGGCAACAACGCATTTATTTAATTCACTTTAGTACACGTTTTTTGAAGTTTTTTCGCTTCAGCCATTGCCGCAACAGCTTTCAATCGCTTATTAATTAAAACCTTTTTGTTTTATAAATCTCCCCTTATAATGTACTTTATCTGACATTTCTATGATAAAATATATACAAGCTCGGATAGTGTTGGCAAATTTTTCAAACGAGTAGTAATTGTACCGGATTGGCTAGTAAAGAGCAAAAAGTTTTGGGCTTATGAATTATGAATCCTAACTATCTGCACTAACTACTCTATCATTAACTTTTTGCTAATACTATCGCGATACAACTACCTAAAAATCTCATCTAAAAACATGATTTTGTAACTCTGAAGTTGGTCGAAAATTTGGCAAGGGTTTCAAATAAAGAAATAATTAAAGCTGCTTGACTCTTATTTTAATGCTTTTTAAAGAGATATACAAGTTTGTTTTTAAACAAGTAAATATCATTAAATTCTATTATATAAGCCTCAAATAATTTTCATTTAATAAATTTATCCTCAAAACGAAAGATTTAATAGCTGTACTTATATACATTTTTGATTAAAATATATAATTAAAAATTTCTCATTTCTGAAATTATTTAAGTATTATTTTGAAGCGAATAACCTGTACTACTATAGAGCATATTATATTCCATTTATGCTTGGTGAACGTTAGCAGCAGCACCAAAGGGCCTATCATTTGAATAGATAAACAAGGAATGTACTAAGGACTAATTTGCAATGGCAGGAAAATGGTCAAGCCAGGCAGGCCATAACCATCATCATCATATTTACTCATACATTACTAATGAAATCACTTAAAGTCAAATAGATTCAATTTAATTGGATGATCTAATTGGATAATTTAGAATGAAGAGTTGGCTTTTCAAAGGAGGTTGAGTTTGTAACTAAGCAGAGGACAAAGAGTTTCCCGATTGCTTTGATGAAAATCTATTGTGGTCACTAGACAGATTTATTAAAAAAATTATTTATGTGGAAGAATCAATCATTAAATTGAAGTTGTTTTTATATGCTTTTATTTAACTTGGTTTCACTATCTGATGGGTAGTATTTCTTAATCGAATTTCAGCCTACTACTTCTGAGTCGATTTTCTTTAAATTAGTATTAGCTAAAAAAAACTCTATTTTATAAAATTCTAGGAATTTACTACCATAGGGTTTGTTCCGATTATATTACATCAATTATCCCTCTAAAACTTAATATTAACGATCATCATCATCATTGAGTATACAGTCCTAAGACTGGTTTGATGCAACAATCCGTCTCCACTCGACTCTGTCCCGCGCCAGCTGTTTGACCTCTCTAAATGTCTGGCATCCCATATCCCCAATTATTTGGTTGAAATATTCTAATCTAGGTCTTCACTCTTAGTTATTTCCACATCTTATATATTGAGAGCAGGGAGATAGGGAGAGAGCATATGGCTAGAAAAGTGTCGCCTGCCTACGTCATCGCTGACTCACAGTCCGCCATCTTGGATCTTTCAAAACATTGAGATTTCCATATGGTCCTATACTAAAATATATATCATTTTACCTTCGATTTTCAAAATTATAAGGTCACCTAAATAAAAAACTAATAAAAGAACTATTTTAAATTATAGTTTTTTTTGATTTTTACAGATATCTAGAGAAAATTGAAATTAATTAAAATTATTAATTATTAAAATTATTTCAGATTAAAATAAGATGAATATACACAACATAATCATAGGAACATATACTGTATTTTATATTAAAGAAAAACATGCTTATATGAGAGTATTAGCTCTTTGTTAAACATATATTTCTCATTTGATAGCGTTATGTTTGGCAATGTTTTGAACTATGGAAGATGACGGTCGAGCATCTTCTTCCCCCCACTTCAGGAGACAATTTCCTCGCCTAAGTTCTAAGCTTACTGACACTCCCTATCTCCCTGATTGAGAGTTCTTAGAAATAGATTAGTCCAAAAATTCCCGAATCATCTTTATTTATTCATTTCTTGTATTTTTTCTATTTTAATAGTTCCTCAGCGAGAACAATTTTTATTCGACTAATACTCGTCAGGACTTGTCTTTGACATGCTTGAACTGGAAGATATACCCAGGCAGGGAATTCAAACCTTCTATGTGCACCCTTTTCGGAAAAATTATTCATTTTATAATAATTGCTCCTTGAAACTATGCAACAATTTTATTTCATTTCGAGAACCATTATAATTTCTATGCGAAAAATGTTTTTTATAGAAATATTTGAAATAAAGGATAATAATAATTTTAAAATTTAAAGTATATTAGGGTTGAAAATGGAATCAGATAATGAAATTTAGGTTATTTTACTGGAATATATAAAAAAAATTATTATTTTTTATCACTTTTTATTGATCCCCAATTGGGGCTCATGGAATCTCCAGGTACAAAAATTTTGAAAAAAGACTAATTTTCTATGCCACACAGGATAACATTCGACATGTAGTCCTATATCACATTGTCTACATTGCTTCCGTATATTTGTACCACATATGGCACAGTTCCTTTGTTTTCCTTCACAGGTTATTTCCAATACAAGTCCAATTGGATCAAATCTAACACCTTCAGGAACACGACTTTTTCTTGTTGTAATTCTAAATAATTCGACAGAACTTTGACGCAGTTATTGTCATTCCCAATAAATGCAAAACTTTTATTACTTTCATAATAACAATAATCGTATTCTCCACTTTCTTCGTTTTTCATTATCTTATCAGATTTCAAGAGACACTTATTCATTTTATTATTCCGCGCTCTTCCAGTCGCCCTTATTATATTCTTTCAATTTCACTAATACATCAAAACTGGTAAAGAAGTTGTCGAAAAATATTTCATATTCTGATGGATACTGCAGAAAAGATGTCATCTTCATTATTACAAAGGCTCCTAGTAAACCACTCACACTTTGTTCTTCTTTACATTTTCCTTCATAAATATCCACATGAAAACAATACCCAGATTCAGAGCAGCACATGGCCCATTGTTTGAAACCAAATCTGATTGGCTTTCCTCTTATAACTTGTTTCAAATAGTGGTGGTAACCATATTAACTTACCATTTGCTAATCGACTGAAAGCTTTTGAACAAATATTCCGAGGGAGGGGGTTACTTTTCATGAAACTGGGGGGGGTGCGTCATGAAGCTAGGGGGTAGGCAGCCCTGCATACTGTCAAGAAAAATAGAAAAGTAAAAAAAACTATGAATTTCTAAAATACTTATATTATAAATTTTTTATCATAGCACATTCCATGAGCCCCAAATGGGGATCATTATATTTTATAGTATATTTCTCATAATAAGGATTATATTTACTTACATATAATTGTGGTATCAACTAAAAGGATGTGTTAGTTGACTCACACAAGAATATTCCAAAAAAGACAATACGAACAAAAAGTTCACTAGAAAACAACGTAAGTGTCTTAATTATACCGCTTGAGTTGTAAATTTATATGTCCAATACTTTTATCAAGTTAGGCGAAATCGAAACAAAAAATAGTTTGGAAAGCTAGAAT
Organism: Forficula auricularia; assembly: GCA_024734495.1. Taxonomy (NCBI): domain Eukaryota; kingdom Metazoa; phylum Arthropoda; class Insecta; order Dermaptera; family Forficulidae; genus Forficula; species Forficula auricularia. Next base: position 50,029,409 of record JALMQS010000099.1, read on the forward strand.
ATTAGTGGTTAGCGAGTACACATTCTTGTTAATATAATCCTATTGCAAGTGATAAAAAAAATTAAAATATTCAAATCCCCATTTGGGGTAGCGGTAAGAAATGGGTTAAAGAATAAAAGATAAGAAAGAAATTTACAGGTGCTATTGATAGATAGTTGGCCATGAATATCTTCTAGCAGAGTGAAAAATAAATTGTAGTGTTATGGAAATAAAGTGACTTTGACAAAAATGCTTGTTTAAAATGTTAGGTCAATTTGAATTTTTGATTAAAAAAATTAAACAATGATATGGGAGCTTAAGCAAATTATAGTAACGAACTGTTATCAAGCATTTGTTTTTGAAAGAATTTTCTGGTAAAAAAAATGTATAATAATATGCCATCAACATTAGTAAATCAATATTCATCCTATTCACCTTTAATTTGTTTTACTCTCTACACTCATGATGTAGATTTCTTCTTCTTTTCATAGGAGTAGGGACTCTATGGTGTCTCTAGGTCTACTTTGGAAAGCAGCGTTTTTAAAAAAGGTTTGTTCTTCGCTCGGCTTCAAGGGGATACTTTTCTTAATTAACTATACATTTTTTTATATCGTGGGGTTGTTAGCCTCACGTCTAACACCTTTTAGTTGCCTTTTACGACAAGCAGGGAATATTGTGAACCTATTCTACCCCGGTCCACAAGGGGACTCGAAATCAGGCGACAATCTTTATTAAGGAGAAAATGTTATAAATTTTATTCTAAAGTAGATTTTTATCACAAAGCTTGATATTGCAGTAGGTAGGCACCTTTTTCAAACTGGCAGGTCCATGTGTAGTTATTTTTATTGAACGCAGTGATAAGATCTTCTATTGCAACTGCTTATGAAACAAAATTAGATTAGAGCTAAATTATTTTAAAAAATACTTAGATTTTTCAAAAAAATTAAAATTATAAGTTCAAATGAAGCCAAGCCAGTGATATATTTTATTAACAAACTCAAATTTGACCCTAACAACTGTACGAGTACAAATAATATCTTCACCAATTTATTATACCTACGTCTAGAATTCTAGATTATATGGTCAATGTTTTGTTTGCTTGTTTGTTTGTTTGCCTTTTGATTTTTTTTTTATCTAGTCAAGAAATTATAAAGTTAAACAACAAAAAGTTGTTTTGTGTTAAGTATACACAATGAATCTAGATTAAGAGGTGTGCTAAATGCTCACTATACATTATTTATCAGAAGTTTAATTAAGAATATACCTACCCAATTTAAACTTGTTACTTAACTAATGTTAATTAATATATTGTATTTACTCTATTTCTTTAGGACAATATTTTACTTTTATTTAGCTAATTTAGTAAGCATTAGCTTTTAAAAAAGTTAAAATTTAGAGTTTTCGAATGTATTCTGGTTTCAGAATGAGCCATTCATTTTCTAATTCAAGGGGCTTAGTTGTGTAACTGAGAAGGGTGCAAAAATGTATTTTTTTCCAATATATATTTGGGAAATAATTTTTTTTCATCTCTATATAAAATATTTATTAAAATGCAAGTTTGATATTTTAAAATATTTAAGGCTTAGGGGAGGAGGAACACTCAAAATTTTATAAGAGGGTCGCAGCTGACCTTATACTAGTAGTTACCCCACTGGTTTTATCTCGTAAAATTTCACATCTCACTACCTCCTTTGTTAGGATAATTTCTATTATTAGAAAAAAAAAATTTCTACAGATCCATATGTCCACATATGATTGTCAAGATTTCCCAAAATATTTATAATTTAATTCAGATTTAAATTTGAAAACGAAATCAATTTTCCCGAAAAGTTTATTAAGATCAGCGTGAAGCTGGAGTTAAAAATTTAGTCAAAATTTTGTTACTTTTTTCTGTATTTCTGGGCATACTAGATTCCGATACCCTGAAAAATTCAAAAACGATAAATCATACAAAAAAATAGTGACAAAATATTTGTACAATAATTCCTCGATCTGAGCGGTATTTAATTATGTGGTTCAGTTTCAAACACCAAATTTTCAAATTACCTACTTACAAACTTTTTGAAGCAACATTGGTTGCGAAATATTTAAAAGTTTGGAATCAGAAGATATTACTGAAATTCTTGAATGCATTTCTGTTGACGACAAAAGCAAAAGACCATTCCTAGAATAATAGAAATTAAAAATTGAATCTTTAACAGTCTGAACAGGTCTTGACTTGTATTTGAAAGCATCCTTGCATTTCCTTCATTATAAAGGAAGAAGTTAGATAATTCTATCCGCACCCTTTTTAGTTATTTTCCTCGATGGGATTTTAAGGAAAGAATCGCCCAGCGCACATTTATTAATTAAGAAAAAAAGTGAAAATTTTTCCAAGTCTCGGGTCGCTAGATATGCCGTAGTAATTAATAATAAACTTAAATATAAATTGTTTATTTGTGCCTATATTATGACTTCGCATTCAAATCTCAATAAAATTTTTTCTTTTTGCGTTTTTGATCCAAAACTTTTAAAGGTAGATCTAGAACCTACGTTCTTGAGCTATCGTGGATATTAGAATTCAAACAGAAAAATATCATGCTTATGTTTCTAAATACCATGCCACGTTTCTAAATATAAATAAGTGAAAAAAATAAACTATTTTTAAGTGTCTTAAGATCAATTCTGACTTCCAGACTAGCTTCATTAAAATAAAAATCTTATAATCATCGTAGACTAAAGAGTTCTAAGAATGACTGGACGCAACTACCCGCCTCCATTTGACTCTAGCCCAGGGGTGTCCAACCTTTAGGCTTACAAGGGCCGCATTTGAAATAAAAATAAATTCCTCGGGCCGTATATAAAATATACTAATTCTAATAATATTTTTTAATCAACAAAGATAGTTAATAATTAAATTGAAAGTTTCTTTTTGACGAGAGTAGCAGAATTTTTATAAATTATAAAGAGACAATAAAAGAGTGTGTCTTCTGCTGGAAAAATAAATTTTTAAATTTATTTATGACGAGACTATAGTTTCGTGGGCTTTACAGTCTATTACAATTGATTCACAGGAATTGATGCATTACATACATGTATACATGCACATTATTGTCTCCTTTAATAGATAGTTAATAATATAGAATAAAGACGTCCACCATGACAAAAAAGCAAAAATATCTTTAGAAAAATGGAGTCAAAATATGGCAAAATTGTGATGATTTTTCTGGAAATATTGATATATTTTTTCACATTCAAAATTTAAAATTTGCCCTTTCGAAAATTTTGGGGAGATTGTCCAATTTCTTCTTATTTTAGAACCAAAAAAATTATCAGGTGTAATTGTATCAGATATGTTTTCCAGTAAGTACATAAAAATATCAATGTTTTAAGGAAGTTTATAATTTCAGGTCGGGCCGCATTCATATCAGTGCTGAGCCGCGGGTTCGACAGCACTGCTCTAACCACTGTCAACTCTTATTTCTCTAAAATATAATATCCTATATTATCTGAACAAAACTCCATTCTAGATCTTACCCTCCCAATTTTTTTTTAAATTAAGAAAAAATAAAAATACGCGTTTTCTAAGGCTTTATATAATTATTAAAAATTTCTTGAGTCCTTGAATAAAGTTTGTATTTTAATAAGTCTAATAATATAGACAGATTGTTTATTTTTTCGCCTGACCTAAGCATTCCAATCCTGATTCCGTGCTATTAAAATTTCCAAATGGTTTTTCACTTTGAAATAAATATCTGTAGTAGTCAAGGTAATCCGGCTTGCCTAAGAGCAACACTAATGCATCCCGTGCTATTTCCAGGCTGCCAAGATTTATCCGCAATATTTTGGTGGCTGGCAGTGCAGTGGTTGGGGTGTCCTTAAAGTGCTGACCACAACCCGTTCAGTAGAAAGGCTAAAAAAAAGCTTTTTCTGAAAGGCGGATTTTTCTATTTTCATGCCTGCCTCGATTTATTACCAACTTGTCTCGATTCTTGTGCCGTTTGCTTCTTGGTTCGTTTCCCTTCCGTGGCTGGGAAAACGAGTGCGATGACTATTGAATACGTCCACTTCCCAATACCATCGTCTAAATCGTTTTATTTGCCAAGGAAAATTGAGAATGCCGAAAGAAAAGTGGAATATTTTCTTCAAAATGCATATGGTGATATTTGGATAGATTACAATGAATATGCCATCAAAACGAAGAGTTTACTAAAAGTACAGCAAACAAACAGATAATCAAACCAAATGATATGCAGTAAGTTATTGATAAAGAGAAATCAATGCTGCTTGATACAAATAAACAAATATATTTAACGAATATAAATATAATTATAATAATTTATTTGTTAACGACTATATATAGTTACGAAGGTTATTTGACCATCAATTCGTTTGTTATGTGACCAGCTTGCTATTATAATCACAAAACGAATTGATATCTATCCAATCAGATTTTTAAAACCCATGAGAAATCTATATATATAAAATTAAGGTTTTCTCTTTGCAATGCTCCAAATTACGCCAAATTTTGGCTGCACACGTTTCAAGCAAAGTAATGAACGAAAACACCCTCAACAAAATTCCTGTCTGTCTGTATGTCCATATGTCTGTCTGTTTCAGTGGTTTCCGCGAAGTTGCTCACGATTCACATCAAAACGGCTCAAGGGATTATTATGAAATTTCATATCTGTATCAGATGTCTTCTAACTTACATTTTTAGCTAAATAACGTTTTGATAGTTTGACGCCAAAAGGGGGTTTGGGGGAGCGCACGAATGAAAATTATGAAATAACTCCTAAGCTATTAACTCTACGGCAAATTTTATAATGAGCAAAGTTGTAGGAGGCCACCCCAAAAAAGGGGGAAAGGGTGAAAAATATCTAAATTCTTGCCCTTGGAGCAAACAACCAAATTTTGTATACATAATCTGTGTGCCTCAAGAGAGCTAGAAATGCAAAAACTAACCACGCAAAATGGGGGGGAGGGTCAAAAAATGAAAATTCTTGCTCTTGGAGCAAATTTTGTATACATAATCTGTGGGTCACTAGAAGGCTAGAATGCAAAAACTGGGTGCGGATTGATGGAGGTGATTGACGGGGGTGGAGTGAGGGAGTAAGGCGTAGTAGGTGGTGCAGGTGATGAAGCGCGGGGGGGGGGTCCAGGGGCATAGGTGGTGGTAGAGGGCACGGGGGGTGCGGGGTGGTGGTCCAGGGTTGGTCGAATGGGGGTTCAGCTGAGGGTCGAGAGGCGTAGTGAAGTGGTAAGAGGTGGGGGTCCGAGGTGGGTGGGGTGCAGGATGGAGTGTAGGGGCGGGGGTTGGACACGGGTGCATGGTGCGTGGGTTAAGAGTGCTGGGTGGGTTTCGGTGGGTGTGGTGGGTCGAACTAGAGTGTGAGGGTGGGGTTAGCGGGTTGGGGGTCCAGGGGCCTGCCCCCTGGCTATGCAAGAGGGCCGCCGAAGGCGGGCCTTGCAGCTAGTAATAAATAAAATATTTATTATTAAATATACTGATGATGAAGGTCTTAGAAAATTCGTCTGATTGTCAAAATATTTTTGCAAGCATTCGAAATCACATATGTACCTTCATAAAAAATCTTTGTTAATTTTATTCCTCAAAACATTTCATTTAAATGTGGAGATAAAAAAGAGTCAAAACAAACCTCTGAAGTAACGCCAATGATTCAACATTAAAAAATAAATTTCTGACGCAAGAAAAGAGATGATTGTAGAAAATCGCTCCTGATGTCAAAATGATTTTTTTTTTAATTTTCCTTATAATATAAGAACTAATTAAATTTTATGCTTTCAATATTCAAAATCGCAAAATCAGAAAAAATCGAAGAGAAGCCAATGAGCTAATTATTTGACAAAAATATGTCTAGTAATGAGCTGTTTTATGAAAATTTTATATTTTCCAATTCAAACCGTTCACTGACAAAAACATTACCATATCACCAATTAAATGAAAACGTATTGAGTTTTTAAAAAAGTTTCAATTTTTCCTTTCCAATTTGTTATCAAAAATTATACTACTATTGCTACCCAGCTAGCACAAGAGAATCTCGGAATATCCATTAAATTTATTATAAGTATATAGAGGGTGGGCCATCTACATATGACACATTTGATTCTGAAATAAAAATTTAAAGAAAAACGAATCGATTTTTTCTTTGTATTAGGCATTTATTTTGGTTCAAATAAATACATGTCAGCTACTTTTCAAATATGATTTGGTTCAGCTGATCGCATTTTGCACTGACGACATGATGGGCTCGTTTTTCGGAATTTTCAACTTTCTCGAGTGTTGCTCTTGGCATAGTCGCTATTTCACGTTCGATGTTGGTCTTTTGTTGAGCCAGAGTCCGTGAGTTGTCGATTTATATTTTTGATTTTAAATATTGCCACAAATAAAAGTTTAGCGGCGTTAAATCAGGCGAACGCGGTGACCAGTCATAATCACTTTTTTCGATATTAAAGTAGTTCTTTCACAAATGCAAAAATTCAAGAAGTCTTTGAAACTTGGAATATAAGTCATTAAAAGCATAATACACATACAATTAAAATTTGAAGACGATTTACTACACCAAACATGAAATAATTGTAATTAAAAATGATATTTTTAACATAGAGTAGATAGGGAAAGGGTGGGGATATGATCATTATTTTATTTTTTTTCATTGAAGGACTTTCACCATCTTGATGAAAAACTAATATTTGTTAGAATAATATATTCGGAGTAATTAAAAAAAAAATTGAAATTATTTACCACGTAGTTTTGATAAAAAACAAAAAAAACATATTTGGGCGTTTATTTTTAGTGGAGGGGATATAAGCACAATGGCTTGGAAACGATCCGGCTAGTATGTGTGTGTCCATATAGAGATTTTGTAGTGTGAGTGGACAGTCATGTTAAAAAACATAACCTAAAATTTTAGTTCCGTTCATATTTATAGAGTGGTTACGAGGCTAAAACTTTTTGTGGGGATTGTCGCGAAAAAACCTCCTTAAGCTACCAGGGAAAAATGACTTCAATAAATTGATCGTGCTGAGATTACCACTCACTGTAAACTTTTCGTACAAACGCTTTATGATATTTTTAGCAGGAGCACTTTTTGTTTTTCTTCGGAATACACGTTGGGTAACCACGATTGAGAAATTATTCTGGATATATACAGCTGAACAATTTCAGCCCGTTCGTGCGGCGTGTATTTATCCATGGTTAATATATCCTTGTAATGAAGCTTTAAACGTGTTTAGATATTTGTCAATTTACCAAGTATATGAAAGTTATTACAAATTTCTACGGGTCACATGTAGATGGCCCACCCTGTATATATATTCCATTTAATACGAGGAGATTTTTAGAATAATTGTAGGTATCGAAAGTACCTATTTTAAATCGGATATTCCGGTAATACATTTGTGTGTTGATATCATATAAAATAGAATTGTTTAGAGCAGGGTCTCTTAAACTATGGGTCGCGATCCCATTTGGGGTCTCGAAACTGAATTTTAGTTTAGATAAACATACGGCAACAATGACTTCTCAGTCAAAAATGGGGTCGCCAATTAAAAAATTTTAAAACCTCTGGTTTAGAGGGACATTGTATTAATCTAAAAAATTTCCCAGAATATTTACTTAAATTTTGTGGTCATTCAAAGAATATTCCAATGGCCAGAAATAATATTCTTAGAATATAAATATTCTAGATTCTTCTTATGCTGGCTGAAATATTCATATATAATAATTTCAGACACTTCTTGCAATTTTTTTTTTAATTATATTGATCTGAGAAGGAGATACACCAAAATGGTCCATTCCTATAAAGCCCTGGGTTGGCCTCCATCGTGAAAAGAAGAAGAAGAGGCAGATTTAATGTGCTGGGTAGGAGTTGAAGGTATCTGTGAATGCGGGTCTTAAACAGCTAAAGGTTACAAGTTTGAACTTACTTTAAATATTTATTTAAGCACTCAGATTTAGTAAAGTATACTACAGGTGAAAAAAATAATACTTTTTTTTTCAAAACCGAAAAGAAAAAACATATTTTTAAACGTAGCCAAAACAAGCATTAGAAATGGAGCCGAAAGAGGGAATCGATAGAAGAGGAAATTGGCAAGATTTATTGCCCTTGTCAAGCATGTGGCTCCGGCTTCTTTCAAGTTTGCAAATAGCACCCCGCTGCCCCCCCCCCTGACGCCTCTTCTCTATGTCATGATTGATCTACTCCCGTGGGAAAGATATACTCGGCAACATCAGCCAACCCGGCCACTGTCACTCCGACACATTTGCTGAAAAACATCCCTCGGATTTAACTTCCGAGATTCAATTACGAAAGAAATGAAAACACCAGAGGCGAAGGCAACTAATCGACGACACCATTTAATGAATATTAATTAATGCTTTATTTATGATTCGATAAAAAAACGAATAAATTCAAGGATAAAATAGACAAAATTCAACCCTTATCAGAGATATTCCAGAGAAATTGCAGATCTTTTGAAATGTATTTTATTTTTATTTAGATTTGCTCATTAAATTTAAAATGGGTAATAAACCGAAAAGAAGCAATGAAATGAATTCAATTAAACTTTATCTAATGAAGGATATTTTATTTTATTTCCGTGACACTAATTCAAAAACTATTATTAGTATATTCAACGTTACTTCTTTCTAATTTATATTTTCTCTTTAACCCTAAATTACTCAAATCCTTTAACTTTTTTTTAACTTACTAATAAAGGGGTATTTGAAACAAATTTGACAAATCTGTGTCTAACTCGCAACAATAGAATTAGAAAGTGTGACGAGTACAATATGCCAAGTACATGATTCTATTTTCGTGACGTCAGTTATAGTAATAGCTAAATTAAATACAGTGAAACCCCTCAAATCCGAACTAATTGGGGCTGTAGCCTGTTCGGATTTCAATTTGTTTGGAATTGCCGAAAACTGGTGATTTTGATATCTTATTGAAGAAAATGGTTCTCTTTCTATCCTTGAGAAGCTCAAGATAGTTACAATAAAAGACGTTATTTGCTGGATTGCAAAATCGTGGCAAAATACAAGTGTGAACTTACTGCGGAGATCTTGGAAAAAGCTTTCCCCTAGCCTCGAGTTCGAGAAAACACCTACCCAAACTTAAATTTGTAAAAGAAAACTCGTTCGGATTTCACGGGATTTTGGATTTCCGGGGTTCGGATTTTAGGGGTTTTATTGTAAATGGAAGGTGTGTTTCACAAAAATACAAGAAAATATATGTAAATATGTAACTTGATATATTTCAAAGTATTAGCCGATCTTCAGAAGATAGAGAGAGAAAACTAAATATTGCCTGGGCAATGTTATCGCCTTTCGAAAGATATCAGGATTGTTATATACCGCTAAGGCAGGTTGCTAATCGGCCAGGTTTTTTTTTCTGAACAAAGGAAGTGATCATCTCGTAATCTATTTTTTCTTGCGAGCTTTTGTGAAGGCGACGCGATTGTTGTCTGATTGGGAAGATGACTAATCTTAAAAAAAATTATGTCTAACAGCCATGGCATAAGACTTATTAATCCATAGTTTGGAGTTATTAATTAACAATTCAAGTTGTAAGATTTTTCATTTGGATGTAGTTTGGGGTTTTTTATTTTCAATTAGAATAAGTAAAGTATTAGAAAGGCATTTCCACAAATAGACCTTTGGAGTATTTTAATTAGAAACTTATAAATTTACTTTAATTTTTTTAATTCTAGCTTGAAGTATAAAAACTCAAAAGCTAAACATCTATATATAAATTTATTAATATAAGTCGGTCGCGTATAACGCGCCTGCTATAAAACGCGAATTCGTATAACCTATAACGTGACGAAAAAATTTCGACTAGTACTCATATACGCGATGTACGTCCGTATAACGCATAAGATAGATTTAACATTTTTAAATAGTTTTTGATTTTTGAATTTGCCGAAGCAGCGGTTTATACATTTAATAATATAAGAGAAAAATAATTTTATTCATCTTTTAATAAAAATAAAAATACATGTATGCACCTCAGTATTTAACATTTATTCACTATCGGAAGTATCAACAAAGAAGTTCCAAAGACGCCGTCTTGTTAATATTGGTTGTAAAGATTTATCGTTTGAATAGTCCATAGTTTGGTCTTGATTGTTGTCGTTCATTAAAAACAGTTCTTTCTCCAGGCTTGGTCTCCTATCTAGAGTCTAGACGCTATTATACTCCCAGTTAAATTCTTACACTGCTATATGGCTAAAATTTGAACCTGTCTCGAATATGACTCCGATCTGTGAAGGGGTGCCTCCAAGCATTCTCTTGCTACACTGAATGCGATTCAATTAAACTAATAGGAGACCCGGCTCTAACCAACTCACTAGACACCCTGGCTCACCGAAGAACCGTTTCTCCCCTTTCCCTGTTCTACAGATACTATCTATGGTGTCTGTTCAGTCGAGCTGAAATCAATTATCCTCCCTAAAGCCCTCTTTACGAGAAACACGCGGTTTTTGAACGCTCAGCACCCCTTCGCTGTCAAATTGGGTAAAAGTCGAACAAGCGCTTTCGCCAACTCTTTTTATCCCTATGACCTCCAGAGACTTAAACCTTCAGCTGTTTAAGACCCGTATCCACAGATACTGTCGACCCCTGCCCAGCACATAAAATTCCCTCTTCTTCTTTTCACGATGGAGGGGCCAACTCAGGCCTTTAGGGGATACACCTTTTTGTTGTAACTCCTTCTCTCATCATTTTCATTAAAAAAAGATCATTTTTAGATTGAAAATATGCGGATTTAAATTTCCTAAACCGATCTTTAGACGGATCAATTTTCATAAAATATGTTTCTAACGCTTTGGCTATTTGTAACGCACATCCTTCCTTGTTACATAAATTGGTCTGATTATAACGCGATTTCTTATTACGCGGAACGTATCCCCGACGTTGTACGGGAATCCATTGTATATTAATGAATTGTTGTTGTTTATTTGCATCAATTAGAGGACAACATCAATGATTTCTCCTTATGAAAAATTAACTCACTGCTACTCTCGACAAACCAAATTTTTTCATTTAGAATTCTAATCCATCTTGAACATTTCCAGCCCCTTCATTAGTCCATTTCAGATGTATTTGAAAATTAGTTTAAATTCCGAAGAAGAGTAGATAGACAGGCCGAAAGAGCGTTATATGTATTCCAATCTAGAGTGTAAAGGGTGGTAATGAAGGATGAGTATGTTTGCGCTATTATTCATGCAACTGCCACACTGACGCTTCGCAAACTTCCAGTTTTCACTAGCTTATTATCTCTCTTTTATGTTGACAATCATCCATCTACAGACTCTATGTGGGAGTGTTGATATTTAGACACAAACAATTTCACTTTGTTTGTTAATTTAAAATGAAATTTTATTTATTTCTCTCTATTGTGTAGATGTCTGTCTGATTGTGAAGTGGGGATTAACCTCAAACATAACATCAGATTAAAAGCGGCTTAGTTCATTTGTTTAAGGAAGTTAGTAAAAGTTTTTGAATCCAGAAATTATCAAATAATCCACTGCCAGGCATTCCAAGTAGCAAAATGATAACAAAGCGGAATTGAAATTCAAAAATTAAAAGATATTTTAAAGGCATTATCAATTGCCACTCTAGCTAGAGTATAGTAAAAAAATCACATTACTTTTAGTGAATAGTGACCGCCCAGTGTCTACTTTAGAAAAAATGTATATTATATAATGTACCTACTATAATATTTATGGTAGTGGCCCGTATTCAGCCAAGAAGCCCGAACAGTAGAATTAATGCTCGAACACATTATTCTTCTTCTCTCCCAAGACTCGGTAGGCAGCTGGTAATAATTGATTAAATACAAATTTACTGATCTAATTATTTATCTTCAAACTTATCTTCTTTCTATAAAATTTTCTGTGGAGGCCTTTATTAAAAGATAGTACCTGGAGCCACCGAGCGATGCTCGGCAACTTTTTGCTTCAGTTAAAAGTTATATATTAATATTATTTTTAATTTAAAATTCTGATAAAAACCACCCCGTCACTGCACACCACCCCGGCACCCCACCTCCTGGACCCCACCCCATACCAGCCCCGCTACGCCGCTGGACCCCCGCCCCATACCGCACCCGTACGCCACACTCCCGCCACGCCCCTGGACAACCACCCCGTACCGCCCCTGCGCACCGCACCCCCGCTATGCCCCCTGGACCCCGAACCCGCCACTCCACCAACCCTGAACCCCACCTCCTGCACCACCCACCCCCACCCCCAGTTTTTGCATTTCTAATTTTCTAGTGGCCCACAGATTATGTATATATAGGTATATAAATAAATTCCGTATAATTATTTTTTTTAATTAAATAACAATTTATCGAGTTTTATAATAATCAATTAAATTGGCAAATTCTAATATATAATCATATTTCTTATTAACTCTTTGTGGGATTTAATACTCGAATTTATAATCAATTAAATTGTTTAATTTTATTATTTATATTAATTCTAGCGTGACGCCCGAGCCATCGGCCCGATGTCACCTAGCCCCTCGCGTCTCGTTTTATGGTTAAAATTTATATAGATAAATCAAATATTTAAATATATTTAAAACGTATTAGTGGGTTTTAAAATTAAATTGAAACCAATTAATAATTATAGAATAGATAATTGAAACAGTAAATGTATAACATATTATATATTACTTGTCAAGATTGTTCATCTTATCAATAATTACTTTAATTAAGAAAAGATCAATTAAGATGAAATTTGTCCGAGGTCCAGACCTAGCCAGATCGTTTTCTCATCCTCAAAACTTGTTAATAGAATTTGTTTCATCAAAATCAGTGAACCCGTTTTCTAAAATAGTCATCTAATACTAACTAGAGGAATAATCTTGTTACATTATATTTTTGACGTTTCGATTATCAATGGTTAATTATTACTGGAGACATGGAGGAATCGACTTAATATCAAAAAAGAATTTAGTCTTTTTGATTTTAAAGTCAATTTCTCCACATTTTCATGCAATGTGTTACTTCAACGAAGAGGAAGATCCGTAACTGGAAGTAGGTGTACACCTCTTCGAAAGTTATTTTGGAAGTACTCGGAAACATTTCGGAAGTATCTTGAAATAGTTGGAAGCACGTAGAAACGTTTGGAAGCCCTTGGAAACATTTGGTGTCTTTAAAGTCACTTGGCAATATTGGGTAACTTGGAAATACTTGTAAGTTCCTGGAAATATTCGGAGGTACTTGGAAATACTGAAAAGTACTGGCCAAACATTGGCAGTCATGCTGAAATATCGTGAAGTGCCAAAGTTGAAAGCATTAGGTACGTTAGCATATTAGGTCGCGGTTCACCTCTCCGTTACACAAATATATATAATGTATATATTCACTTTTATACAGGAAAATATTTATTTGCATCATGAAATAGAACTCATTACACTCTCATTATAATTGTTTAATATCTAGGTCGTTTTCAGGAGAAACTATTATTTTGATAAACAAAATAACATTTAAATAATATAGACTATAAAGAAGAAAGGATTAATATTTTCAATTGCAATTTATTTTAATTATTTTGAAAAGTATACGCTGGACGTGAAATCCAAATTCCTGTTAGTTATGCATTCACTTTGACAGCTTTGGATATCTGATGCATATCTAAAAGGAACGAACAGTTTACGCTGTTCCCGTCATGCTTTTACGCAACTCGAAAAATGCCAACTATAAACTATATAAAAATATCAAAGTAGAACAAGCTTGATTTGTTAAGGGATGTGGAACAAATTCCAAATAAAAACACCTACAGAGTTGACACACCCTTATTTTTATGCTTTGTCGATTACTAAAATCCATTTTAAGTGATCTAAACTTTGAATTATTCTCTCTTGAAATTTATATTTTTATACTATCATTAAAAATACATATATATACTATTATTTTATTATTCTATTTTATAAGTGGTGAATACGATGAAAGAGACTACAAGAAAGTGGCTTGTTAAATTAATTTTAAATAATTCTTTCAAAAGCTCGCGCATTTGTGAATAAATTGTGAAACCTAACCTGAAAATTCTCCTCATAAGTTACTTATAATGTTTCACCTAGAACCGACACCTAAATCCTTAAAAATTATCAAAAAAAAAAAAATTGTAAGTTAAGAACTTGTTCAGGGCTGTCCAACCCGAGGCCCAGCACTGCAATGAATGTCGCCCGATATAAAATTATAGATTTCCTAAAAACATTGAGATTTGTATGTACTTAATGGAAAATGTAAATCAGATACAACTTGTCCTGAAAAATTTTTTCTTTAAAATAAGAAATCGGAAAATCTGCTGAAAATTATTCAAAAAATAAAAAGGGCTGATTTTAAATTTTGAATGTGTAACTAAATTTCAAGATTTCCGGGAAAAATAATAACCATTTTGGTAAATTTTCGACTTCATTTTCATTAGATATAGGTTTTTTTGCAAACTTTTTGATTGAATATAGGTATATAGAGCTGCCAATCAGATACTGGCCAGGAAAAAAATTTAATTCCTCTTTATTAAATTTTATAAAAAATAATTTACCCAAGGAACAAATATACTATGGTATTCCTGGCTTCACAATATTCCCGATATCACTTTTTGGAAGTATGAAAGGTATATACATATATGAGAAGATTTTTAAAAAATAAAATTAGAAGCTTACTATTAACTAAAAAAAAAAAAAATTAAATACCGATCTTCATCTCATATTTTCATTTTCTAAATTATTTATTGTTTCAGTAATTAAAACTTCTGGATGTGCTCAATGATAAAAAAAAAAAAAAATCTGAACGAATAGAAATCAAAGATTATTATTCTATACCATTTTTGCTACTTTGTTTTGGTGGATATCATCATTATTGGATATTTTTTACAATATTTTTTGATTAACAAAGAAAATTAGTATATTATGGCCTGAGACAATTATTTTTCTTTAAATGTGGCCAGGGTAAGCAACAAAGGTTTGACACCCCTGAACTAGTTCGATTGGCCAGTAGGTTGATCCCATTGACTACTAGGAGCTACGAAACTCTCTCCCTGCCTCACTCTTTAACAAGTCTTAAATCTTCCTCCTTTAAGACTCTTGTTAAAATTCCTTCCAAGTAGAAGCAGGGTCTGCAAAGACCTTATATGTACTGCATTTTTCAGTGACCCCTTCTAGTATCGGTTATATTAAAAAATGCAGAAAACTTAAAAACTTTCTTAAGACGTTTAATATACTTCCAATTTCTGTACTTTTTCATCTAATAACATTAGGGACCTGTGTGTCGGTAATGATTTTTTATTTTTTTACTAGAGTACTTCGGGAAAAACGAATTATAGTGTTAAAACAATTTATCAAAAGATATTAATTTTCTGTGCAGAACAAATTCCGTTATTTCCCTATTATAATGGATTACGATCTCAGCAAAAAACTTGAAATTATTTAATTATTCTTTCGAATTTTAATTTTTCTATTATAATATGGAATTTAATTAATCTAAATGTTAATCAGATTGTATATTCATAATATTTGAAAGTGAACACACCATTTGAAATCCTATTATAATATTATAAAATATTTTATATTTCATTTTAAAATTATCATAAATAAATAGATTGGGAATTTAATGGTATTCAGCTAATTTTTCATCTTTTTATATTTATTTTATCTTTCATATTAAATTATCTATTCCATTTATATATTCGTATTTTATGTTTTAATTAAATCCACGCTATTTTTGATAAAATTTTTTATTTATGATATTAAAACGTAACGCGTTTGGAAGATAATATTTTAGTAGGAGTTTATTTAGAAAGTGTACCTAAAGGAGAATTTTAATTAAATGATTAGGATAGCATTCGAATGAAATCATTAACGATATCAGATTTAAGGGTGAATATAGGCAACGAAACCCGAGCTGGGGAAATATCCTTTTATCTTCCAAATAAATGTAATATTGCGTTTGTGACCTTGAGGAACAATAATTAGACCAGGAAAATTTTTTATGCAAAATGAAATTTTATCTAAAATCATTTTGTTAGAACAGAAATTCGTATGATTCTTTTTTAGGTTCTCGTTTATCAATAAGCAAGAGTTAAGAATGCAGTTCTAAATTGATGGTATGGGTGCGAGAGATCTGCTGGTACACGAGTATTTATTTGAGAATATATTATTATTGATCTTCAGATCTTCAAGTTAATATTAATTCTACCCTAGTAGCACAATGTTTCAAACTATATAGTAACTATATAGCTATATGCTACTTGCTAACTTTAAATCTCTATAGATTGGACGAGTTGTAGGTATAATTTATAATTTGTGAATTAAGATTTATTTTTGTATTTGTGTGTTGTTCTTTTGTTTTGTTTTTTTCTTTTTAATGTTAAAGAAAAGAAAAAAAAAGAAATGTTAATTTTTAACTTGTAATCTTTATACACTGGAAGAATTTTTGGAGTAATTTATAATTTATAAGCTTAAGATATATTTGAGCCGTTTATTTTGAAAGTGGCCTAACTCCATTTGTATCAACAAAATTATTAGAAGACGCAATTTTTAAAAGGGTAAAGAATTCTGATGGAGAATCAATAAACTGGTTAAAAATATGTTGGATGCCTTTTGTTAGAAATAAACAGTATAAAATTTTCTATAAGACATCAATGAATGAGAATGAAAATTTTAAAGACATCAATGAATGAGAATGAAAATTTTAAAGTCCTGGATTTATTACCTCGTCGGGGTAGACCAAGAAAGTTCGAGAATATCGTGTCGACACCACTGTTTAAAAATATCAGACAAATTACACAAACAGCAAAATTCAAGGACATAATTGGCCTATTACGATATATACCACTTAAAACCTTCCACTCAAACCTTTCACACACACAAAATGTAGATGAATAGTAAATTGTTTTGTAGTAAATAAATTTATGTTTTTTATGTTTTGTACGTTATGTAGTTAAAAAATGTTTTGAATCGCATAAATTAAGTTTCCAAAGTGTTTTAAAGATATGAAAAATAAATTAAGTATTGTTTTTTTTCAATTTGAAGCATCTTAAATTATGTTGAATGGACTTGGGCACCTTAAAATTTTATAATGAATCTGGATGTTAATTTTGAAAATGGCCTAACTCTATTCTTGATAAGAAAACGCATATTATTCACTTATCATTGTCACAATTTTGATAGGAACTATAAATTTAACACCCTTAGATATATTTAAGCAGTATGACTCATTAGTATCCTATACGTATATTTTTAAATTCATTGAAACAGCAAACCCTTAAATATCTTGATTTGAAGATAAATGGAGTTAGGCCACTTTCAAAATAAACGGCTCATTAGTATATTTTGTGTGCTTTTGATGTTTGTTCTTTGATGTATTTCTTATGCATGATAATTACAATTTTGTGATTCTAAAAACTTTTTGAATACTGTATTAGTATTGACAGTCAATTCAAAAATAAATAAATAAATATTATTATATAGATTCTCAAAATCTATATAGGCGCTATGTAGTTACTATAAGTTTGAAATATTGTGCTGCTAGGGTATTATGATCAAACTTATTAAATTTGCATATGAAATACTTATAATTTAAGAAAAAAAAATCAATCATGAAAACGTTTAAGTAATAATATTTCAAACGTTACAAGTGAGATTCTCCCTTTTCAATGAAAAAATTTCGTAACAGGTACATAATTTTAAAAAAATAATAAAGCAACTAAACATTAAATAGTTATACATGTTTAGACTAAGCCAGTGCTTTCAAATTTTTTATGATACAAAAAAAAATCTCCGTAAAAATTAAAACTTTCTACCTACTTTTTTAGAATTTTTTGTTTAGTTCGTAGAAATTAGCTTAGTCGAAATCCTTTCAATAGGTACGTAAAATTTTGATTAAACTTAGAGCAAACTCGATTGTTAAATTATGTTGGGGACTTAATTAATAACATTTCAAGTGCAAAGCCGTATATGAAAAAATAAAAACTACTGTTTTTTGAATATTTGAAAAATATGATATTTTTCAAAATTCTAGAATCACTAGAGGCTCTAATTTTCCCACAATATTTACTTTACATTAAGATGAAAGTATTAATTTATACAAATTCTTTTAAATCATTCTTAATGTAATGTGAATATTGTGGCAAAATTAGAGCATCTAGTGATATTGGAATTTTGAAAAATATCATATTTTTTCAAAAATTACCCTGTTTTTAATTATTTTTTTTTATATTATATTTTCAAAAAGTAAAAGTAGGACAAATTATATGGTTGATAAATATTTTTGTTGATGGAATTGTTTTATGAATTTGGTTTTTCGTGAAACGCATTTATCCAAAGATTGAGAAACACTTGACAAGAACCAGACCAATTTCACAAGAGATTGAAATGAAGTGAAAAATATTTGAAGAACTAGATTTTAAGGAACATAATATTTTCTGATAATTTGTCAGCGGCAAGGGAATAGCACTGTTTTTGTACATTTGATGGTTTGTTTATTGAGTTGCTTATGAAAAAACAAGAAGTATTGACACAACGTTCTTCTTCTTTTATTCTTGACCTTACAAATGTTTGCCTTCCTTCATGAGAGTTCTTCGAACTGCTCTGTCCCAAGTCTGACCAAATTCGAAAACCCTATTTTCCTTAGTTAAACAGATATATCGCAATACTCTTTGTCTATAAAGACTTGGAACATTTCAAGTCGCGATCCTCAAGTCATTGTGGTAGACTCTTCTGTGAAATTCGTCCGGACAATGCGCTGAGTTATTTGAAAGTTTTTTACAGAGTGTGAGAGTTAGCCTCCCATCCAACCCCTTTTAGTCGCCTTCTAAGACAAGCAAAGGATACTGTGGACTTATTCTACCACCAGTCCACAGGGAGAAATTAACAACGTTTCGATATCTAATTATGAAGTCATTTTCAAGTTACTTGTGAAAAATCATTCCAAGAGATTGATGTAAAGAGATTAAATAAGTGGTAAGACTGTTAATCTTGAAGATTTATCCTGATCGGATCAGCAATTCTGTGAATTTAGAAAATTAAAACTTTCTAGTGTGAAGAATTGAATGAAATGCAGCCCACGGCTAATTAAAATAGTAATAACTCAAATTAAGAATATAATAATTTATTGGAATATCATTTTCACTCTCCTAAAAACCAAAGATTCGAAGGAACTTCTATTGGTTAAGAGAATGAAAATCACGTTCCAATAATTTTTTTGGAAATTGTGTTTCCATTAACTCTGGAGCTGTCTTTGCATCAATTCTCAAATGAGTCCTACCAGTCCATTTCTAACAGAAAATACTTGTAAAATTTTCTAGTATTTTTTGCTACGTTTCGACAGCTAATTCTCAAGGTGTTTTCAAGTGATAGCTATTGCTAACTCAACTCATCAACCTGTTAAAATAAATGATAATCTCATGAGAATCAACTTAATTTTTTACAAATATTATTATAAGCATTGGATTTTAAAATTGGTAAATTCTAACATGAATCACTGATCCAGTGATATATTTGGATTTGGCACTTACTTGTCTTCGCCTAGTGACAAGATAATAATGAGATTATCTATATATTCCAGTTGGTTTCTTTACTAACTAGTTTAATGGAAAATAATCAAGCATAATCTCTATGGATCTGGCAGAAGTTGGTTCCATTAGAGGCGATGGAATAGGCCTTGAGAATGGAGTTGGAGTGACCCAGAGAATCCACCAAGAGAAAAGGTACTGCGACAGCTCAAGTTGCAATCATGATGAATCTAAACCAACTCCATTGCAAATTGTAAAGCGAATGGCGAGATAGAGCAGCAAATAAGGGAGAGTTGTACAGGGGGTTGGGGGCGAGAGACAGAAATCGGATTAAACCCCGAAAACTTTGCATCAGTTTAATGACAACCAAATCGCATTATGAATCAACCATAAGGAAATATATCAACTCAACGGGTTGGACCGCAAGAGACTTGGTAATTAGTGCGAAAAACTTGAACCACCCCACTCAAGGCTCAGCGCTCAGCCCTTCGTGTGGTCCAACCAGACAACCCACAGCGTGTTTGCTAATAATTCTATTAAAGTTGGAAAGATTAAAATCTGAAAAGGTAGCGATGAAAAGAAAATCTCTATTTATGAAATAGCTACCTATAATTTGTTAAAAGAAGAGACGAACCAGAGAAGCGAAAAGAAGGATAATTATTAAAGCAAAGTCATTAAAATGGTTTTTGTCAACGTCTTTTTTTTTTTTAATTAAAAAAAGCCAAACAAAAAGAGAGAAACCAAGAAAGAAATGAAAAGGGAGGGTTGCATGAAAAAGTATTGTAAAATGAAACTACATATACCTAATAAGGATTCTATCTAATGAAAATTCAAAGAAAACATTTTTGTATCGTTCTTATTATAAATCACTTGGAAATTATCTTATTTTATTTGTAACTAGCTTCAAGGCTCGCCTTCGGCGGGCCTTTTGCTAGCCACGTGGCTGCTTTAATGATGTTTTATTAGTAACAGAGAATAAATATAATTGTTTTATTATAAAGTCTTAAATAGATATAATTTGAGATTCTATTTAACTGTAACATACACTCATAACAAATAAGATGAAACAAATATTTAAAATGTATTAAAAATCTCTATTTATAAAAAATTCTTCTATTCTCAAGCTTGAGTTGTTTATCATAAAAGAATTTAGTCTTATTGATTTTAAGTCGATTCTTCCACGTTTTCAGTAGAGGTTGCCATTAATAGTCAAATCATCAAAAATGGAATGCAATAAGGTTATTCCTCTAGTATTAGATAAGAATCGATCGTTATTTTTGATTTTAAGTCGATTCCTCCATGTCTCCAGCAATGGTTACCAATAATAATCGAAGGGTCAAAAATCTAATGTAGAATTGTTATTCCTCTAGTATTAGATAAGAATCGATTGGTATTTTTGATTTTAAGTCGATTCCTCCAAGTCTTCAGCAATGGCTACCAATAATTAAATCGAAGAGTCAAAAATCTAATGTAGAATTGTTATTCCTCAAGTATTAGATAAGAATCGATTGGTATTTTTGATTTTAAGTCGATTCCTCCAAGTCTTCAGCAATGGCTACCAATAATTAAATCGAAGAGTCAAAAATCTAATGTAGAATTGTTATTCCTCAAGTATTAGATAAGAATCGATTGGTATTTTTGATTTTAAGTCGATTCCTCCAAGTCTTCAGCAATGGCTACCAATAATTAAATCGAAGAGTCAAAAATCTAATGTAGAATTGTTATTCCTCAAGTATTAGATAAGAATCGATTGGTATTTTTGATTTTAAGTCGATTCCTCCAAGTCTTCAGCAATGGCTACCAATAATTAAATCGAAGGGTCAAAAATCTAATGTAGAATTGTTATTCCTCAAGTATTAGATAAGAATCGATTGGTATTTTTGATTTTAAGTCGATTCCTCCAAGTCTTCAGCAATGGCTACCAATAATTAAATCGAAGAGTCAAAAATCTAATGTAGAATTGTTATTCCTCAAGTATTAGATAAGAATCGATTGGTATTTTTGATTTTAAGTCGATTCCTCCAAGTCTTCAGCAATGGCTACCAATAATTAAATCGAAGGGTCAAAAATCTAATGTAGAATTGTTATTCCTCAAGTATTAGATAAGAATCGATTGGTATTTTTGATTTTAAGTCGATTCCTCCATGTCTTCACCAATGGCTACCAATAAAAACCGAAACGTCAAAAATCGAATGTAGAATGGTTATTCCTCGACTGTTAAATGAGAATCGATCATTATTTTTGAAATAAAGTCAACATCAGGCGCGGATCCAGACCTCTGATTTGGGGGGGGGGGGCGGTCGTCGGTATATAAGATATACTTTTGATCTCGGAAGTGTGTCGCGGTGGAATTGTCCAAGCGGGGGGCGGGGGGGTCAGAGACGCCCCTCCCCCCCACATAGAACTTTATTTTCTTCAATTTTAAAATTTAATGTTATATAAAAAAAAAGATTAAATAAACATATAAAAATTGTTGATCTCCAATGCTTTGAGGGGGCGGTCGCCCCCATCGCCCCCCCTCCTGGATCCGCGCATGGTTAACATGAACTGCAAATTGCAAGTGATATCTCATTAATAATAAAGGAATAAACATATTAATATTTCAAATGAATTTGGATAAAGTTTAGCAACGATCCGTTGCAGTTTATTTAATTAAATGACAATTTTTGAGTTCATCAATTAAATTATCAAATTAATATTTGTGGGATTTAAAATTCATTGTAATTAAGTACCTTGAGGACCACAAAAAAGATCATATATAGTTTTTTGTAAAATTATATTTTAAAGTACTTTATTTTAGAATAAGATAGTACATTGGATAAAGTTTAGCAACGATCCGTTGAAGTTTATTTTTTTAATTTTTGTTTTTAAATGTACTTTAAAAAAATAGATAGTTTTTTTAAATCTTTGTTGCATTATTAAATTCTTCTTAAACGATAATGTGGTTAGAACTCTATTATCTATGCTATTAAGAATGAATGACATTCAAAAATCTGCCAAACAGTGCCGCCAACAAATGTTTAGTTTGCTAGTTTAGTTCTTTTATTGTTTGGCAAGCTATGTTGGCAACACAGATTTGGTTTCAGTTTTCCGTGAATTTTCCAATTTTCCGTGCAAACTTTTCGGATTTTTTTTTACATATTAACTTGAAATGGACTATTACGAACATTTAAAAAAAAAATTAGCCAAATCGGCCCAGGCATTTGAGAGATCTGCGCTTACAAAGAAAAAGAAATTCATTTTTATTATATAGATTAGAAAATAAAATGGATCAGTTTAGAAACCTTGAAGATCAAAAGAAAAGTATAATGCATCTGTATTCGACCGGAAGGGGATTCAGAAGCTCTAAATCAGTGCTTCATAAACTATGAGTTGCAACCTCATTTTAGGTCGGGTAATTGAATTTTGGGGTCGCAAAACATGGGAAACAATGAATTGAAGCTAATGATCAATGAAAAAATTATAATGCACAGCAGCAAAAAATTAAATTTTATTAAATTCGAGCTATTTCTGTCATTTAATTTCAATAATTTGTGAAATTACCATTTTGTATTCGATATATTGATTTATGTTAAGTGACTTTCTCAGCATTGGCTCTTGATTCAATTCTTGATTGATTCGAAAATCAAAATATACATAGAACAAATTTAAAAAATGTGGAAGATAATGAACTTCTGTTTGATTCTCTATTTATTAAGAAACAAGCAGCTACATTTTTTATTATTTATATTTAATAATTGTAATTATTTAGTTTTTAAAAAAATTTAATTTAATAAAATTATCATAATAGATTTGTTTTATTATAAATTTATTTTTGATTTGCTAGTAAAAATTATGGTTTATACCATATATCTATATAATATAGGGTCTCGAATGAAACAAGTTTAAGAAGCTCTAGTCTAAAGGGAGTTAAGAACTCTATCTTCGTTATAAACGACTATGTACTTTATAAGAGTATGTATATGGCATTGCCAGTAAATGCAAAAGGCTGGCCATATATGTGTTATGTATATGCTCAAGAGTGAAGAGTAAAGCTTGACTGACTTATTTGAGATTTTTATCAAAATCAAAAAAATATACAAATAAATAAAGAAATTCCCAAGTTTTGACATCATTATTTTATTCTCTAAAAATATATATTTATAATTTCCCTTATCATTAAAAATATAATGGATTTTTTTGCCTTCGTTTTATATAGCATCTAGAATAATATTTTTGTTTAAGCACATTCTGTTTTTTAGTATAAATTAAAAAGAAAATAAAAATAAAAACCAAATTTGCAATTAAAATTTTTAGATAAAAAAAATTTATATTAAACGAATAAATTTCTTAGTTTTAGGCTTAATGATGACGCCGACGATAAGAACCTAAGTACGTAAGCACATACAACATCTCCTTTGTAATTGTTATCGTTTTTAATTTTGGTTTTAAATGCAAACACAGTAAAGTTTAAATCTCGCTTAACAAATAGAATAGAATAGAAAGTCTCTGGCGATGAGCATGTTTGCTGAAACAGAAACGACCTTTCTCTGTTTGACTCGGGTATTATCTATTAAGAAGGATTTAACTCTCGGTCTTTATATACTCTATATATATAGCCATCTTTTAAAGGCGGAAAAATAAACAACAACCCTTACTGCGCCTGTCGTCATCCTTGTAAGTTTATTAACCCGAATTTCTGTCCTACTTAAATAATGGTTTTGTAGCTGAAATTGTGATATCAATTGACCAGAGTCTAGATCAACATTAAATTCTATAAGATATTTGTTAAATAAGAGAATTAGGTTCGTAACACATTTCTTTCACTAATCACAGATCATAAAATGTAGGTAAATTATGTACCTAAAGACAGATAGCTATAAAAAATAATATAATAATAAAAATTGTCTAAAAGTGCGAGATAGGTTTCACAAAAAAGGAAATAAAACAAAAATGAGTTTTGAATTCGATATATTTCGGGCGTCAGGCCATCTTCAGGAGTCAGAGAAAACTGAATATAAATTGGAATTTTTTTTTCAAATAATAATTTTTTGGAAATATGTATGGTGAGGGAAAGATACACTTACATATTTCCAAAAATTATTATTTTAAAAAAAATCCAATTTATATTCAGTTTTCTCTGGCTCCTGAAGATGAGGTGACACCAGAAATATATCGAATTCAAAACTCATTTTTGTTTTATTTCCTTTTTTGGTGAAACCTACCTCGCTATTATATGCAATTTTTATTATTATATTAAAACGTTTCACCTAGAACCAACACCTATCTTCTTAAAAGTTATAGAAAAAATAATGTTTGAAAATATTTTTTCTCCAAGTTTCAGACATTTATATTCTATACACGAATAGCTAAGCTAAAGAAAAAATGATACGTTTTGAGTCAACTCAATATATCGAGAGAAATAAATATATTTTAATAAATATTGCGCTTGCGAACATAAGCTAACTGTAATTTCGATTGGAAAGAATTAACAGCAAGCAATATATTATTATTATTATTGTAGGATTTTATTCTCCGCTTCTTTCGCTGTAAAATGCTCATTTTCGCCTTGAGAAAGACGTTTGTTGTTTGCCCGTCAGAATCTTTCGATAAACTGGCGAGTGAGCAGCAAGGACACGCCCCATTTATAACGAGAAGCGAGCGCGCGAAAAGTTATGCACACATCATGCTAAAGGCGCGAATAATTAACCAATCAGTTTAATTGCTAATTAGGGCCAGGCTTATAAAAGCAGTCACCTCCTCGACACGAGTTCAGTTGTCATTCAGTTGTCATTTGTGAGTTGTCAGTTGTTGAAGCTCATTGAATGGGACAGCTCTCCGAGGTGACTGATCACCTGGGAACGATTTGGTAAAAGAGACGGCTTGTGTCAAAGAAGTAATTTGTATACACGTTCTGTAACGAAGAAGCAATAAATGCAGGCTTTGTGTCATTATTTTATTAAAGCATATTTTCAACTGCCTTGTGAAAATTCGTATTTTAGTAAAGCATTTTTCTGGCTTTACGCCGACAAGAGAGATTCTAATCTCTGAAGATCACCTCCCATCCAAGCCCGGCTAATATCCTTCCAACTAACCCTTCGAGCCAAAAATAATAAAAATCATCCATCATCTTAATCATTTCCTATATTATTTGTTGCGTTTGGACCCTTGGGATCACGCAAGCTTGATGTTTCTTTCTGGTTGGACCTTTCACGCCTCTATCATTTTTCCGGAACGTGTTTTAACCGATTACGCTACCGACCCCTCCAGCAAGCAATATACATATATAGATAAATCAGGTTACCAGTGCATTTGTAAAAATATTTTTTTGAGACAGAAGTTTCACTTTTATCTGAATAGAGTCAAAAATAATCATTGGAACTTTGAGGAGATTGGATATAAAAAAAATAAAATCGACTTCAAAAAACTTAAATGCAACAAATAAAATAATAATAACTTAAAAATAAAATAAAATCCACTAAAAGGTATAAAATAATTACCTTATTTAGTTACAACTAAACGACGAAATATTAACATTAAATTACTTTTTGAAGTCGGTGCCAAACAAACTATACCTATAAGCGAGCGTACTCGCCAAACGTACTAAGTAAGATCCGTCAAATGCGATTCATAAAATGTATATGTTTGGCACCGACTTCAAAAAGTAATTTCATGTTAATATTTCGTCGTTTAGTTGTAACTAAATAAGATAATTATTTTATACCTTTTAGTGGATTTTATTTTATTTTTAAGTTATTATTATTATATTTGTTGCATTTAAGTTTTTTGAAGTCGGTTTTATTTTTTTTTATAAAAATTATTTTTATTTTCTCTTTTAAGGATGTTATTAATAGTGACTTAATAAAATACCTTGCATGCATCTCGTAAGAGAAAGCGTCAGGCGAATGAATCAGATAATTATAATAAAATTCAATTCATAAATACAGAAACTCTCTCGAAACGTTTGCGGGTTTTAAATGAATGTTATAAGTTTTTTTATAAAAGACTATTTATTATAATTTCGATTTTTTGCTCATAAGAATTGAAGATTTACTTATTTCGTCATTGATCATATGATCAGAACTTGACCAAATTAATATGGCACCACCACTAAGATACCCCCTTTCCAATAAAAAAAGAATCATCGAAATCGGTTCATAAACAAAGAAGTTAGACCTGAACAAACATAACAAAAAAGGTTCAATACCAATGAAAAAAACGCGACCAATTGGAAGCTATGCTAAACCCAATGGAAAAAAATCATCAAAATCGGTTCACAATTGGCAAAGATATTAGGTAACATAGGCACAAAAAATCAGTCGAATAGAGAACCTCCTCTTTTTTGAAGTCTGTTAAAAATCAGCAACCGCTTGAGACGCTTGTAAATAACAACAACAATTCTTCTCAAAATAATATGTTTGTTGATTTGTTTATTACTGATTTACAAGCGCTTCAAGTGGTTGTCACTAGATGCTAATGGGTGAATTTGCATCGAATTATTAATTCTATGTATCCTACGAGATGTCTTTTTTATCGTGATTTTTGCCAATACTGGAGAAAGAATTTAATTAAATTATTTACCAGCGTACTGATTTTGTTTTTAAGTTTCTTCAATACTTTCTTAGTTACTTAATCCGATGGCTTCACAGGGCCAAGAGCCCTATACCACCGCCTCTATTACTTCCCTCCATCTGACATGATACAAGGAAAGCCTTCTTCAATATAATTAAGAATATCAAGTATTTATAATATTTCATTAAAAAGATCGAAAAGCGATACTATGTGGACAAAATGATTATGAAATTTATTATTAGTAAGAGAGAAATTCTAAAGATATTTACATTGACGATTTATTATTTTAATAAATCCCTAATGAATCGAGAAAAGTAGAATATTTTATATATTCTTTAGTGAATACAAAATAATAATTAAATTATAAAATCGTGACAATTAGCTAATTTCAAACATAAGAGTAAATAAATATTATATTTAATATTGATTTACTATGAGTTAGGATTCTTGGTCACTTGTTTCACATCAAAATTAAAAATTAAAAGATGTAAAAAGCTTTCTTTTTCAATATATATATTGAAAAAGAAAATTTTTTACATGTTTTAATTTTTTAATTTTGATGTGAAACAAGTGACCAAGAATCATTAGCTCATAGTAAATCAATATTAAATATAATATTTATTTACTCTTATCTTTATTAAAGATGTTTCACCTTGAACCAACACCACAATCTCTACTAATTTCCAAACCCTGCTTATGCCTACGAGAGTAGTTTGTTATATATATGTTTTTTTAATTTACTTTCCTTCGAGAGCTGTATACTTGGTCCAGGAAAATCCCAATTTTTTTTATACCGTCAGAAAAGTATGATTTCTCGAAGTCTGTCTATGGCAACGATAACTTCTTCCTTGAACGAGAATTTCTTCCCACTAAACTATTTTTTCAAGTTGGAGAACAAAAACATGTCGCAGTGATTAAGCAATGCGAAATCAATTTGAAGCCCACTTTATGTATTTTTGACACTTCGATTACGGAGGTGTGAGCTGGTGTGTTGTTCTGGTGGAAGATATTTTTTTCGACAATCATGGCCGTTTATTTTGAGCTCGGATTCCAAACGATCCAGTAACGTTTCGTACTACGCTTCTGTAATTGTTTTATCCTTGGCCAAATAAGTATGTGGATAATTCCATGAGAATTGCAATAGACTGGAGCCATCAGCAACAATTTTCGCCTTCTTTGGCGCACTTTTATCAGTCAATCTGCTTTGACTACCTCTTTGTGTCGGGTGCATATGAAGCGCTCAGAGCTTCAGTAGATCAAGTCCATAAATTATAGTTTCAAAATAATCAAGATTGAAGTTTATTAACTCTAGATGAATCCTAAAGAGATATAGAGGATATTTTTTTGTTATTTTTATCGTTGCTTTGGCCAAGTGCAGTTTCTTTTCCAATTCAAATTCACCCTGCCGTTCATTTGTTTCAGCTACTATCTTCAAAAGTAAGTAAGTACGTCACATCGACTATATGCATCTTTTGCAGGAACTTTAAAAATGCAAGTTAAACTTAGTAGCTTTGGAATTTCTCAACGTCTAAAAGTCATACATTTTTCTAAAATTTAAATCCGGGTGAAGATACTTAATTCCCGGATTTTATTTTTCTACTGTAGTGGTTCTGATTCGCTAGAAAATATTTGATATGTGCCACTATATCGGGAGTTTGGAATTGATCCAGTTTAGCGCAGAAACTTTATCAGGGTTTTTAAGGCTCAAAGACAACTGCTGCCATCTGTTAAAAAATAGAAATAACAGGGACTTTGTACACTATGTTTTTGAAAATATACACCATTAATAAGTATTAATCTGCAACAAACAAAATTCTTACAATTGTGAACTTGATCCACTTTAGCTCTGAGCCCCACATATAGTGGTGGATCCAGGTTTTAAAATTTTTGGATAAAGTACTTGGTAGGTTTCACACTAAGATATAAAAAATAAAACGAATTTTTTTTGGAGAAAATTTAATCTCGATACATATATTTCGGGTGACTAAACCATCTTCAGGAGCAACAGAAAGGAACATTAAATGTGCTTCTCGTTCGCCCGCGGCCCGTATAGCTACTTCTATAACTAAAACAACTTGGTTTAAGCAAGAAATGAAGAAATGGTATGCAACCAGATATTACTCAGTTACTTTCTGTTGCTCCTGAAGATGGGTTAGCCACCCAAAATATAATATATCGAGATTAAAGTCTCTGCAAAAATATATTCGTTTTATTTTTTATATCTTAATGTGAAACCTACCAAGTATTTTTTATCTAATAATTTTAAAAATGTTTCACCAAGTACCAACACCAAATTCCTTAAAAACGATGCAGGTTTTGTCCACGCTCATATCGACGAAAAAAATCCTACAGATTCCGATTAAATATCGCCAAACACTAAGGGCCGCTTGAGCTTTTCGGGAGTTAACAATGTACCTCTGCAAATTGTTAGACGATTCAACAATTGAATTCACTCAAAACTTTTCGATTTTTTAGGGTTTCTCTTAGAGAACCCTATTAGAGTCAATACAATGTTTCTCTGTCTGTTCTACTGGTAGAGCATTGTATCTCGTAAATTAAATAAGATACAAACTTGAAATTTACAAGTTGTATTTATTTTCCTCGAAATCAAAAATGGTATTAAAATTTTATTCAAAATATTGGAGAGGGTTGAATTTTTTGTGTAGAATGAAAATTTTCAATTTTAAGTTCATTGACTTTTTACTACTATTTGAAAGATCTGCTCAAAAAAAAAGATATCAAACTATTTATTCCCAATACCTGTATAACAAGCTATATACATCGCTAAAGGCTAAAATACGAAGGCGTGTGTGTATTTCATTGTGATTTTTAATAATAAAACTTTTACTGTATAAATCTTATCAACTATATACATATATATCTATTTATACGAGATGGTGTGAATGTCTTTTTATAAAAAATGTTGCCGGCAATAAATTGCTACATCAGCCCATATGACGAAGACATTCAATTTTAACTCGATTTAATCAAAAAGTTAACATCAAAATAATTTCCGCTCTTTCAATTTCTATAAATAAACTCCGATAGCAAATGAACAAAATTCCAACCCTTCTTCAGTATTCCAGCTAACCCCTAAAACTCTCCCCATCTTCCCTCTTTCTTTCTTTCGTTTTTCAATTCAAGTGAATTGTAACAAATTGAAATAAATGGGGAATTTTTGTTCGAATAAGTTTTTTATTTTTTTTTAAGAATATCAAAGAAAAAATATTTCATTAGAGATGATTTTAATTAGCCATAGAAATATATATTTATATATATATAGATATATTTTTGTTATAAAAGCCTTAATATGAATTGTCGTTTCGTTTCTATCTTTTAACTTCAAATCGGGATGAAACATATTAAAATATCAAACCATAGAATTTCAAAATCGAATTAATACAATCAAATTTGATTAGAAATAGGCTTAATTTGAAATAAATTTTTCCCATTTTATTAGGTGTAGAAATAGGTTTTGAGGGATTTACAAAAGATGGTATATCTAGCATTAAATCGCATCGGATCATCTTGTAACTATATTCATGCTAAAGCGTCATCATTTCCCTATAAAAATCAGTATCTATCATTTCGCAGAAGTGTAAGCAACATATTTTCTTTGCTTTGTTTAACCATATCAATCTTTATGCCAACAAAACTCAATTTGCGAGAAGCGCTCCTTTTTTGTTTTCATTTGAAAAAAGTGCAGCTGATGGACATCGATTGCTGTGTGAAGCATATGGGGAACATGCTCCAACAATAAAAACATGCGAGTACTTGTTCTGGCGTTTTGACACCAGCGACAAAGAACGCGAATGGAGGCCAGTAAAGTTTGAAGACCCTGAGTTGGAGGCGTTATTGGATCAAGATTCATGCCAAACTTAAAAGGAGCTCGCTGAACCTTGGAAGTGACTCAACAAGCGATTTCCAACCGTCTCAAGGCCATGGGTATGGTGCAAAAACAAGAAAATAGGGTTCCGTATGAACTCAAGCCAAGAGACGTCGAACGCCGTTTTTTACGTGCGAACAACTGCTTCTAAGGCAAAATCGGAAGGGTTTTGGCATCGAATCGTGACGGGGGACGAAATGTGGATCCACTTCGACAACCTAAAGCGCAGAAAATCGTGGGGTAAGCCCGGCCATGTATCAACTCATTTAAGACCTAACCAAACTTCATGCTATTATTTAACTTCGCTGATTATTCGTACACCAGTGCTTGAACATTACAAGACCGTAAGAATCTATTTAAATACACAACGAACAGAGAATTCATGATAACGCCTGGAAGTTATGCAAAGAAATCGTTTCTCAACCGATTAGAATATTAAATATGGTTTTTCGTTAGATTCAAGTACACATTCAGAAATGGTGTTGACGTCATAGGATTTATAGGGTATAAAGCTTTAGAATAATGTTTATTTGAGCCCTTCACAGGCTCCTGAGATCAAGTCCACTTTTTGATTTATATTTTTTAATTTCAATGGCAAATTACATGATTGTTTATATGTATGTGTTCCAGTAAAAAGCCGTTTTTAGTAAGAACGGGTTATTACTAGTTAAAACGCGTTTCACTGAATGTGCTTTGTGGCAACTAGAATTTACTGATCTAGGTTGAGTTTGGTCCAAAGGTCTATAATCTTCATTTTTGACCTTCCGACTCATTTTGGGTGTTTATTTTCAAAGTTTCTTAAACAAAAATGTCAAAAAATAGTGATTTTTGACATTTTCGTTTAAAATTTTGTGAAAATAAACACCCAAAATGAGGTGGAAGGTCAAAAATGAAGATTATAGACCTTTGGACCTAACTCAACCAACATCAGTAACTTCCAGTTGCCAAAAGGTATTTAGTGAAACGCGTTTTAACAAATAAGAACCTCTTATTACTAAAAAACGGGTTTTTACTGCAATATATGTAAAACAAATGTTGTTAATAGTTAAACTTAAAACCAGCAAATGACAAAACAAAAGTGACTCATCATTAATCATATTAATTTGGGAATCACAAGCCAATGATTCAAAATATTTTACTTCAGAATTTTCTACAAAAAATTTAGAACCATTTAAAAAACTACGCCTATAATGATATTCAAAATGTTATTTGAATGATCTAAAAAGTTTAAAAAACAATGTAGGTATTTTTATTGTACACTCCTGGTCAAAATTAACGCACCACTTATGATTTTCACAATATTGAAAGAATAGGAAGTATAATAATTATTATTTTTATTCAGGGGCCACCTGGCTCTTATTATGAATGAAAAAACAAGTTTAATAAAAAAGGAATAACTTTATTTGTTAAGAAAATTTAAAAAACTAAAACATAAAGATATTTCTTGTTAAAAGGCGAAGTTGAAAAATCACAAGTGGTGCATTAATTTGTTTGAGGTCTGGTCCTGACATTTAGGTGTTGAGCTTTCTTGCTTCTTTAAAAGAATTTTACTTATAACAAAGCAAAATATCTCATGTCTAATTGACAATCAGTTATATAAATATAAAAATAGCTTGTTATATATATTTTTTTATTTTTACCTAATCAAAGTGAATTTGTAACGACATTGAAGTCTAGATTGAAATTTATGATTCAGAGCTCGTTATTGAAAAGAAGAAAAAATTCTTTGAATTTTTTAATTATATTTGCTTTTTTAATAAATTATAATTATAATTGAATAATAATTATTTTACTCGATTTTTTTCGCTTATCATATTTGGAAATGCCTTAAACAAGAAAAATAATTTCCTGTTTTTATTCCATTATATAGGGTCTTTTAAATGTCGCGTCTAGATGTTTTTTAAAAAGAAAACATCTAAATACTTTGATTTTTCTAATGGTTTTTATTTTTATAAAAATATGACTCTTAACAATTATATAGAGAAGACTAATATACAATCTATATCAAAACCAGACGGCAATTATAAATATTAGAGATGAGCAAAGAGAAGCCAAAATAAAAAAAGGTGTAAGACAAGGATGTGTGCTGTCACCCATGATTTTCAACTTATACATAGAAGAAGCGATTAAAGAATTCAAAGACAAAATTGATACAGGTATCAAAATCAAAGGTCATAAGATCGCTATGTTAAGATTTGCCGATGACAGTGCCCTTCTAGGAAGCAATAAAAAAGAATTAGAGGACGCCCTGAATGGAATTAACCAAATCCAAATAGAAGAAATCAAAATGAAAATAAACAAGAATAAAACCAAGGTCCTAGTATGTACAAAAAAAGAACAAACGAGAGAGGAATTCATCAAAATTAACCAAGAAAACCTAGAAGGAGTTAAGGAATTCCGCTACCCAGGAAGTAAAATAACATGGGATGGGAGGAGCGAAAACGAAATTAAATCAAGAATTGCCCAAGCAAAAATGGGGTTTAATTCAAAACAAAAACTACTATGTTCCTCCTCAATCAGCTTAGAAAACAGGAAGTTGCTATTGAAGACATATGTATGGAGCATAGCCATGTACGGGTGTGAAACCTGGACAATTAGAGAAGCGGAGAGAAAGAGATTAGAGGCTTTCGAAATGTGGTGCTACAGAAGAATGATGAATATCAAATGGATGGATAAAATTACAAATGAAGAAGTTCTTGGAAGAATCGGAAAAAGAAGAACCTTGTGGAAGAGTCTGAAGAAGAGAAGAGGTCAGATGATGGGGTACACACTGAGACATGGGGGACTGCTTAGGGATATCTTGGAGGGGGAGGTGGGAAAGAAAAGGGGAAGGGGAAGACCTAGATTAGAATATTTCAACCAAATAATTGGGGATATGGGATGCCAGACATTTAGAGAGGTCAAACAGCTGGCGGGGGACAGAGTCGAGTGGAGACGGAGTGTTGCATCAAACCAGTCTTAGGACTGTATACTCAATGATGATGAACAATTATATGTGAAAAATAACATCATTTAAATGTCCACCACGAGCAAGTCTACAGGTTATCATACGAACACCAAAATTAGAAAGGATGCGTTCACACATTTCAGCATCAAGTTTATCAATTTCGACCCGAATGTTGTTTTTCAGCTGTGAAATTGTTGTTGGCTTATTCAGATTTTTTAAAAACCCCCAAAGTAATCTAAAGGGTTAAATCGCACGATCTAGGCTTGGACCGCAATAGCTCAATGTAACTTTAATAATTTTAATGCGTTGTTCTAGCGTAACTATCTATGGTTAAATGTGTACATGTGTCCACCTCACAAATGTCAAAGATGAAATAAAAAGAAGGTATTGTTCAGAAATTATTTACTACTAACATCTAGGCGCGACTTTTGAAAGATCCTTTAGTCGTTTCGATTCAGATACACACACTAGGGTAGAAATCATATTAATGCATCAAAATGTTTATAATTCCATAACAAAGAACTGATTAGATTTTGAATTATGGTTCAAAGAGGCAAAAAATCAAAAAGACATCGAAATGTCAGATGGAGATCTATCAGTGATGAGCTGTAATTTGGAACACATGTTTATTTTGATAAATTGAATCCCAATGTTAAGCTACAACTTTCTAGTATAATCAATGTGTGTGTGTTTATTTGCATCAAGCAGAGAACAACCTCTTTGTTTCTCTTTGTGAAAAATTATTTACATTATATTTTATATCATTACATGATATAGAGAATATAAAGGGTGTTTCAGGAGGAATAGTAAATATTTTAGGAGGTGGTAGTATAGACGGATTACAATAAAAAATTCCATATAATATGTGTCCAATTTTTATTGAGTGCAGAGATACAGCTGTTAGTATGTAACCCAATATCGGCATATTCAGCATGTGTAAAGTGGGGCATGTTTGCACGCTACAATACAGTAGACTTGACCAACAAATCACAATGAAAACTTCAATGTAAACTAAAGTACAACTTCACAATTTGAACATCAACACTCTACATTCGATAAATACGGCCATAGCAATCCATAGCAACCGGTGTGCCAAGACACGAAACGAAAATGCATTGAACTCAGCTGTATCTCTGTACCCAATAAAAATTAGACACATGTTATATTGCATTTTTTATTACAATTCGTTTATACTACCACGTCCTAAAATATTTACTATTCCTCCTTGAAACACCCTGTGTATGTGAAAGTAAAAAGTTTGCTAATGAAAAGATGAAGGTTGTTGATGAAAAATAATCAAATAAGTATATAATGAATATTATTTGCATCAAGTAGAGTCAACCTAATTGACTTCCCCTTATAAATTAATAACTCTGCTACTCTCAGCCAGCTATATATTTTCGATAGCCGCCCGCTTGCAAACATCTATAAAATCACTAAAATATCCAGCCAGCGTACCGAATCTTGAAAAACCTTTCATTGTATTCTCCAATTTATTTTCATTATTTCCTATCAATAATTTTGTCAACAATAATCTATGTAGAATAGTTAAATCTTTTTTTATAATCTCGGACCTTTCTTCAATTAAAATTTGTACTTTAGTTCCATCCCTAATAACAATCGTATAAAAGGGTACTTTTAAGTTTTATTTATTTTCTATTCATTCTGCAAACTTTTCTTCCCCAAGTGGAGTGCAATCTCAAGATTGGCTCAATTACACTTTTACCTGGTAGTATTAGGTAATTACGAAGGCGGTGAATGTTTTCAAAATGATTATAATAGAGTCCGTGGCACCCTCATTAGAGAGGATTAGAAAGATGTTACGCGAGATAGCAGCAACATTGCATTTTAACAGCTCATAAATTATTATTTTCTTTTTCAACAGTTTGCTCGCTCGCTTTCACCTGCCTCCTCCAAATGAGGAGCAATTAAGGAAATAATAGAAAGGGGCGGCGTTATTCAGGTATACGATTATGCTTCAAGAGCAGCCAAAGTACTTCATTTCAATCGACAAAATTAATTTATTCCGGAAAATGGCTCAATCAATTCAATTTGACGGTAGGAACGAATAATAAGGGAATTTAAAATGTGATCAATCTAAATTGAATCATCGTTTCGTTGCAGTAGTTAAATATTCTTTGATACTAATCATATATTATGTTAAAAATAAGCTGACGTGTTCTGATGTGGCCATCCACTTGACTTTACCATACAACCTGGCCCC
Source organism: Forficula auricularia (assembly GCA_024734495.1). Taxonomy (NCBI): domain Eukaryota; kingdom Metazoa; phylum Arthropoda; class Insecta; order Dermaptera; family Forficulidae; genus Forficula; species Forficula auricularia. Next base: position 50,065,523 of record JALMQS010000099.1, read on the forward strand.
TCACTTATATTTAATATTTAATAAAATTATTTATAATCATGTAGGGGGGGGGTTAGTTTTTGCATTTTTAGACTCCTGGGACCCACTGATTATGTATACAAAATTTGGTTGAGTTTGTTAAATGGCAAAGATTTTCATTTTTTGACCCCCCCCCCCCATTTCGGGCGGTTAGTTTTTGCATTTTTAGACTTCTGGTGACCCAATGATTATGTATACAAAATTTGGTTGAGTTTGGTAAATGGCCAAGATTTTCATTTTTTGACCCCCCCCCCTCCATTTTGGGCGGTTAGTTTTTGCATTTTTAGACTTCTGGGGGTCCACTGATTATGTATACAAAATTTGGTTGAGCTTGCTCAAACGACCTAGATTTTTAATTTTTAACCCCCCCCCCTCGATCCCCCTTAATTTTGGGTCGATGTGCACCAAAATCTAATCAGCTCTTAATCTCAATGGACCAAAACTACGTTTGAAATTTGGTTTTGATATTCACACTAGTTTTTGAGCTAGCTCGTCCACAAATTTGGTAACGCACAGACTAACTATCTAAAATACATTTTGACAAAACAATTATTATCTCAAAAAATATAATTTTTTCGATGTTTACTTATTTGAGCTTTTTTGTAGACCGAAATGCCATGGTTTCGCTCAATTTTTTTAATCGAAATAGTTTCAGCCGTTTTTAGATATTTTGAAAAAAGAAGGACAAAAACACTTATTTCATGCACTATTACAATACTTGACCATACCCTGTATGGTAAAGTAATAAATAGATTGAATACATTAATTAACCAATAAATAATTAGTTTCATTAGAAAAATCACTTGAGTGCCCTATACTTAATCTGACCTGTTAAGCATACAAAAGATGGCCAAATTACTATACTCATTTGAAGGCCAAATTAAGACACTAGACATTAGAAAAATTATATCTTTCATATACGTTTGTAAAGGTTTAGCTTACTATTAAACTTATAATATAGTTTCATTTGTCATCTTTATAGGTTTATTAGATTAGGACAATACAAATTCAATAATACAAATATATTAAAATGAAAGTTTTTGTGCCGAGGGTAGCAGAATTTTTATATATTGAAGGAGATAATAAAGAGGGTGTCTTCTGCTGGAATTATAAATTTTATTTATTTATAACGAGATGATTCATAAATTAATTCCTGTGAATCAATTGTAATAGACTGATGAAGAGGGCAATGCCCTTGAAACTATAGTCTCGTTATAAATAAATAAAATTTATAATTCCAGCAGGAGACACACTCTTTTATTGTCTCCTTCAATACAAATACAATTAAAAATACAATTTCAATATTTATTGAATCCTCTCTTTCTAGCAATCACATTTTGTATGCGCAGCGGCATATGCTGGTAATGCATTTTTTGGCTACTTTTTAAGTGCAGGTGTATTGTGTCATGCTTTAATAATATTTTCTAACAAGTTCAATTTGTTTGTAATTATTTTATTTTTGCAAATTTCTTCTTTTAGGGCCGCCCACACATTTTCGATCGGGTTGAATGAGGTCTGATGAGTTATTAGACTAGATTACTACTAGATTTTTTGAAAAGTTTGAATAAAATAAATTTACTTGATAAAAATAATTTGAGTATAATAATTTGGCCACCCATTGTATTTTATTACATGTCAGAAAAGTTGTATTAATCTAAGTGAGAAGTGAACTAATATGATAAAAAGCTATTGGGGATATTGAATAAGCTCTAAGGATCTTGGATTATTAATTCTATATACCCCGAAATGATGTTAGTTAGCCCTTTCGTGATTTTCACCAATATGAAGAAAATTAAACTTGAAAAATATGACAGTTCAAATCATGACAAGTGTTTATAAATTATTACTATTTTTTTTAAACCCCTAAACTCACCAACCCTAATACCGTTAATTGATTGAACATTAGATTGTTTAAATAATTTAAGATCAAAAAATAGTGTTCTTGTAAATCACCTTTGGGCTTTAGTCCTTTAAACTTCATATTCATGTTAATAAATTAAGAATGAGTTATGTATGCAGAGTGACAAATTCCAAATCTTGAACGAAATTTACTACTGAACATGGTCTACCAGGGGTGACGGAAACTGTTCAGTAAATCTATCAAATAAATAATGTTAATTGAATAAAATTAGTCTATTATTTATTTTATGTGACTAAATAAATCCTTTCATTTATTAAAAAAATCCTACATAACATGCTGATCTTAGAAAACCAAAGTCCTAAATTCAAAGTTTGTTAGAAAACATGAAAAACTATTTTAAACACGAATACATACAAATGCAATGCAATATTTATTATTTGTCCGTAGCGCGAAATTAAATTGGAATAGAATAATAAGGTTTCAATAGACGCGCCGTGAAAAAATGGGCGGTATAATTGTAACTGTAACGTAAGTATTTGACCAAAAATCGGACTTGTGTAAGATCAGCGACGATAAGTAACTTAAGTTTTGGAAGAATCTTAGAAAAATATAACATTAGAACTTATGCTAAAATAATCTGTTGTATATTTTTTTTTTTTTTTTTTTTTTTTTATTTAAGAAATATCGACAAAAGATTGTTACACCTATAAGCTACTTTTGGCTCTCGTGAAATAAATAAGGAAAAATTTCAGTAGTTGAGGATAATTGTGAGATAGACATTAAAAAAATGAGAATATATGAGGCGTTCAAAAGCAGAGTAGACTATTCCACTATTGGTTTGTTATGAGAAATCCAGTAAAAAAGAGGTAAAGTTTCGAGACAAAAGTGGTAGCTGTGCTGTAATATAGCAGGACGCTTAAAAACTGAGTCTGGCTATTTATTTTGATCATATACCTACTTGATTATATAATTTTATCAGCGAAAATGAGATTTGTGGGATGGTCCACTGTGCTTTTGAATGTCTCATATAGCCTGATAGGAAGTACATGTTTATAGAATTCATAGGAATAAACACCAGTTGAGAATGCGTTTTTCTAATTTGACCGAGAAGGAGTTGAATGTTTGTTCCTACAAATGAATTTCTATTAGTAAATATTTTGTCAAAATAAACGATAAGTAAATATCAAGAAGGATGAAAACAGTTTTGGGAAAAATCGAGTGAAATGACAGTATCAAATCACCCATGATTCTAATTGATCCCCTTTGGATTGTATTATGAGATAAAATTCCAAAGGAAAAGTGAATCCATTAATAAAATTTTATGGATCGTTTCTGATCGGGGGTGGTTCAAGGTACAGCAGAAGTGAGTGGTATTCAAAAGTCTGAGCGGAATCTGCTTCTTTTAGCGTGGAATTGTAATGTTTTGTTTTATTTATCCCTTTGGTCAAATCCAATTTGCTAACCCTCTTCTACTCTGGATGATGATTTCTTTTACCTTGCCTCATACTTCTCTAAAAAAATAAGATCAGGTTACGCTGTCTCTTTGAGCTTCTTGTCCTCTTTGTTTTAGAATTCTTGGCTTTGATCTTTCTGCGAAAGTACTGGTCAGGGTTGTCTCGCCCCAACACAGAGAGGCCTAAGATCCTCTATCATTTATTTGAAATTGAGATCACGCAAGGCGAAGTTAGAAACGAAAGATGATATCATTTACAAGCTTAAATTTCAGTATCACTATACCAGTATTCTTGAGATTTTTCACAACATGATTTGATATTGTATCATAAATATTTAATAAATATTGACATTCAATAGGTATGATTTTATAAAATAGGATAAGTCATCAGTGGAATGTCATTTTATTCCTTTTGAAAAGCGACGTTTTAAAGGATTTCTCCTCCATCTTCAGAATTTATATGGGTCAATGGAAAAACATGAAATTTCTTGTCTCCTTTGTCAAAATTGAAGTTTAAGTCATTATATTTTTCACATATAAATAATAATTTTCAAATGGCAGGTTCTACGAAATTTGGAACAGATATGTCAAAAGACCAAAGAGTATATTCTAGTAATTTTATTTTTTTGAATCAGCCTCATTTGGGATATTCCATTAGAATGAAAATTTCATTATTTATATTTATTTTGAATTCCCAATCAAATTTCAATCAAAATCTATTCAGCTTTTAACCTCATTATAAAACAACTAAGAGTTAAATTTCTTTGTGATATTTTTATTGATTTTTGAGATAGTGTAGTCACAAATTTTGGTAAATAAATTCACGAATACACAAACATTTTGACACAATATAATTAATAGTTCTTAAAATTTGCGTCCTCTTTGGAGAATGAAAAGGTCAATGAATATATCAAAGATTTTAAATATATGATTAGACGAATCGAAAAAAAAAATTTAAAATATAACACTTTTCAGATAAAAAAATTTCTCAAATTGTTAAAATTATTCATTGAACGATATATTTTTGACCTTTCGGTGAAAAAAAATAATTTTGACTCACCGAGCTTCTTTCTTCAGATCATCCCTCTTCTCGCCACTAGAAGATATTTTCTGAAAATAGACAAAATAAAAATTAAAATAAATTTATTCAATCTTTATAACTTCAAGAAGGAATAGAAAAACTCGTGTATGTAATTTAAAAAAGAAATGGATTTTTAATTATTTTTCAATTTCAACTTATTTAACAATTAAAAAAAAATTATTCGATTCTTAGTTTTTGATTTCGAAATGAAATAATGAACAACCAAGAAAATTAATTATTATTTTGAGTGAGTTGAGTTGACATATCCGGTTAGGGATTTTCTAAACTTATTAAATTTATCTATCAGTAAAAAACGCTTGAAAATTTATTGAGAAAGATTTATCAATCTTTAACATTTGGAACAATTGTAGGTACTGTGTACAAATAGGAAATGAAACAATGTTCTATTAAATTAACGTTTCAAAATGAGAAGAAATTGATGAAATTTGTAAAAAAAATCAAAGAGATACCTTCTGGGGATATAACCATGTTTCAGGCCTGGCTGATCTGCACTCGAAGGTCTTGACGAAGAGAATTTTCTTGAACTAAAAACAGTAAAAAGATTAGAAATTAATCTCATATATTTTTTTTTTGAAAAAATTTAGTTTCTAAAAACAAGGTCGATTTATATTCTTTTTTATTTCCTCAATATAGTTCTAACAATTTTTCTAAACTTGATTTGTGAATAACACTTTTATTTTATCCCTATATATTTCCTACTATCAATTGTCCCAAAGTTACGTGTGCTAGCTAGTATAGCTCCTTAGGATATTCATTGGATAAAAGTACTTCTTACAAAAAAAAATTCATAGTATACTTATCTGAAATTGTATATTTTACAATAGAAAGTTGGTTTATAATATTTGTACTTTTTGATTCTTAGTCAAAGATGAGCCTCAAAAACAAAATTATTCTTAATTGTGCTCAGGTTAAATAAGAATGTTTTTAATATGTAAATAGTTCAAATACCTAATATAAAACAATGTGTAATTTTAGAAATTGTTGTGAATCTTCTTTGAAATAATTCGACTATTAAATCTCGTAAGAATTACAAGCTAGGACACGAAACAGTGAAAAATAGAGAACTGAATGGTGTATAAAAAATAAAGGGAGAAAATAAATATATTCTTTTGTTTATCTAGAAATAGGAGATAAACTTGTTAATAATTTATTAATTAATACAATTAAAAAATACATTTTAATAATTTTAAAATTTCAAAAAATTTTACTGATTATTGATTATTTTATTATATTTTTATAAGGTATATATAGAACAAAAATAAATTATTATTTTTATTTCAATATCATTAGAAAAATCATTTAAGGGTTGAAAAATAGAAATAGATAATCTACTAACCTTTGGATCGAGTCTTCAGACCTTATCTTCGGAGATCTGTTTCGGTTTTGAACCCGGGGTCTTAGCGTGTCCGACGCGATTCTAAAAAATAAATAAATTTTGTCGTTAAATGAAATAAATGGTAGATATTAAATAAATATTAAAAAAAATTTCAAGACTTGGGATCTTTAAAATATATAGATTTGGTATTTTTGTTTTTTGTTAGTGAGTGGGTTGACCTAGAAAGATAAAACTTGTTAGAAACGGATAATTTTATTAATATGAACTTGTATGTTAAATTTAATCTTCTTTGGTTTTCTGCATGTTTATTCCGAAAGCTTCAACTTAATAAGTTATTTCTTAAAGGAAAAAAACATCTGAATTAACTATCTAAACCACTGACCAACGGGTCACAAAATAAGCTGACATTTCAAAGACCCACTTCTCTTTTAGGTACTTATACCCAATAATGTTCAGTTATGCTATTGTAAAAACAATTTTTAGGTTTTCCCATATGAATTTTATCAAATTAAGCGCCAGGTGCAGATGTGATTGCTACGAGTTTAAGGGTGAAAAGTACAAATTATGAACCTCGGATTAAAACACTATCAGATAAGATGCAACAGCAAAGTTTTGATTAAAATTAATATGCTAAATAAGTTTGTGATCCACTTCTGTTTTTTTTCTTAAACGAAAAATCAAAAATAACCCAGTCAATTAAGAAGGTTCGCTAACTCTTATCTAAATATATTTTTTAAGAATCTATGGCAGACAGACACACAAAGAGACTGATATATTACAGAAAAAAATAAAACTATGGCCGGAAATGATTATTGTCTATTATTCAGACTATTCACGAATAAGCAAAAATGTAATTTTTCAACGAATTCAATAAATAATGATGACGCCCAGGCACCTTCGTTCGCGGAGAGTAGTAAATAGTGAAAACGCCTACTAGCTATGCAACAAAATAGCCGCTATAAGAAAGAACAATAAGACACATTTAAGCTTTGGAGAGATTGATTTAAATTGGTTATCCCAAAGTATCACTTTAATTAGATGAATGAGTATTTATTTAATTAATAAACCAGAAGTAGGTATCTTTAATGTTTTATTTAAAATTAAATAAATAACTAAAAATACTTTTGTATCAATGACAAAATAGTAGTATTTAGAATAATTTCTTTAATATATTTTAAATAGCTAGTCATATTTACATAGATTGAATTCCGTTTTATTTTATTCTTTTTAGAGAATTGTAAAAATGTTAATTAAGATGAAAAAATAAATCTATCTATTAGTTATCCCATTAGGATATTTTTTCTAAAGAAAAAAATATTTATAATGCACGTTCTAGAAAAGGAAATTTTCTACTGTTTCTTTTAATATAAATGTATTATATTTGAAAGAAAGTCTTTGGTCTGATTAAAAGTGCAATTATTAGAAAATAAATATCTAAAAAGAAAGAAAAAAAATTGAAACAGGCGCGTCTAGAATAGTTGTATAATTTTTAAAATAAATAAACTTTATCTTGTCTTGACTTGTTTTTGCGTTTAAAGAGAAAGGGAATTTCTTATATAAGATAAAATTATAAAAAAATAATAATAATATCACTCAAGTCTTTTCGTAATGTATAATCCTATATGAAATCATTACAATTGAATGTTAATTAAATGATTTTGATCTAATTCGATGACTAAACTAGTGAATCGTTGAATATTAAATACTAAATAAAAAATTATTTTAGATATATAATTCCAAATGAAACAGTTGTGATTTTTAAATATACATTATATGGTATCTATACATTTCTTTAAAAAATGACATATTAGAAATAAAATCAACATTTACACAAGTGTAGCTCAGAATTTGATTCCACTAATCGTTGAAATCAATTAACATAAAAATAATTTATATTTTAAGGTAGTTACTAGCACAATACCAGCAAAAAATTAATGCTAGAGTATATAACATATAGTAGAACAGACAATAATGCATAAGCCTAAAAGTTTTTGCTGTTTATGTATGACTGCTAGCCAATCCCGTGCTCGTTTGACAAATCTGGTAATACTGTCCGAGCTTGTATATATTTTATCATAGAAATTTCAGTTAAAGTACATTATAAAGGGAGATTTAAAAAACACAAAGTTCTTAATAAGGGATTGAAAGCTGTTGCGACAATGCCAGAAGCGAAAAAACGTCAAAAAATTACTAAAGTTAACACACTTTTTAGGTTAAATAAATGCGTTGTTGTCAGCTTGTTTTTAGTGTAAATTTTTCATTATACATTTTTCATTATTTATTAATTATTACCTCAGAAACTGTGTTGTAACTATGAATTAAAATTTTCTTGAAAAATTTATTAGTTATTGTTTTTGGTTGGTTTAATTATTTATAACAATCGTAAGAAGAGTTTCTTAATTATAATTATATATGTATGTAAACTTTTCGGTATCCCGAATCGTACAATGTATAAGAGTCTGAATAATTCTATCTTTGGAATTTAATATCTCCGGAACTATATTGTTCATAAATTTTGCCACCAATCGATGCAGAAGTATTTAAATAATAATCTGTCGAAATTTCAAAAAAATCCTATGAAAACCCATATGGTGAAACAACTACCTTAACATGTGCTATTTGAAGAATTTTAATGATATAGGAAATTGTGGATTTACTAATGGCATTCAATGAAATTGAAATTTATGATAATTCATTTAATTTGAATGAATCTTAATGAATGAAAAAGAGCAAAGATTAGATTTATTATATGAATCTAGATTGTTTACATAAGGGAAAGAAATTCATAGTTTTCAGTAAATCTTCAATGAGCATGAGGTTTGAGGGGTCTTTGTAAAAGTTTAAAAATAAATATAAAACAATCTAAATAAGCTGACGTGTTTTGATGTGGTCATCCACTTGACTTTACCATACAACCTGGCCCCTCACTTATATTTAATATTTAATAAAATTATTTCTAATCATGTAGGGGAGGGGGTTAGTTTTTGAATTTTTAGACTTCTGTGGTCCCACTGATTATGAATAAAAAATTTGGTTGATTTTGATAAATAGCCAAGATTTTCATTTAGTGACCCCCCCCCCCACCCCTCCCATTTCGGGAGGCTAGTTTTTCCAGTTTTAGACTTCTCGGGTCCCACTGATTATGTATACAAAATTTGGTTGAGTTTGCTACAAGAGCCTATATTTTTAATTTTTAACCCCACCTCCACCCCTAATTTTGGGTCGATATGCACCAAAATCTAATCAGTTCTTAATCTCAATGGGCCAAAACTACGTGTGAAATTCGGTTTCCATATTCACACTAGTTTTTGAGCTAGCTCGTCCACAAAAAATTTATAACGCACAGACTAACGGACAGCCAGACAACCGGACAACCAGACAACCAGACAACCAGACAAACTAACAGACATTTTGAAAAAACAATTATTATCTTGAAAAATATAATTTTTTTGATGTTCACTTATTAGGGCTTTTTTGTAGACCGAAATGCCATGGTTTTGCTCAATTTTTTTAATCAAAATAGTTTCAGCCGTTTTTGAGATATTTGGAAAAAAGAAGGAAAAAAACACTTTTTTCATGCACGATTACAATTTTTGACCATAACCTGTATGGTAAAGTAAAAATATGAATTTTTGGTAAATTTATTTTTCATAATAATATGTAGAAATATATCAATATAGCTTCATTAGTAATAAATTATTGTTTTTAAAAACCTACTTACCAAAAGAAGAGGATTAGATTCTCCCAAACGTGTGGGTTGGTTTCAGCGCGGCGTCCTTACTGCTTTCGCTCGTCAAGTGAAAGCTGAGTAGCCAGACTGAACTGACGAGGGCGCGAACGCTCCGAACTCTGAAAACGGAAGAAGCCAATCATTAATTTTTTAAAACAAATAATTTCATTTAACATAAAAATATTTAACATAAAAATATTCATACTTGTGTCTAACAATATTAAAAGCACTTTCTCGTTTGGTATTTTTTTCCTCGAAATTTCTGATATTTATTTTGCTTGCTTAAGGTAGTTGAATCATCAAATGCATTTTCTTAGGATTTTTTTGAAATTTATACATATTATTATTTAAATAAATCTGCATCGATTGGTACAAAACGAAATTTATTAACAATATAGTTCCGGAGATATTAAATTCCAAAGATAGAGTTATTCAAACTCTTATACATTGCACGATTCGGGATACCGAAAAGTTTACATACATATATAATTATAATTAAGAAACTCTTCTTATGATTGTTATAAATAACGAAACCAACCAAAAACAATAACTAATAAATTTTTCAAGAAAATTTTAATTCATAGTTACAACACAGTTTCTGAGGTAATAATAAATAATGAAAAATTTATCTCATCCAAGTAAGAAGGGTTTACACTAAAAACAAGCTGGAAACAACGCATTTATTTAACTCACTTTAGTACACTTTTTTGACGTTTTTTTGCTTCAGCCTTTGCAGCAACAGCTTTTTATCGCTTATTAAGAACTTTTTGTTTTATAAATCTCCTTTTTATAATGTAACTTTAACTGACATTTCTATAAAAAATATATAAAAACCCGGACAGTGATGCCAGTTTTTTCAAACGAGCAGTTAGTTGTACGGGATTGGCTAGTAGTGGTACATAAACAGCAAAAAGTTTTGGGAATATGAACTATGAATCCTAACTGTCTGCACTAACTTTTTGCTACTACTGTCGCGATACAACTAAGTTGATTGAATTTTTCAAATTCTTAATTTTTAATTAATTTAGTAAAGGGTGTGTAGTTTCACAGTGAATGAAATAAAACTCAAAAGAGGCTTATACAAACTCAATATATTTCGGATTATTAGTCCATCATTAAGAGTTTACAATTGTGATCGCTAGTTCCATTATTATTAGTTTTAGCCTGTAAACTCCTGAAGATGGACTAATAATCCGAAATATATTGAGTTTGTATAAACCTCTTTGAGTTTTATTTCATTCACTGTGAAACTACACAGCCTTTACTTTATTAATTAATATCATGTTTCACTTAAAACCTACACCACTTTCTCTAAGTAAAAAAATACTTATTTTTTTTGTCAATTGAAATAAACTTCTGAATCTCCAAATAAATAAAAACACATTTTTTTCTCTATGTAATTTTTTAAAGAATAGTGGAACATCAAACATTCCTCATATTTATATATTTCTTTCGTCTTTTCATATTTCAACAATTCGAAAAAAATCGTACCAGCCTTTCTAATGGTGTTTTGAATAAAAACTATCTTGAAACTAGAATAGTAATTTAAATTGCAATAGTTTTTTTTAAGTACAAAATAATATATAGCAAACAAATTGAAATTAGAATTGAGTATTTGATAACAAGAAAAAAACATCAGGTGGGACGTTCATCAATATAAAATGAAACTGCTCGATTGAAGTAAACTTTTTAATTTATAAAAGTTAAAAAAAAAATTGAAAACATTTTCAAGACTATAAATAAATACGGTTTCGAAATTTTGGTGATTTAACAAACTTTTTGTCTCAGGAAAGTTTAAACTAAAAATTTTCAAATTGGGCAGAAAATAAATACAAACTTCTAAATCATATTTAAGCTCATTGAGGTAAAACAGTTTAAAAGCTTTCCATTAACGATTCGATTATTTCTCACATTTCTGTAATAAGAAGATTATGAAGCTATTCATTCTATATCAAGGGTGTTTAACCTGCAGCCCGGCACCCCATATTTTGGGGAACGAGCATGGTCTAATCCTAATGCAATTAAAATTAATTAAAAATCATATTTAATTGCAAAAGTTGTTATAATTTCATCAAATAATAATATTTTTTATATTTACATTAGTTTTATAATTAATGTTTCCTTTTATCGATATTTGGATAATTGTTGTATCGATATTACGATTGTACGATTTTTTTCTTTAATGAAATTAACTAAAACATCAAAACGGAGGGTGTTGACTGATACACATTTTAAAAATACATTGCGATTGGCTTCGAGTATCATATCACCGAATATAGCAGACATATTAAAAAAACACCAATTTCAAAATTCACATTAAGTTCGAGTTCGTTCAAAATTATCACTTCACATTGCATACCAAGATTATAATATTACGAGCAGTACCTGGCGTGCCTATAAATATTTTTTTTAATAATGAATATTGATCAAAGAAAGATGAAAAAATATCATTAAATGTTTTATAAATATAATACTTTATTAGAGCATGCAAATATTTTTCTCGAAGTTCCCGATCGGTTGGAAACCTATTTCTTTTTTAATAATACATTTCAATATTTAAATTTATCTAAAAAGTGTCTCTAAATTAATTATATATAATAATTTTAAAATTAGTTTATCTACTAAAATTTCAAATGACACGCGCAGTAATAAATTAAGAATTAATCTCATTATCCCATTTAAACTTATATTATAAATTAAATATATATATTATATATTTTAAAATTAATTTGTCTACTAAAATTTTAAGAATTTATATTTTTCTTAAATTCAAAAAAAAAAAAATTAATTTTCGCGGTATGAATTATTTCCAAAAATTAAATATATATTAATATATAATATATTTAAAATTAATAAATTTGTCTACTAAAATTTCAAATGAGACACGCCGTAAATCTAATATTCTAAGCTATATAGAGGAATATATTAATATATAGAGATATTATAGATATATAATATAGAGAATAGAGATGTTTTATTTGTAAAATTTGACAATATAACAACTGTCATTGAATATTAGTTGCTTTTTCTCCCACTCCCCTTGCTGCGCCACGGGTACTGTCTGGCAATGGTTTATATATATATATATAGATATACATTAAATATAGAATGTATTTTTCATTTTCATAATAAAACTAAACTTTTAAATGTATGTATTTCACTTTTTTATGCGGCCCGCCTGCCTTCGAAAAATTTACCATGTGGCCCAGATGCTGCAAAAGGTTAAACACCCCTATTCTCTATCCATGCAAAAGCAGCTCAAGTCTTGGGTTTATTTCAGATAATAAATATAATCAGCTTTTCGTTCTAGATATACAACAATTTTTACATCAAAAAATACTTACTAAATTAATTGTTCTCTAGTTGCTAGTTAATTATCATGGGTATGGAAACTAACATACTGACAGACCAACAGATAGACAGAAGAAAATGTTTAATAAAATATTGTTAGAGTTCGTGGCTGTGATGAAACTGTACTAGATGAGGAGGTATCAGCCAAAGATGGGATCACTGGGTTCAATAAAACACCTTTAATAAGACGTTTCGGCCTGAATTTTATTTGGCCATCTTCAGTCAATTAGGAGTTATACACAAAATGCGGTGCACATATGTGATCGAACCAAGCCTTGTCAAAAATAAAAATTTTTTTAGCTTCATGTGAATTTATAACGTGCCTGGACTTTACTTTCATTCTGAAACGTTATATATAAAATAATTACAGATAAGTTGTGAATTTCAAGTTTGTATCTTATTTACCTTACAAGAAATAATGCTTTGACACACTGAGAGACATGCAGTGAGACAGACAGACACGTTTTTTGTTTAAACAGAACACTAAAAATAGAATCTTTATATGAGAAGCTAGATTAGAACTAAAATTAGAATAAATTCAACACTAAATAATTTTTTAGCTCAACCTCGTTTTTTTGAGTGAAAATTTTCCAACTTTACAAAATTTGTGTGTGGAAGTTCAATTTTTTTTTTTTTTTAAGTGATATACCATGCATTTTAAAAATTTTAATTTTTTTTATTTTTAAATTTTTTTTTGAAAATATATCTCTTTCTCCTCTAATAAGGTCATTGAGGCAATTAACATAGTAAAAATAAATTCATTAACCTTGTTAGCACACTTGGCCTAGAATATGTTTTCTAGACACTTGGAGATCTTCTAGACATCTTAAAGACTATAAGAGCTGAATAAGACATCTTCTAGAGCGAGTGTGCTATTTGGGAAGATATCAGAAGTCAGCTTCCATAAACGAGTTTATGGGGAAGCCTGTAGGGTAGGCAGCCATCAGCGAACTAGGGGAAGTGCGCGCTCTAGAAGGAGGGTAGCAAGCCATGCTAAGGGCCGGTTGTATGTCGCAAAGTAAATGCTTTTTACCACTAACCAAGGGTAGATGGTAAAGGGAGGGGCTGTTCAGTGCCTGTCATCTGATTGGCCATCCTAGTCCCTCCATTTACCATCTAGCCTTGGTTAGTGGTAAAAAGCATTCACTTTGCGACATACAACCGGCCCTAAGCCAAGAAAAAAGAAAGAAATTATTGTACATGTGATACTTTAATAGTTAAGTTATTTATCGAAAGAGATGTTCAAGCTAAAACCATATAGATTGCAGATTTTTAAAGAGAAAATCTCATCGAAATGGACGTCGTTTCGACATCTATTTTTGAGTTGTTTTCAAATACTGTGGGAGAAGTTTGCTCAAAGATTAAGGGATTATTTCAATTGGCAAGTTCACACTTCTCAGCTAGGCTGGCCAATAGGGTGGGTCGAAAAAATTGAATTTTTTTTTCGAAAACACTAGTGCGGAAAAGTTGTCTATTGTATTAAGAAGAAAAACGGCATAAAAAAAAATTAAAATCGGTTTACATCTTGCGCTCGCGCATCGAAATTTAAACTTGGGAAAAATTGCAAAAATCACTATATTTTTGTAATTTTTTCTATTGGTTAAAATTTTTTAAATAAACATACTAGTTTTTTATACTTGTTTTATGGTTTAAATAACCTAAATAAATTAAATTCTGATCAATAATATAGTTTTTTACGTTCGCGCATCATCGCGCATCATCTTAGAAAAATCTTAAATTTCTCTTAATTCTATTGTTATAAGCAAGCTATGGCTTGTCTATAGAACCCATAGTTATTTCCGATCTTATATATTGAGAGTTTTTAGAAATGGATTATTACAAAAATTCCCGAATCATGTTTATTTATTCCTTTTTTGTATTATTACTATTTTAATAACTCCTGAGCGAGAACAATTTTTATTCGACTAAAACTCCTCTAAACTTGTGTTTGAAATTCTTGCATTGGACGATATACGAGCAAGCGACTTTAAACCTTTTATCCGCACTCTTTTCGGAAAAATCATTCATTTAATTGCCCCTTGAAACTATGCAACAATTTTATTTCATTTCGAGAACCAATATACTTTTCAAAACAAAAAATGTTTTTTATAAAAATATTTGATATAACGGAGAATAATAATTTTAAAATTTAAAGATCCTCAAAATTTTTTTGAAGTCGATATTTATAAAAATACTCTAATTGTTTGAAATTTTAGAGATGCACTGCATCCACATCATTCATGGACCGCACCACACTGATATATATATTTTAATACATATAATTTATTCACTTTAACTTTCTATCTTTAATAAAAATAAATCTCTATTTTTCTACTATTAGTGTGTCATACTATGAAAAACAAAGTTTCTTAAATGTAATTTGAGAGTCAGGACCGGATCTAGGTGGGGCACGTGCCCCCGACTGCAAATTTTATCACATTTATAGTCGGTTGTTTATGCCATTGTAGATCGAAAGTAGAAGACAAAATCACAGTAAGCCATAAAATATATAATATCACAGTTAATCAAATAGAAGGAGCATCACAGATTTCAAAACTATCACAGCCAAAATTGATTAGGTATAATAGAAAAGCTATATGAACAATAATAAATATTATTTTGATTAGTTATGTCCATCGATTAAGTTATTAAAGTTGTTATCAGGAAATAAGGACTATCCCTAGTCGCACAATGTTTCAAACTATATAGTAACTATATAGTCCCTATATAGATTTCGAGAATCTATATATATATTTTGTATGCAAATAATTTATATTTTATTGCCAACGTTTCATCAACTTTGTTGACTTTTTCAGGGCTTAAATAGTTATCTTTCTTGCATATTTGTCATTTTTATAATTCTTTCTTAGTAAACATAGCAAGGCAAGTCATTAACATCAATCAGATTGAATATTTTTTTAATGACTTGCCTTGCTATGTTTACTAAGAAAAATTATAAAAATGACAAATATGCAAGGAAGATAACTATTTGAGCCCTGAAAAAGTCAACAAAGTTGATGAAACGTTGGCAATAAAATATAAATTATTTGCATAAAAAATATAGTCCTTATTTCCTGATATCAACTTTAATAATAATAATAGATAAATAATAGAGAATAAACTATATATTCATCTATAACAATAATGTAGCTCTAAAGGGGCTCTAATATGTAAATATATTTAGGTACCTTTAGTTGCATAAAGTAGAACAGACGCTCTTTGAATTATTCCTCTTTAAAAATGTTGATTTTTTCAAAGTTCACAAGACATTAATTTTTTATAAAACCTAAGCCGAAAAACAACTTCCAAAACATCAACCTGAACTAAATTTTAATATAAGAATCAATCTTTTCAACCTTTCATGTTTTTTCACCCTTGTCCGACTGGTCTAATTTTTCTCTGGGCTTTGTTGTTTTTGAGCTGTCGACCAGCTACGAGCTACGAGGTGTCTAAAGGGGACGGACGGCCGTTCAAGTCCAAATACAAATGTGTTTGCTTGCGAGCGATCCATCCTAGCAATGTCATTATTTCGCAATTAAGAATGTAAAACGGACACGCCGGTCCAGACAATGTGGACATGCATATTCATCGAGTGCGCCTCCCTCGTGTCCTGCTCCCTTCAAGCACAACATTTGACAAACATTTAACTAGAGATAATATATTTAGTCCGGGAATTTGTTGTTGTTCTTGTTTTTATCCACACGGAAAACGGAATATATGATAGAGCTTAACTAATGGCCGCCTTTTCATTAATATCATCAGTGATACGAGAACAAATGGCCACAAATTATTTCATCTGCAAATGAAACGGTTCTATTCAACCACACGATTCTTTCTTTCACTCGCTTTTATGTGAAAGAATTCCTAGTGAAAACAAAAGTGCGAAAATTAAATATTTCATCAGTGTATTACAAACAAGGGTGGTATTATCACAAACCATATATGTAAATAAATAATAGGAAAAAGTGAAACTTTTTCAAAACTTGATATGCTTCTCTTAAGTTTTTTAAACAAAATTTGAGATACCGCAGTCAGAACTAAGTGTTAAATAGTTTTACTAATAGATTTTTTTTAAATTTTTTTCCTCGGATACCATAGTCCTGTGATTTTTAACATTTTTATTCACGGGACCCCATAAGTATCCATAGGTACTAAAATATTTTTACATCACTGAATAGTTTTTTCTTTTTAACAATTTTATACAGAATAACGTTACTAATAGTTTCGATACATACTATAAAAGGCATCAAAACGGGTGGGGTTCCTTGGGGAACCAATTGTGCAAACATGTGTACCGTATGGTTAATCACCCAAAAAGAGTAAAACTTAGTCACAGAGGTAGACCCAGATGAGTTACTTCTTCTATATTAGACAACCCACAACCCTTTAACACTAGAACGCCCGGACTTTCAGATCCCCTAGAACGCCCGGATGCCGTCAATTTGACGACTTGCATTTTTCAACACTCAAACTAAATAAAATCATTCTGTTTCCTTTTATTTAATATTTTTTTTATTTTTTCTAATAATAAATATAATTCTATCATCGCTACTTTCTGAAGTTACATGTTGTGCAACCAAAATATTTTCCTCTCCTGATTCAGCTAATGAATCTCCTTCTGAATTATCCGGTGTAATATTTTTTAAAATTTCTAATATTTCAGCTTCACTGAGACCTCGTGCCATTATAAATAATATTGAAATAAAAAAAACAAATATACGAAAAAAACTCACGAGAAATTGAGAGAGAAATTTGTTGTTGATAATTCTAATGGCGGAACAAAAATGAAATGGCAAGACTAGGGGCTCGACATATATATATATGGATTTCAAAACAGTAGGTTCCCTCGAAATGTTGTAAAATAATAAAGTGAATCATCAAAAGATAAAAAAATTGACATAAAGAAACATAATTTTTTTATTTTACCCCAAGTTTTTCAAGGAAGATTGTAAGTTAAAAAAAAGGCAGAACAAAAAATAATTTGAGGGTCAAAAAGGATGGAAATGTTCGAAAAAAAGAATGGGGATTATTCGTACTTGAAAAATTAATTTAAAATATAAAAATTGGGATAAAAAAGTGTTACCGTCAAATTGACGGCTTTTGGGCGTTCTTGGTAAATCCATAATTTTCTCCTAAATACAAATTCATAGGGTGCTATTTTTTTTATTAGAAAGCTATTCAAAAATGATTAAAAGTCAGCGAGTTTCAAAGTTCTAACTTAAATAGTAACGAAATGAAAGAGAAATGAAATGTGAAAACCGTCAAATTGACGGCTTCGGGCGTTCTAGTGTTAAACATATTGCTCTAAAAAACATTCCCATGAACAAAATGCTGCAATATTCGGCTAAAAAAATCAAAGCAAACCCACCCCCTCTGAACTCAACATTGAATCCCTTCAGCGAGGTCAAAATATAGCCAAAGGAGCCACCGGAAGGCTTCGGCTTCGTCCTTTATCCTCTACGGCTGTTTCTTGTATGGGGGATATGTGGGTACTCCCCAATCTTTCCACCAAGTCATCCTTGGATGGGGTGCTGAGTTGAGGGGGACTTTATATTAAGATGTAGGACCAAGGATTAAGAGAATGAAGGGGAGGTCAAGGGTTTATCATGTCGTTCGCGAAGGTGGCTTTCACCAATATTATATACATATAGTATAATAATAAAATATATTTATCAATTTACAAACTATGATTTAATGAGATGTCTGTTACTGTACACTTTGTGCCTAATTGCCCATTCTTTCAACAATGATATCAATGGTATTGTTTAATATTGTTTGTACGCCGGAATCTAATCAAAGGTGATTTCGTTGTTTAGTTTTTATATTTATCATTGTAGAAAATACTTTTTCGAAAAAGTATGTTGAAGTTAAAAGTAGGTACTAAATTTTGAATAGCCATTGGTAAATAAATTCGAATATTTTCGGATATGTAACGACAAATGAACTAGAATTTTATTTTTATGGTTAGATTAAAATCTTTTAATTGTAACACTGAATCTTCGTTAAGGGATGCTAAAGTGCTAAGTCTATTGTTATATAGATCTTTTTTATGATAATGATGAGAGAAGGAGATACACCAAAAAGGCGGAACCCCTAAAGGCCTGATTTGATCAGCAATTTTCTGATATTCATTTCAATTTTTCGAAAATATTATTTGAAATTTTGAGTTTGTTTTTGAAGATGGTATAAAGTGATTAAAGAATTTATATGTAATTTGTCAACTTTACAATTAATTATATTCAGTAATTATTTTAGAATAGGTAGTTTGGACACATTTAAAAAATATTAGCTTATTTTATGAAACCATGTTTATAACTTCATTTTCATCGCCTTACCTTTATTTTGCAGAATGATATTATTTTATTGGTTTCCATGCAAAGATAAATTAAGCTAATTTAAAATAAAGAAAATATGTATTTTCCAGATATTATAATTTTTGACATCTAACAAGTAACAGAATCAAATCTTTTATCGTAGTCAAATTAAATTCTGGCATTCATTGGTTGTTGATGTATTATCAACTTCCAAATCATATAGATAATACAAAATGCGTATTAATGATGAAAGCTATTGTCTTGTTTAGAGCCTGAAGAAGCTTCGATCAGAGAATAAACGCCACAAAATAGCAGCCCAAACAATTTTTTAAATTTGCGATAACTATCGCCAGTTAAATTTTCTGCCTATAAATTTCATAAGAACCGTTTATTATTAAAAATTTATATTCCAAAAGTTGTTTTAGAACATTTAAGAACCCAAAGATACTGGGCGCTCGATTCTCGGGAATCTTTTATTAATAGAGAGTTTAGTTCTTTAACATTTATAGTAAATTTACTTAATTATAATTTATTAAATTTTAGTATTTTTCTAATAAGATTATAATATTACTAATGAAAGTCATGTGATATGCCCAAAAATGCCAGAATATTTTTTTCATACATTTTTTTAATAATAGGTATCAACAATATTTTACCTACTCTAATTTTCTTCTTTTTTTACATCATTAAAAATATTTTCCATTTTATATAATTATCTACAAATAAAATATTCTCTTCAAAACTATATGTACTTATATATTTTTTTTAAATAAATATAAAAAACCTATTTTTTTTTTTTTATTTATTTGGTCCGATATCGATATCGAAGATATTTAATAATTTGGTTAACTAAGAGGATACTTGTATGTTGGCAAAGGGAATTGAAACGCGACGTTATTCTTTATTTATTTCATATTTTAGCCAAAGGTCTAGTAGGAGAAAAATAAAAAATACAAAAAATGGTAAAACGTACACTCCTTTTTTTATTCATCTTCAAAGAGAGAAAATGTATAACTGAGTGAAAGCTTCATAAATTTTTAGATGGCAATCATTCATGTGAAACTTTCAGCTTGAATGGACCATTTAATAAATATATTAGTTAAATTTTACACTTAGACAAACAAAATCGTTTTAATTTTTTTTTTAAATATAGATTCATATTTAAACATTTCTTGGTTATTTTAACTTAAAAAAGAGGGCAATGATTTTTTTCTGAATTGTATAAATTTACTACGTATTTCAGAATTTATTTAATTGAAATACAAGATAGGAATTACAAGTGTAATTGGAAATTTATGTAACTGGACAATAAATAATGGTATCTTGCATTTTATTACTTATCATAGGTTTTTTGTTATTAAATTAGATAAATTTTTAGATCTGGGTCAAATCTCATGTTGGTTTAGAAAATATTTTTCTCAATTCGACTGATTTATTTTTTGTGTCTGTTACCTCATATCTCAGCCAATTGTGAACCGATTTTGATGATTTATTTGCATTGGGTTCAGTCTAGTTTCCGATTGGTCCCGTTTTGTTTCATTGGTATTAGACCTTTTTTGTTAGGTTTGTTCGGGCCTATCTTCTTTGCTTATGAACCGATTTCGATTATTCTTCTTTTGGAAAGGGGGTATCTTAGGGATGGTGCCATATTAATTTGATCAAGTTCTGATGATATGATCAACGACGAAATAACGTAAATCTCCAATTCTTATGAGCAAATAATCGAAATTATGATAAATAAAATCTTTTATAAAAATTTTTTATAACATTCATTTAAAACCCGAAAACGTTTTGAGAGAATTTCTATATTTATGAATTGAATTTTATTATCATTTTCTGATTCATTCGCCTGACGCTTTCTCTTACGAGATGAATGCAAAGTATTATATTAAGTCACTATTAATAACATCACTAAAAAGAGAAAAATAAAAATAACTTTTATAAAAAAAATAAAACCGACTTCAAAAAACTTAAATGCAACAAATAAAATAATAATAACTTAAAAATAAAATAAAATGGACTAAAAGGTATAAAATAATTATCATATTTAGTTACAACTAAACGACGAAATATTAACATGAAATTACTTTTTGAAGTCGGTGCCAAACATATACATTTTATGAATCGCACTCGACTGATCTTACTTAGTACGTTTGGCAGGTACGCTCGCTTATAGCTATAGTTTGTTTGGCACCGACTTCAAAAAGTAATTTCATGTTAATATTTCGTCGTTTAGTTGTAACTAAATAAGATAATAATTATTTTATACATTTTAGTGTATTTTATTTGTTGCATTTAATTTTTTTGAAGTCGATTTTATTTTTTTCTTAAAAATTATTTTTATTTTTCTGTTTTTAGTGATGTTATTAATAGTTAGTGATGTTATTAATATTTCGTCGTTGATCATATCATCACAACTTGACCAAATTAATATGGCACCATCCCTAAGATACTCCCTTTCCAATAAAAAAAGAATCATCGAAATCGGTTCATAAACAAAGAAGTTAGGCCTGAACAAACCTAACAAAAAAGGTCTAATACCAATGAAAAAAACGGAACAAATCGGAAGGTAGACTGAATCCAATGCAATTTTCTTTTCAAAATCGGTTCACAATTGGCAGAAGATATGAGGTAACATAGACAAAAAAAATTCAGTCGAATAGAGAGAACCTCCTCCTTTTTGAAGTGGGTTAAAAATAGGGGATTTATTAAGTTGGAAATGTATATCATTATTATTATTATTATTATTATTTATTTATTCATTTTTTACGCCTTCAACAGTTTTTGAGGTTTAAAATTTGGATTAATTTAATTAAATTTAAATGGATAATAAGATTTTTCATTTTTTTTAATATTATAGAATCCGAGATACCCGTAGAGATAGATAGAAATCTGCAAACAAATCTTCTGAGAAAGATTCATTCTAATTTAAAAAGTTGATTTTGCTGATACTAGAGTTTGATTTTATAAGAAAAACTATTGAGAGTAGGTAACCTCTGCTTGACCTTAGATGTTAAAGAGAAATCAATTTAAATTTTAGAAGTTTGTTTGGCACCGACTTCAAAAAGTAATTTCATGTTAATATTTCGTCGTTTAGTTGTAACTAAATAAGATAATTATTTTATACCTTTTAGTGGATTTTGTTTTATTTTTGAGTTATTATTATTTTATTTGTTGCATTTAAGTTTTTTGAAGTCGGGTTTTATTTTTTTTATAAAAATTATTTTTTGAGTTTCTTTTTTTGAAAAAGATGAAATTTTTCAAAAATCTACCCAGATAAATTAACCACAATTTTATTAAAAATAATTTAATTCATTTAGGGACGAATCTGATATGCAATGTAAAAATATTTCTACTAAAATCTTTGATTCGTCCATAAATAAAATATTTCTTTTTAATATACTTATTATTATTATTATTTGTTTACGGCGAGATGGACCAATGTCGCTTTCGTCACTAAAAAGATCTACCGTATCCGAAAAGACT
Organism: Forficula auricularia; assembly: GCA_024734495.1. Taxonomy (NCBI): domain Eukaryota; kingdom Metazoa; phylum Arthropoda; class Insecta; order Dermaptera; family Forficulidae; genus Forficula; species Forficula auricularia. The sequence goes on from JALMQS010000099.1 coordinate 50,088,174, forward strand.
GAATCCATTGAGCTGATAAATTACTTCAAGTCAACTCTCTTGTTGACTTGTTTATTTTCTCAAAAAGAAAAAAGCTCTCATTCGTTAAATGCATTTTTACTTGTAAGTTTTTCATGAAAGCTACAAACAGAAAAAAAGATTTTGAAATCGCATTAGACTAAATCAACCGTGTAACTGTTTTCTTGGACCGCATTATTTTCAGTAATGGATTTAGTAAGCTTAGACCTGCAAGGCACTGGTTTAGGGTGACAAAATTTGAAGGGTGACTAAAATCCAAAATTAATTTTTTTATTCCCTCTCTTTGGTCATATTTTAGACCTTTCTCTATCGTTTAGAAGTTTCACATAGTAATTAAATAGAAAAGAAGGAAAAATTGTTTATGTGAATGTGCCAAATATTTTTATTATGCCTCAACCAAAATTATTACGTCTTCAACAATGTTTTTTATAAACAGAACACCGGTTTACCGATGGGCAGTCCGTTAAGTCCCCTTCTCGCAGAAATTTATATGTCCAATTTTGAAAAAATGGTAATGTCTTCTTTTAACCCCTCATATAATTATATCAAATTCTGGAGAAGATATGTTGATGATATTTTCGTTGTTTGGTCCGGTACGACTAGAGGGATCCAGTTACTTAGTAATTATCTAAATCAAATCCACAAAAATATTAAATTCACATTAGAAATAGGCAATAAAACTATTTCATTTTTAGATTTAACTATAACCATCACCAACCAAAAATTAGAATTTAATATTTTTAGAAAACCGACTTTCACTGACACGATTATCCCCTTTTCTTCTAACCATTCGACAAATACTAAATTTTCATCCTTTTATTCAATGATCAATAGATTAATCTTAACCCCTCTTAGCATTACACATTTTAATATTGAACTAGATACCATTTATGATATAGCACATAATAATGGATATAGTAAGGAAATTATTAAAAAATTATTTTTCAAAATTAATAAAAAACACACGCTTTCGCAATTACATTCCCTCACAATCGAATCTGAAAAAATCTATAAAAGAATCCCCTTTATTTCTAAACATATAACCTATCCAATAGCAAATATTCTCCAGAAGCATGGTATCACTCCAGCCCTTTATAATATAAATAATTTATCCTCCCAATTAATAAATAATAAACTCGACAAAATTGATAAAATAAATAGATCTGGTGTATACAAATTAAATTGCAACGATTGCGAGGCAATTTATATTGGCCAAACTGGACGATCTTTTATAAAACGGCATAAAGAACATTTAGCTTCCCACAGACAATTAATAAGAAACCAGCCCATAAATCCAGATTCCACTTCCGCATTTGCTAATCATCTATATGCCTTAGATCATGTACCTTCACCTTCTAACCCCTCCCCTATTCATTTCGAAAGAAAAGGATTAAGATTGGACCTTCTTGAATCCATGGAAATAAAATATGCCTTGTCAAATGATGAAAATGTTATCAACAATCAACTAGATGTAAAACCAAATATAATAGTTGATCTTTTAATATCCAAATGAAAAAATCATTTCCAACCCAGAGACATAAGTCAATGACCTCACAAACTTGCCTTTTACCCAAACAATCCTATGTAAATAAAGGTCAACCCGATATTCTTTCTGAACAACAGCTTGAGAGAAGGTGTCCTTTTAAAATAATTTGATAAATTCTGTCTCTCTGTTCAATAAACATATATATAGCCTGTTATTCAATAAGTTAATTTAGTTACTTTCTGTATTTCCTGAAGATGGGTCGATAGCCCGAAATATATATATTGAAAAAGAAAAAAATTTTTATATCTTTTAATTTTTTAATTTTAATGTGAAATAAGTGACCCAGTATCCTTAACTCATAGTAAATCCATATTAAATAAAATATTTATTTACTCTTATCTTTATTAAAGATGTTTCACCTTGCACCAACACCACAATCTCTACTGATTATTGAAGAAGACAATAAAAGAGTGTGTCTTCTGCTGGAAAAATAAATTTTATTTCTTTATAAATAAATTAAAAATTTATTTTTCCAGCGAAAACACACTCTTTTATTGTCTCCTTCAATTTAAAAAATATGCCATATCGGGATTTGCCTAATGGTGCAATCTTACGTGAAATCAGTTTAAAAAATGACGGATATAAGACAGTTTAGGTTAATAACTGGCCTTGCTAGGTAATTTCTGGGGTTAATTAAAAGCGGTTTATTTAATTTTTAATTTTAAATTCAGGAAAACGGGATGATTTCTATTTGCAGTTAGGATTAAAAAAATAATTTAAAAAAATAAAATAAAACCGTCTTCAAAAAAATTAAATGCAACAAATAAAATAATAATAACTTTAAAATAAAATAAAATACACTAAAAGGTATAAAATAATTATCTTATTTAGTTACAACTAATCGACGAAATATTAATATGAAATTACTTTTTGAAGTCGGTGCCAAACAAACTATACCTATAAGCGAGCGTACCCGCCAAATGTACTAAGTAAGATCCGTCGAGTGCAATTCATATAATGTATATGTTTGGCACCGACTTCAAAAAGTAATTTCATGTTAATATTTCGTCGCTTAGTTGTAACTAAATAAGATAATTATTTTATACCTTTTAGTGTATTTTTATTTTATTTTTAAGTTATTATTATTTTATTTGTTGCATTTAATTTTTTGAAGTCGGTTTTATTTTTTTATAAAATTATTTTTATTTTTCTCTTTTTAGTGATGTTATTAATAGTGACTTAATATAATACCATGCATGCATCTCGTGAGAGAAAGCGTCGGGCGAATGAATCAGAAAATGATAATAAAATTCAATTCATAAATATAGAAATTCTCTCGAAACGTTTGCGGGTTTTAAATGAATGTTTTAAGATTTTTTTATAAAAGATTTTATTTATTATAATTTCGATTATTTGGTCATAAGAATTGGAGATTTACGTTATTTCGTCATTGATCATATCTTCAGAACTTGACCAAATTAATATAGTACCACCCTAAGGTACCCTGTTTCCAATAAAAAAAGAATCATTAAAATCGGTTCATAAACAAAGAAGTTATGTCTCAACAAACATATCAAAAAAAGATCCAGTACCAATGAAAAAAAACGGGACCAATCGGAAGCTAGACTGAACCCAATGCAAAAAAAAATCATTAAAATCGGTTCACAATTGATGATGTGGTAGCATAGACACAAAAAAAAAATCAGTCGAATAGAGAACCTCCTCCTCTTTTGAAGTCGGTTAATAAAAGTAAAATAAAAGAGTTAATTTATTTATTTTTTGCCAACTTTTCGGCCCGCTTGGCCATCATCATCAGGGCATTGCTGGGTATAAAGTTTCTTAAGTCTATGGTAGCGGAAATATTGGCGAGAAATATAAAGGGAATATTTTATTTCCGTAACGCATTATAGCCACACTCCCCACTGCACTCTATATTTAGTTCATTAGCAATACCGACATAAGCCGGCCAATAATTTAATTACTTTTGACTGTTGAAAGAATTAGAAATTTAGTCGACATTCCCCCCACTAGAGCCAATCTAATAGCCAATTTACCAGCATACAAAGGACGGGGAAAATAACGATTTGTATTTCTTGCTGGCGACCAAACGACCCGAGAGTACAATTGAAAATGAAATTGAGGTGTTGAAAGACCTTCGCTATCAAATTATACACTCTGCGTCAACCCTTTCTTCTTTTCCCCTTTCTCTCTTTGGTCACGTGTTCTCTTGGATGTCAAATTTAAACGAAAAGCTCTCTCTCGGTATTTTTTTTAACTGACTTTTGTCATGTTCCTCTCAACCCTCTACTCTCTGCCACACGCCGTTTGCTTTCAACTTTGGTAAACATTAAAATGACTTTGGGAAATATTTCAGTTTACGGCAACGACCGAGATTGCTATCTCTATTTTATTAAACCCCGTGAACAGACTGCTCAATGAATTCCTATTGGTTTAATCTTTTTATCTGATCTTTTTGTTAATCATTTATTTTTTATTTTTTAGGTAATTGACACAAATAAATTGTATGACTATATATATTCTCCCGAAATAGTTATACAGTGGTACCTTCCCGTATAGTACAGAGACCAAAATAAAACCCAAATGCAACTTTTTTGATTGGTTGAATTATAGTCTTTATATAGTTTTAATTAGGTTGAATTACGGTTTCTAAGTTTCGGTATATATATATAATAATATAATATAATAATATTAATATAATGAATAATTACATAATTCTTTAATAAAAATCAATAATTCAACATTATATATATATATAATGTTGATTATTGTTTTTTATTAAAGAATTGTGTTATTATTCATTATATAAATCAAATCAAAAAATATTTATTTATAAATAAACAGATGCAAATCGGTGCCAAAAATGTTGGCTACAACATTTTTGGAAAGGTTGCATCATAATCTTTGCGACTATAATTTAACGATAATTCAACAGTTGCAAAACGGAAAAAACGAGACATAACTACCGTTTAGGAGCCGTAATTCAACCTAATTAAAACTATATAAAGACTATAATTCAACCAATCAAAAAGTTGCATTTGGGTTTTATTTTGGTCTCTGTGCTATACGGGTTTGTATACGTATGTTTTGGAATACTACTAGTATATCAAACTTGACATACCTCCTGCCTGAACACGAAATATTTATTTTAGTATAGGACCATTGTAAAGGGAAATCAATGAGGTTTTCCACTGCTTCATTAAAATAAATATATACAGATATATACAAAATAAGGGTTCACACCAAAATTCCGCATGTCAAAATCCCGGGATTTATATTTCTTTTAAAATATATTTTAAAATATTTTAATATATTTTAAGAGCAACTAATCTATTTCTATTACTTTTAAGGAGATAGGTGTTGGTTCTAGGCTCATCTTACGCAATTTTTATTATTAAATCTATTTCGGGTTGTGAATTTTGAGTTATATGCTAAACCTAATATAGTTATTATGGGTTTCGGAATTATAGCGATGACTTTTTGTGCTGGATATATCGCATATATGCGATCGAAATATGAGAAAATGGGATATTATGCGGCGGTACAAGATGATGGAGAAGAAGTATTTTTAAAAAAGAAATCTAAATGGGTATTCATAATATGTTGCAGTAAAAACCCGTTTTCTTACGGGTTCTTACTAGTTAAAACGATTTTCACTGAATACTTTTGTGGCCACTAGGATTTGCTGATGTTGGTTGAGTTTGGTCCAAAGACCTAGAATCTTCATTTTTGACCTTCCGCCTAATTTTTAAACGAAAATTAACACCCAAAAAGGGATTATCAGTTCCTGGTGCGGGGAGCTGTTATTATTAATATTTTGCAAATACTAATTTTAAATTTTGGTTTCTGCCTGAGATTGAATCCGTGATGTAGAATATATGCAGAATCGATCCCTTTACCAGCTCCTCTTATAATTTTCCTAATCCTGCAAAATAATTAAAATTTTACAGTAATTGTGTTCATTCCTGTATATTCGAGTATAATTAAATTTTTTCTCTCTTTTTGTCATTTCTATTTATTTACAGTAATAAGCAAATTCAATCCGAATCCACATAGTAAGCTCTACCATCCTTCTTACTGATGTATAATTAAAATCCATTATAATTAAGCTGAAATGGTTTCCTATTTCCTAGAAGCAAATGCGATGTTCTTTGTGACGGGGCTCCTCGGGGGGGGGTCAGGGGGTCCGAGGGTGGCGATCCATCGCCAACGTGTTAATGGCGGCGCCAATTTGACTCGCGTGCACCATCCGATAAACAACGAGCCTCGGGGCTTTGTCGCCAGCACAGAGGGAAACATTTGCAGAGTTGACCACAACGGCGTTAATGGCCCCGGAGTTCAGACATTCATTTTACTTGGCCGAAGGGTCAATGGGCAAAATTACTAGCTTGCCAGGCCCCTACTGCACTGGGGGCTCTCTAACATAAAACCAATTCGATTACGACATGGAGGCGCAAATGTCAAAGGATGGACAGACACAGATAAACCATCTTCTATTTGTTTTCCGCTAAATTCATTCAATGCTTTGATGCGCTAACTAAACAAAAAAGAAATTAAATAAACAAATAAATAAATTGGAAGAAAAAGTGGAAAAATTTTTAATTAAGGAAATTCTTAGTAATAATGATAGATATTTATTTTGTGACTAGATAGTTAGAAAGCTGGAAAACTTTAGTAGAAATTTGCAAGACTTTATAATAAAGTCTCTGAAATATTATTTTTCCAAATGTATTAAGACACTTTTAACTATTAATTTCGAAGTTTTTGATTTTCTATGAAACTTGTTACATATAAGAACAGTTTTTTTAATAACAACTTCTGTGTCAAGTTCTAGCTCATTAGATACAACCGTTCAAGAGCTCACCATATAAATAATTAATTATTTTTCGGATAAGAAGCATTTTTTATCCGAAAGTTCTAAAGCTAGAAAAGCCAGAGTCTCTACATGCCTCGTTTCGAAAAAAACAAAACATTTCGGCACCAGAATGAACTTTTCTAAGCATCAAATTAACGTGAATATCAGAATCCACGACTGTTAAGCGAAAATTGTAAATTCTATTTTATATTTACAATACAAATATATAGGAAATTTACAAGATTGCGTATAGTAAAAAAATACTCATGATTCTATTGGTAAAACCACATTAACTCAAAAATAAATTGTTGCTTGTATTAATTAGATACGTAGGATTAGTAAAAAATATGTTGTAAGATTATAATACTGGTATGTTATATTACTAAAAAGTTTTGAGGCGGGACTTGCCATTTTTTTATAGTAAAATTAGATAAGAAATTTTTAATAGCGCAGACCCACCCAATCATGCATAAAATTTTCTCCAAATTAAGATAAATTTCAATTCAAAAAGAAAAAATAATTTAAAATTATAGAGTAAATTCACTACTAAGAAAAGAAGGCTGTATTTAGAGACAGTAGACCTAATAAGACGGCGGTATTGTTCTGTGGAATTGACTAACGTACCATTCAAAAAAGCTTTATTTCTGAAAAATATAAAAATTTCAAGGAGTATATCTATTTTTTACTTTACCATACAGGGTATGGTCAAGTATTGTAATCGTGCATGAAAAAAGTGGTTTTTTTCCTTCTTTTTTTCGAAATATCTCAAAAACGGCTGAAACTATTTTGATTAAAAAAATTGAGCGAAACCATGGCATTTCGCTCTACAAAAAAGCTCTAATAAGTGAACATCGAAAAAATTATATTTTTCGAGATAATAATTGTTTTGTCAAAATGTCTAGTTAGTCTGTCTGTGCGCTTACCAAATTTTTGTGGACGAGCTAGCTCAAAAACTAGTGTGAATATCGAAACCAAATTTCACACGTAGTTTTGGTCCATTGAGATTAAGAGCTGATTAGATTTTGGTGCATATCGACCCAAAATTAATGGGGGGTGGAGGGGGTTAAAAATTAAAAATCTAGGCTATTTGAGCAAACTCAACCAAATTTTGTATACATAATCAGTGCGACCTCAGAAGTCTAAAAATGCAAAAACTAACCGCCCAAAATCGGTGGGGAGGGGGGTGTAGGGTCAAAAAATGAAAATATAGGCTCTTGTTCCAAACTCAACCAAATTTTGTATACATAATCAGTGGGACCCCAGAAGTCTAAAAATGCAAAAACTAACCGCCCAAAATGGGTGGGGGAGGGGGGTGTGGTCAAAAAATGAAAATATAGGCTCTTGTTCCAAACTCAACCAAATTTTGTATACATAATCAGTGGGCACACAGTAATCTAAAAATGCAAAAACTAACCCCCCCTACATGATTATAAATAATTTTATTAAATATTAAATATAAGTGAGAGGCCAGGTTGTATGGTAAAGTCAAGTGGATGGCCACATCAAAACACGTCATAAAATATTTCAATATATATGTATTTTTTTTCAAAATACTTATCTCAAAAATAGTTACTACAATTTTCCATAAAAAAATAAGTAAATAGTTAATTTGCCTATAGTACCTATAGGCTACCTAGTAGTTGAATTTGATTTCATTATAAAATCACGAAAGTGTCTTCTAGTGAATCCGAGTTGTATAATAATAGCTAATTTTTATTATGTGACAGAAGAGCTGTATTACCTAATTACCAAAAAGTAACAACAGTGAATGTCAGATAGATTCCACTTCAAATGATAGCTAGGATAGATAGAATTGGACCTTAGTGTTTTGGGTTCAATTCCAAGGGGACAAATACAACCTTTCGACAAGTAATAAAAATCATCCATTTTAACTCGAATTCAGTAGAAGAGAATCAGGTGATTTTTTTGAAAAATAAAATGTCGTGTTCTGATATGGCTATCCAATTGACTTTACCATACAACATGGCCCCTACAATTATTTTATAATCATGTGGGGGGGGGGGGTTAGTTTTTGCATTTTTTACTTCTGGTGTCCCATTGATTATGTTACAAAATTTGGTTGAGTTTGGTAAATGGCCAAGATTTTCATTTGTTTGCCCTACACCCCCCCCCTATTTTGGGCGGTTAGTTTTTGCATTTTTAGACTTCTGGGGGTCCACTGATTATGTATACAAAATTTGGTTGAGTTTGCTCAAACGACCTAGATTTTTCATTTTTAACCCCCCTCCACCCCCCTTAATTTTGGGTCGATATGCACCAAAATCTAATCAGCTCTTAATCTCAATGGACCAAAACTACGTGAAATTTGGTTTCGATATTCACACTAGTTTTTGAGCTAGCTCGTCCACAATAATTTGGTAACGCGCAGACTAACTAACGCACAGACTAACAGACATTTTGACAAAACAATTATTATCTCGAAAAAAATAATTTTTTCGATGTTCAGTTATTAGAGCTGTTTTGTAGAGCGAAATGCCATGGTTTCGCTCAATTTTTTTAATCAAAATAGTTTCAGCCGTTTTTGAGATATTTCGAAAAAAAGAAGGAAAAAAAACACTTTTTTCATGCACGATTACAATACTTGACCATAACCTGTATGGTAAAGTAAAAAAAGAGTGAGCATAGGCTAGAAGATGTACAAAAAATTCCTTTTAATCTAAGTTGTAATTTTTTTAACATTCGTTCTTGTAGGCTTAAAGATGAAAGAAGAATGAGTAAAATTTTCAGCTTACCGATCTTCCCTCCGATTGGGGCTGGGTGTGAGGAATTTTAACATAAAACCAATTCGATTAGGACATGGAGCCAATCAAACGAACGACAGACGACGATAAACGATCCTCTATTTATTTTCAAGTAATTCATTTCCTTAAAGCGTTTAACCAAAAGAGCGATCGGCTCCGACAGGAGCATTTATAAAAAAAGAAAAGGGTGGTAAAAGATTGGTGTGGAAAGACAGTGAAAAAAATAAAAGAATTAAATCTATTCGCCAGGGGAGAGTTCTTTAGATCGCGAGGGTTTTATTTAATTTAAAAAAAAAAAAAGTTAAAGAAAAAAATAAAATTATCTCTTAAATTAATTTTTGGTTGGATACTTGATGGACTCAGGGACAGATTTTTCCGCTTGACACACTTAGAATATATACTAGTTGCAAGGCCCGCCTTCGGCGGCCCTTGCAGCTAGCAAGGAGCTCACCCCCTGACCCCCACACCTCGAACACCACTCTCTCCCCCCCCCGAAACCCACCCAGCACCCCCACTCACACCATGCCCAATGTACAGACAGAACATTAATTTTATATAGGCCTCCATAGATAATTTCTTTTAAATTGGTAACCATGGGGGGTCGGGCACTAGGGGTTAGCATGTCAGCTCTGCTAACCAAGTGGACTCAGGCTCGAATCCAACCCGAGTCATCTGAGTAAAACCTGACTCCGAGGGAGGTAGAAACAAATTTAAAAAATAAATAATTAGGTATCGTAAATTGGCTTATGGCTAGAAAGGCGGAAAAGCCAAAAAAAAAAAAAAAACTGGTGACCATGACTACTGTTTTTGTTGGGGGACGGACATAAATTCATAGATACATACAGAGGCAGGCACAAATGCGCTTTAGTAGTATAGGATTAGTCTATATACCATCTGAGAAGCCCGCATTCGGGAGTACGGGGCTCCATAGGCTCTGTAGTGGGCTTAAATTAATAATTTAAATATTGAAGGAGACAATCAAAGAGTGTGTCTTCTGTTGGAATTATACATTACACAACTATAGTCTCGTTATAAATAAATAAAATTTATACTCTACACTCTTTTATTGTCTCCTTCAATATATAAAAATTCTGCTACTCTGGCACAAAAACTTTCAATTTAATAATTTAAATTTCATAATTTAATAAATATTATTTGTAATGAACTATTAGTGGGTTTATAAATTTAAAAAAATCACGTCGGCGTCGTCGCGCAAGACGATTATTATTAAGTATAGATATTAACATATCTCTATTTAAGTTTCTATATATGAATCGAATCTTGTAATAAAAATTTGCTCGCCTTGAAATTTACACCTTGTTAAAATAAAATTTTATTTTTAATAAGTAATCAATGAGTGTTTGTTGTATATAAAATAATGATAAAATAAATAATTCTTAAAATTCAACAACTATGCTAGTCTCAAAAAAATTATAATTAGGAGCGAATAGCCTCCGAAACGTCGGTTTTATGAATAAAAAGATAGTGTAAATTATCTTCTTCTTTTTTGGACTGCCTCATCGATATCCACTTAGTATAATTAAAATTTTATTAAATTTTATTTGATACTAATTCTACCCTCAACTGGGCGCAGTCTTATCTTATATTAAGAAACAAATATATTGGAAAATCTTAGTTACTAGGCTTTATTTAACTTTCATTATTGGGATCAAACATAGTCCTTATTTGACCAATTTCCAAACTTAAGCAATCCACGTGAAGATTTCTACAGAAAAAATAAATTATCAATTTCAATGCTTGAATGGCAATCAATATATTAAGACTTGGTGATGGGAGGTAATTTTTGAATGGTGTATTTTTAACCGACTTCAAAAAAGGAGGAGGTTCTCAATTCGACTGAATATTTTTTTTTTGTGTCTATGAAACCTCATATCTTCACCAATTGTGAATCGATTTTTATAATTTTTTTTTTGCATTGGGTTCAGTCTAGTTTCTGATTGGTCCCTTTTCTCATTGGTATTTGACCTTTTTTGATATGTTTCTTCGGGCATAACTTATTTGTTTATTAACCGATTTTAATTATTCTTTTTTATTGGAAAGAGGGTTCCTTAGGGGTGATACCATATCAATTTGGTCAAGTTCTGAAAATATGATCAATGACGAAATAACGTAAATCTACAATTCTTATGACCAAATAATCGAAATTATAATAAATAAAATCTTTTATAAAAAAATCTTAAAACATTCATTTAAAACCCGCAAACGTTTCGAGAGAATTTCTATGTTTATGAATTGAATTTTATTATCATTTTCTGATTCATTCGCCCGACGCTTTCTCTACGAGATGCATGCAAGGTATTATATTAAGTCACTATTAATAACATCACTAAAAAGAGAAAAATAAAAATAATTTATAAAAAATAAATAAAACCGACTTTCAAAAAAATTAAATGCAACAACTAAAATAATAATAACTTAAAAATCAAATAAAATACACTAAAGGTATAAAATAATTATCTTATTTAGTTACAACTAAACGACGATATATTAACATGAAATTACTTTTTGAAGTCGGTGCCAAACATATACATTTTATGAATCACACTCGACGGATCTTACTTAGTACGCTCGCTTATATAAGTTTGTTTGGCACCGACTTCAAAAAGGGATTTCATGTTAATATTTCGTCGTTTAGTTGTAACTAAATAAGATGATTATTTTATACCTTTTAGTGTATTTTATTTGATTTTTAAGTTATTATTATTTTATTTGTTGCATTTAATTTTTTTGAAGTCGGTTTTATTTTTTTTTTTAATACAAATTATTTTGTTTATACTCAGCCTTCTTCATTTGTGAACTAAAAATGTTTATAACTAGAACAACCAAAATGGGGTTGATTGTCGGATTGTTGTCTATGGGGTAGCTACATCCATTTTTAGGGTTTTTCCCCAAGTGAGTTGTTGTGGGAAGGATAATTGAAGGAGGATAATTTTTTTTGGCAGTTTTTCATAATTTGAAGTTAACAACCGATTCTCACGAGCCGCCAAGTTTGAAGAATTTAATAAGTAAAATTGTTAAGACAACTTAACATAAAATTAATTTATAAGCTTAATCTATAGGTATTATATAAGTAACGATTTGGATTGTTAGTTTTATTTGGCATATATTTAGGGGAGAATTTTCATACTCTCTGGCCGTCAATCATCGAAACTAATATAAGACAACTGGCTAAAGAAGAGGTTCCCATCGGGGTCGATGAAATTTTTAAATAGGCATGATGATGAACAGGTCGATAGCCGAATATGCTATGACGATTGATTAATCGTCATTGAATATTACATTATATCCGAGAGCAATATACCCAAATAAAAGTTGTTACCGTACCAGCATTTCCCTCTTCGTACCTAGTAGAAGCAAGCTTTAGTCAAATCAATAACTTACAAACGGAAACGAGAAACAGGTTGAATATTTTAAGATGATTTAAGAATTGTGTTAAGTAAATTTTAGCCCAAATATTTTAAAAATTGTATCAAAACATCAAGAACAGCCATCATATTAATTAAAATCGGGCACAAGCCTCAGCACAGCAATGTATTATATTATTAACTAGTTGCAGCAGCGGCTTCGGCACCCTCTTGTTAGGCTGCCATGGTCACGCCCCTGACCCCCAACCCCACCAACCCCACCCTTACACTCCACTCCTTCTCAGAGACCCACCCAGTATTCCTCCTACATCCCGCACCATGCCACCCGTGCCCAACCCCCGCCCCACACCACCACCACCCCAACACTCCATCCCGCACCCCACCCACCTCGGACCCCCAACCCACGAACCCCAACCTCACACCCCCCACTCCACCCCCCCCCCGCAACCACCCACTCCCCCAACCCCCGCACCATGCACCCGTGCCCAAACCCCCGGCCCACACCACCACCCCAACACTCCATCCTGCACCCCACCCACCATTCGGACCCCACGCATCCCCATGACCTAACCCACCCCACCAGCCACTGGACCCTACCCCGAACCCCCCACTCCACCAACCCCACCACCACCCCATAATAATAGATTTTCAGCCGTTTTTACGTGAATCGTGAGCAACTTTTCCCGGAACCACGGAAACATAAAGACAGACATTGACATTGGCAGGAATTTTGATGAGGAGTGCCTTCTTTCATAACTTTGCTTGAAACGTGTGCAACCAAAATTTGGCGTGATTTGGAGCAATGTACAGACAAAACATTAATTATATATATATATATAGATATAGATATTGAATAAATAATTTTATTAATAAATAAATAAAAGTTATTTCATATGATATGAAAATGAAATATGAAAAATGATTTGAATGTCTTATTTGAGTATTTTCAGAGAATTCTCGTTTTCGCTTTTCTTATCGGAGACAATGGATTGAAACTCATAGTATTGAAGTATATTTTATTCAATGTTAATATATTTAAATACACGACCATATAATATAAAATTAAAATAATTAAAATATAGAATTATATTATATACAAACAGAGCTTGGCCTGTCAACATGGCACTATTGTTTCGACACGAACAAATCAATGATTACATTGTTAATATTGAATAGATAATAGCATTGATGGAGTTAGGGAGTTTTCCTAGGGGGGCAGCCAGCCAGCTGATTAGCCACCACAAAGTTTCACTTTCGGTAATCCGATGAGAGATCAACTAACTTTTAGTAGAATTGACAAATTTTGGAAGCAACGAAATAATTTAATGATAAATACATAATGGATGCCTCGCAATACATGTGAATTACTGTTTTCCTAGGGGGAGTAATGAGTTTTTTTAGGGGAGGGCAACTGACCCACCTCCTTAACTACAACCATGCCTAGGATATGATAATTTCCATAAGACGCTATTAACAAGAGACTTTATTTAAGGAAAGAAGAAATTGTAGGTACTTTTCAGAAAAATGCCAAATAATTTTAATTAGTTTTAATAACTAAAAAAGCTAAGTTTACTTTTTTTTAAATTAAAGAAATGTTGGTGAACATTTTTCTCAAGAGACAATGAATGAATGAATATTTTCATATTATCGTTTATATATGAAGAGGATGAAAAGCTTTTAAAGAAATTTTATGTGAAAAAACATTTGTGATACCTTGGTATAATAAGTTTTAGCTTGATTTTATATGGTACTTATTAAAAAAGGATTTTTCTAGAAATTAACTATTTCGAATGTAAAGTCTTTGAGTCTGGACTAAAGAAATCTCGAGATATTCTACTAAATCAGAGCTGTCGTGAATTATTTTCATTACATTACATGTCAGAAGCGTTGTATTCACGTGTTTGGAAATTGAAACCCGAGTCCCAAAAATAGCAATCCTGGATATCGGTTGCTCTTGGAAGTGACCCCATCTGTCATTTGTATGGCACATTAGTTGATTTTCCAAATTTAAAAATTAATTTTTCACAAGGTATCTTTAAAATTATGTGCAATTATTTTGGAATTCATTAGATAATGCCCCTTCATCTATTGTCTTCTACTTGGAAATGAAAGTGGAAGTAGGTGTACACGATATCAGGTCGCGGTTCACCCCTCGAGAAATTCCATTGAATAGAAATCAAGATATTACTTATTAATAAAGTGCTATATATCAACCTTCCAAAAAATTGATGTATTTCATTTTTGTTTAGTTGACTATACTGAGCAGAAAAAATAGGGTATCTTTCACAAAATTTAATATGCACTCGTGTTTTCCAAATTAATCTAAAATTCAACCTACTTATTTTAGTTATCATTTAAAATCTTTATTAACTAAGATTAAAAAAAACTCTAAAATGATTAATGTCTGAAACCATTTATTCAGCAAATCCATTAACATGCCTACGATTCTTTTAAAGATATCACTGGGGTCGTAATCGTCACTTTCTTTTTATTATTTATTAATGACACCATATATTTTTTTGTTGACTTTTTTAAACAAAAAATAAAAAAAAACAACAAATAAATAACACTATAATCCGGCTTCTGCACTAAGAGTATTATTATTTAAGTAAATCATCATACTACATAAGATCTGGATAAATGGACTCTGGTATTCGAGGCCAAAAAAATTAATTAAATCAAATAAATAAATACGAACGAAAATTGAGAAAAATCCATATAAAGTATTTAATAGTATTGTATTTTGTAAATTATCATCATCAAGTTATATCAAAAAATATTTTTGTTCTCTGAATTTACAATGCATTCCTGTCCCTTTTCACTTCAAAGAATGTTAATAATACATTCCGCAAAAATCGACAAGTAAAAAGGATTAAAGAAATATCTATATAGTCTATATAGGTATATATAAACTGAATATATAGATCGAAATAAATTTCATTTGAATTTGAATTGAATATTTCGAATGCTAACGTGATGGCATTTATGTATTTATTCATATTTTTTTCTACCCCTTATCTATAAATATATATATATATATATATATAAATTCATTTTCTCTCTTTCACCTGAAAACATAAATGTTTGGAAAAATAAAAGAGGCAATAACCTAACATGGAAAACAGAGAAAGGGAAAAGACTATGTATGTATATATAATACCTTTCAAAAACATTGCACGAGAGTGCCAAATGGCAGATATATATTTAGCTAAAATAAGTTACATTACGTTTCTATACACCTTCAGAGTTTCAATCTATAAAAACAAATAGAGAGAAATATTTCTGATATTAAATTGAGTTTAAATATGATCTTTCTTTTTTATTTTAAAGAAATGTTTTTTCTTTTTTCTTTTATCGAAATCGATTGGTGCAGCTTATAGCAGCGTGGAATATTAATTTAAATATTAATAAAATAAAAAATTAATTATAGATAAAAAATGGACTGTATTTAGGTTTATTAGAGTTTAATATAAATTGGTGATTATAAAAATATGAATTTTAAAATTGAATACAAGTAAGTCATGTTAGGAGTAACTTAAAACTATATAAATACAGATAAAAAGTTTGAAAATTGAATGTTAAAATTCAGCTATTTGAAAAAATACAAATATGCACAAATATTGACAAAGTTTATATATAAATCAATTATATACAAATTAACATAAGAATATTATTAATCAAACTTTAGATGAAGAAAATGGACGTATGCTTCTCGTTCACCCGGACTCCTTATCCAATCAAGTTATATTTGGTTTTCAAAAAACCTTAGGGAATTCTTGGAGAACAGAAAATAAAAAACATATAATTAATTAGCTTATGCAAGACTACAGAAACATGATTCAAAGAAAATTAAGATGATAAATACCTTGGAGGGATTTGAGAAACCAGTTCAATTTTATTAAAAATTAATTAATTAACGCCAATCGCGTTTTTAGCACAAATTGCTAAATATATAGCCAGATAACCGTGAAGCGTTCAACACAATTTAATCTATTTTCTAGTTGGTTGTAAATCAACTAAACAAATAGAAAAACTCAATATCAATCTCAATTGATGAAAAAACAAATAAATTTATGCTTACGCGTTATCTGGCTATGGAATTAATATGAATTTTGAGCAGTCTCAAAATTCATACTAGATGCCCACAGCATAGAGTTCAAAATAAAAGGGGACAAAATATTATGGTTCAGGCCTTTTTATAGACACCAAAGCATGGAACTAAAGAGAAAAGGATGGAAAATAGTCCCTCAAAATTCAAGGTAAAGCACCACCTATCGTGGAATTCGACGCGGCGGTAAATTTCGAAAAGGAATATTTCGAGAGCTCAATTTGCTAGCACCATCGATGAATAAGCTAATCTTTCCGAATATGAGTGTCTAATGTGTATATGTGAGTATATGTTTATGTGTGTATTCAGGTGTTATCAATTTTCTATTTAAACCGTTGAATTGATAATTATGAATTTTTTAATTAGATGTTTTGACTAAAAAGTAATAAAGTTACGAAGTTGAATCTTTAGGCTGCTACAGATCTGTAATTATTTGAGGGTAAGATCAAGGCTATTTTATCCATTAAGCACCTTAGGCATAGTCCTTATGGCCTAAGCAAAGTGTTGATAAACAGCTAGATACGAGATATTTAGATAAATTTTTATATTTAGTTGCGTAATAAGATATTTTGAAAAATTTGTATCTGCATCTTGGTATAATTCAGTGGTATATAAATTAAAAAGATACATCTTCATATTCGACAAAATTAGGGGTGTGGTAAACATATTTATGAAGGAAATCAATACCCATTGCTCACTGAGGGCGTACTAACTTATCAGTAAAACCATTTAAGTAGCTGAGTATCATGTGATCGAGATACGCCAAACAAGATATGTACTAGCAAGATTAATCAAATTAAACGATCTCGTCTCTGAAAACATTAGAGGGTTAGAATGACTTTTTATAGTTAAAACAGGAAATCCTTTCTAATTCTTTCATGTAAGATAGAAAAAAACGGTCTTAAAAGACTAAACCACAATGAACTTCAGGTCTTAACCCCCCCCCCCCCACACACAACAAACAATGTGCTTATTTAAATTAGGATTAATTTTTGACTCTGGGTCAAATACCGAATATTTTTTACCTCCAGTTAAATCAATAACCGATATTTGTGCAGCTGCCTAAAGGTTTAGCGGAAAACTAACATCACTCTGACAGATATTTTAACTCTTAGACTAAGCTGTTCTACAATTATATTTACTTGGAGAGGAAAAATCACTCCGTTGTTTAAAATTCCTGTAGATACAGATAAAGATCACTTTGAAATCGAAACTTTAATAAATATCAATGAGAATTTAGCCGGCTTATTTTTGATATATTTACATTTTTAGACCATTTTTTTTTCCCAATAATATTACTTGAATATTTTTTACTAAGGTTTTTTGAGGTCGCTGAACATAAATATTTGAAATCAAACGTTGTACATTCGTATAGCTAAGTGATTTAAGCAATTTCTATGGAACTTGGTACTTGGGTTTAGATTTCAACTTCGAACGATGTTTGTACCGAACTTGGGTCCTTTTTCACATTTATGTTTTTGACCAGAAAAAATTAATTAGAGTGTCTTCTGCTTAATTTTGGATGTTTTAGATAATTTTAATTACATGCATAAAGAAATTGATGTCATCCCCATTTGGGAGTGGGCATTGGGCAATGGGAAGCAAGTACTAAAATAGATATCCGGTCCAATGGCCAAATCATAAAATACATAATCAGTTATTAATTTCGATTCACGAGGAGGCGATTAGAGAGCCCTTCTAAAATTTAAATTAAATTCTCTTTAATATCTAAGGTCAAGCAGAGGTTACCTACTCTCAATAGTTTTTCTTATAAAATCAAACTCTAGTATCAGAAAAATCAACTTTTTAAATTAGAATGAATCTTTCTCAGAAGATTTGTTTGCAGATTTCTATCTATCTCTACGGGTATCTCGGATTCTACAATATTAAAAAAATGAAAAATATTATTATCCATTTAAATTTAATTAAATTAATCCAAATTTTAAACCTCAAAAACTGTTGAAGGGGTAAAAAATGAATAAATAAATAATAATAATAATAATAATAATATACATTTCCAACTTAATAAATTCCCTATTTTTAATCGACTTCAAAAGAGGAGGAGGTTCTCTCTATTCGACTGAATTTTTTTTGTCTATATGTTACCTCATATCTCCGCCAATTGTGAACCGATTTTGAAAAAAAATTGCATTGGGTTCAGTCTACCTTCCGATTCGTCCCCTTTTTTTTCATTGGTATTAGGTCTTTTTTGTTAGGTTTGTTCAGGCCAAACTTGTTTGTTTATGAACCGATTTCAATGATTCTTTTTTTATTGGAAAGGGAGTATCTTAGGGATGGTGCCATATTAATTTGGTCAAGTTGTGATGATATGATCAACGACGAAATATTAATAACATCACTAACTATTAATAACATCACTAAAAATAGAAAAATAAAAATAATTTTTAAGAAAAAAATAAAACCGACTTCAAAAAATTAAATGCAACAAATAAAATACACTAAAATGTATAAAATAATTATTATCTTATAAACGACGAAATATTAACATGAAATTACTTTTTGAAGTCGGTGCCAAACAAACTATACCTATTAGCGAGCGTACCTGCCAAATGTACTAAGTAAGATCCGTCGAGTGCGATTCATAACATGTATATGTTTGACACCGACTACAAAAAGTAATTTCATGTTAATATTTCGTCGTTTAGTTGTAACTAAATAAGATAATAATTATTTTATACATTTTAGTGTATTTTATTTGTTGCATTTAATTTTTTTCTTAAATTTTTTTGACAATTTAGTTTAATTCAAAATAATATTTTTTCCTCCGATTAAACATGATTTCCATATTTATTGAATTTAGAATAATATTTAGTTTATTCATTAGATTAATGAATTAGATTGTCTACTTTAATTTCTATTAGTAAATTTTATTATTATTGAGAATCATCTTCATAATAGAAACAATTATTTTTAATCACTATTTCGATAGTCAGTATCGTTTTATATTTATATTTCATTTTTTTTTGCTTTTCATTATTTTTAATTGAAAATAAATGATATTAATATTATATGTTTTTCTGAAAAGTTTTTGTTTAATTTAGAAAGAATATTATTGGTTTGTTTTAGAGAAAAAAATATCATTATAATATAATAAAACTAAAAAATTAGCGGGTAAGCGATTCTTTCATTAGAATTTGATCAATGAAAATAACTATAAAGAGCGCGAATAGAATGAGCTCTCTTTTGTAGAGCTAAGGTGTATTGCAAGGATGCCTAATACAAGTTCAAACCTGTCCAAATACAAGTCCAGCCTGTTTCAGACAATTAGAGATTAATTTCTTAATTTCTATTATTCTAGGAATGGCCTTTTGCACTCGGATCAAAACGATACTCGTTTATAGAGAGAGAGAATATTAAATTGAAGATATTAAAATTCAGACAAAATGTACAAAAGAAATTACTTGTTGCTGCTCTAATTAGCAAGGGAACATAGTCTTGAAAAAGTTTTTACTTTTTCTTCTATTTCTTTCTATTTTTAATCACGTCGAGAAATCAACTAAAATTTATTTCACAATTAACATTTAATTTTTTCAAATAACAGAGACAAAATGAAAACCAGACCGGGACGGACAACTGGACCATACCTTCAAACCGGGATAGTCCCGGTCAAACCGAGACTGAGATATACTTATATATGATTTAGAAATAGTCAACACAAGTCAAACAAAATTTTCAACTAATAAAGAAAAAAATTTGTCCAAAGAAGAATTGTTTTTATTTTTTCTTAGATCAATTTGAGAGCTTAGTTTTTAAATGCCTGTCTTTTACTTCAGTCATTATGAAAGATGGCATTATAGAAAAAATGTGATAAGATTTATAAATATTCAAGGATTAGAACTGAATTAAAGGTATTTTTGAATTTCATGAGACACCTAGAGGACATTGGCCCACAGTGCACATAGGGGTATTTGAGCTCAAAACGGGGCCAAAAGTCGATTTGGCAAAATCACTCATATCAAAAAACTATTTACAACCTGAAGCATTTGAATAGTTGCCAGATAACGAGTCAGCCATTTTTTGTCCCCCAGTGCCAACTGGGATTAGTTAACTCAATCGGAATTTCAATATTTTTTCCTAAGTACGTGCATTCATTTGGCGTCCACATTCATAGTTAATATTTCGAAGTGATTTTCTGAGTTTTTGTGAGACATCAACAAATTTTTTAGAATGGATATTTCCGAAGCAGGTATGTACTAGCTATTTAAGTATTTTTAATAGTGATACATCATGATTTTATATCGATATATATATTAAAGTTATATGAACAACAATATTCACAATATAAAATATTAATCATTTCTATAATTAAAATCTGTATTTATTATTTAATAAAACAAATATAGGCAAAAAACAAACACTTTGGCCAATACCGTCAAAATTACGCTCGGAAGTTTTGCAGAGAGTCCTGAAATCTTGACGTGATAAATGACTCTTATTGAGCTCGGATCGCTTTATAAGTGGTAGATTAAACTTTTACAAATCGCCCAGTGTGAAAGCACTGTCCAATTTCCAAGAGCTCACTGATATTGAATATATTCAAAAATATATCCAAGTTCGAGAGTTTTAATTGGTTTTCCCACTCTCTTATCTTTACTTTTCTTGTCACCCTTTTTATTTCCTCCACAAATTCTCTTTACTAATGACAACAATTAAAATGTGCCGGACCACTTCATTTGCCAATACATATATCCCCATGACTTCAAGGAACTGGAACTCTCTCCCCAGCCTCCATCTTTCCCAGCACCTCAAACCTTCAAAACCGGAATGCATAGACACCTACGTCTCAACCCTCTCACTTAATCAACTTTCCATTCTCTTCGGTAATGCAAGGGTTTTTCGAGATCCATAGGAGCTGCATCTTTACTGGTGCACCCCTTCTTACATTCGATTGCATTAAAAAAAATAATAATAACCGCCATGAGACCACTTGCGAGGGAAAAGACGAAACCATTCCTCAAAGAAACCATCGAAATGCTTCTTGCCGCTGAAGTTAATCGCTCTATTGAAAGATAGAGGCACAACACGCCGCAAGCAACTTTGTAAGCTTTTTGTGGCGTCAAAATTAAAATTACAAGATGACATTTATAGTTGGATTTTAAAAGACCTATTCAACGGTACATCAATGGAATGAATAAAAATAAATGTTTCGTTAACCCTTTTTTGAAGCTCGTTAATTTATTTTTATTATTTTTGACCAATGGTCTATCTTTATATCATCAAACTTTAGCTACCTGCCAAATTTCAAGTTCCTAGTTTGATTAGAACCCTTAAAAATAATTTTGGCCCGCTAAATAGGCACATTACCCCTATGTGCAGTGTTAAGATCCTACAACTTAGATCTCTCGTTAATTATCATATTTTTAAATTTTCTTTGACTTATGAAGTGATGAATAATGATAATTAAAATAACAACATTGGAATATCACATTAGAAAATAATGTTTTAATTAATTTTCTATTTTCATTTAAGCCTATACACACAATAAACAACATGTCTATAAATGCTTCAAAATTAAAATCCTCATAATGGGTAATTTATCATTATTAGGAAATTTCACTTTGTATACTATGCAAGCGATGCCTGTGGCGTTTTTATATTTTGTTGTTATCGCTAATTTGTTTTTAGAAATGCCTGAAACATAGGAAAAAAATCATTTTCAATCAGGAATTTTTTCTATATCTGTCATCTTCTTTGTCTGTTTGAATTTCGATATTGACGGTAACTAAAAAACGAAGCATAAATGGAAACGACGTTCTAGTACACAAATGCTTATATTTTTCAAAACTAAAAATTCTAATTAGTTTTTTTACCTTTCTAGGTTTAGAATTTTTCAAATAAAAAAATGCACATAAGATCATAAAAAATGGAGTAGTAGCTGATGGGATGATATTTGATACAAATGGTTGTGTAAATTAACTGCACATAAAAAATTGTAATGGTTGAATGAAGTCTCAATCAGAAACGAAACTTAAAAAATAATTTTTAAGAAAAATAAAAACCGACTTCAAAAAATTAAATGCAACAAATAAAATACACTAAAAGGTATAAAATAATTATTATCTTATTTAGTTACAACTAAACGACGAAATATTAACATGAAATTACTTTTTGAAGTCGGTGCCAAACTAACTATACCTATAAGCGAGCATACCCTCCAAACGTACTAAGTAAGATCCGTCGAGTGCGATTCATAAAAGGTATATGTTTGGCACCAACTTCAAAAAGTAATTTCATGTTAATATTTCGTCGTTTAGTTGTAACTAAATAAGATAATAATTATTTTATACCTTTTAGTGTATTTTATTTGTTGCATTTAATTTTTTGAAGTCGGTTTTTATTTTTTTCTTAAAAATTATTTTTATTTTTCTCTTTTTAGTGATGTTATTAATAGTGATCATATCATCAGAACTTGACCAAATTAATATGACACCATCCCTAAGACACCCCCTTTCGATAAAAAAAGAACCATCGAAATCGGTTCATAAACAAAGAGGTTAGGTCTAAACAAACCTAATAAAAAAGGTCTAATACCTATGAAAAAAATACGAAAAAAATGGGACCAATCGGAAGCTAGACTGGACCCAATGCAAAAAAATTTTCAAAATCGGTTGAGAATTGGCGGAGATATGAGGTAACATAGGCACAAAAAAAAAAAAAAAAAAAAAAATTCAGTCGAATAGAGAACCTCCTCCTTTTTTGAAGTCGGTTAAAAAAATTAAAATAATAAATTAATATCACTAAATGAATTTTTGTGCTTATTTATATATCAATTAGAATTTGAGAATCTTAGCTTCAGAACATCCCATCGAAAAATTCAGGAAATCTAAGAAAAACGAAAATCTATATAGAGCTTTCAAACACTTTTAGATAATGAACATATAGTACAAGATCCCGACTTAGGTCGACCTTCACCTATCGAGTTTCCTAATGAAATTAATATTTTGATAATATAAGTAATATATTAATAAACAAAACTTGATAAGGTCGACATCCAATATCCCTACATAGCTATTTTTAATAAAAAATAAAGTTGTTAATTTTATTACATAAATGTAGTTATCGAGTTTCCAGATAAATATATTACCAATCGAGAGTAAATTTGTATATAAAATGCCAACGTTGGGTCGCCATATTTTTTTCCCTGCATAAGTCCAGGTAGACAGTATATCAACAGGTAATTGAAAAGTTTTTGTTTTGCCAAGAGTAGCAGAGTTGTTGAATAACAGAGAAACAAAGAGGTTGTCTTCTGCTTGATGCATGCATTCGATAACTACATGTATGTAATAAAATTAACAACTGTAATTATTTATTAAAAATAGTTATGCAGGGAAATTGGATGTAGACCCTATCAAGTTTTGTTTATTAAATATTATCAAAATATTAATTTCATTAGGAAACTCGATATGTGAAAGTCGACCTAAGTCGGGATCTTAGACTAATAGGAATTGTTTATTAATTAATATGGTATGCCTTTCTCTGCAAATTTTATACTTCGGTGGTTGCTCATCGGAAGAAATTTTTTGGGTTAAATTATTTAAATTGCACATTTTTAAAGAGAGGAGGTCTATTCAGAATGCACGACGTTTTGACATCTATTTCTGGAGTCGTTTTCAAGTACCGTGGGGGAAGTTTTATGATAGAGAGAGAGCTTTTTCAGGTTTCCAGATTGGCATAGAGCAGGGCTGGTCAGTAAATTTGCAAATTAGGAAGTTCAAAAATACAAATTACTTACATTTTTCTTATTGAGAAGAAAATCCTATCCTTCAGGTTATTTCTCTGTGCAAAGTTTAAATTTTCTAGCAAGAAAATTTTGTTATCAAAAATTTAAAAAATTTTAGAATGCAGAAAACGTACCGAGTCTTAAAAATGTCATTTTTCCTACTAATTTAAATATAGAGTAAAAATTATAAGATTCTGATGCTTAGATTAAGATGATAAATAAATATAAATGGAGAATTTCTCCTGAAACGTCTAGTTCTAGTTTTATAACAGATTTGTATTTTTTATGATGATAAGATGTTTACAGAATTCGAACTACAATTAAGCATAGAGAACAATGCTAGTGGTATGTTTTACGGGTGTGTATGCTTTACATTTACATAAATTCCATCAAACAATTTTAGTCAGCGGGTTGATATAATGAAAGCCGATAGTGTTGCTTGGATCCTATTGAAATATAGAATTGATTGGTCTGGTCTAAAGCGGAATATACAACTTTGCTACATCCTATCTTCAATGGGTATTGTTGTTCAGAGAAACCAGCATAACAGCATACAAGGAAATTGGCCAAAATACATGAGAGGGATTAGAATAGAAGGGTGCATAAAAATTGAAATTTTTACTATTAATCTACAGTTTAATTAACAATTTCAAAAATTTGTTCCAATAATAGAACAAAAGTCCAATAAACATGGAAAATGTGGAGGAGAATGATAACAAGTTCAAAATTCTTTAGTTATAGGTATTTATCAAAAAAATATTTAATGCTGGAATTTGGCAATATACAATATTTTCATTTATATGATATAATTTTATTCTGATTTGCTGGGTAAATATTGTTTTTTGGAATATATCTTATTTTCATAATTATATCAATTTTTGAGATTTGTAATGACTGTTTTTCATACTCCATTCAGGTGGCTGAGGAAAACTTTTTCAAAAACTGATAAAACAGGATAGGATCATCTTTACATTATTGCTGAGAAATAAAATAAAATGATTTCATACAATACATTCATTGTAATAGATAGGTATTGAAAAAACTATTATTTAATTTTGATATAAAATTATGTAGATGCAAATTATGGAGAAATTTCCCCTTGAGGTTTATTTGGCCCCAGAGGTGGTTGAAGTTCCTCAAAAAATTTTAAAGAAAAAATATATATATATACTAATTATATTCAAACGCCTTCCAATAGATTACAAACAGCGAAGATCCCGGATTCGAACCCCGGCTGATGCTTTTGTCTATAATATAAAAAATATTTTCTTCGTTCCCCAATTTTATTTAATATATACTAATTTTCTATCTTTATTTTAGTCAAATTTATAACTTTGATTTATAAATTTGACTAAAATAAAGAAAGAACATTTGTATATATATTTATTCTTTAAAAATTTTTGAGGAACTCCAACAACCTCTGGCACTAAATAAACCTCAGGAATTCCCAAAAAAAAGAGAAATTTCTACAAAATAAAATTACTTAACTACGGAAAACTCACTCTTCTTCAATTCTTCCAATTTCTTCATCTATAATAATTATTAGGGTGACCCATTTTGACTGACTATTATTCTATTTTAGGTTCGCATGAAAATTTGCTAGTATTTCATGTTTTTTGCCTTATTTTGTCATTAAATCATTTTTTGCATGTTCTATATAAATTTAATTGAAATAATTCGAAATATGCATAAATATAGCACTTGAAAAGAATAAATTAACAAAACTTTTTAATACAGTATAGTGTTGAATAGCTATGCTCTAAGGTAATGTGAGCTGTAAATGTCGCTCATAAATAAAAACAGAGAATAACCCATTTATCCAATTTCTACGGGTATCATATGCAGTACAATACAATATATCATTGTATGCACTGAAATGAATTAGTGAGTGTAGGGAAATATACATTTTAAGAAATACTTTGAGAGTAACCTCATCATTTTTTGAAATATTTCCGCTGTAGTTCTAGTATAAATTTATATCAACAAAAACACCTGTGTAAAAAAAGGCCAAGTTCTATTAATAAAATCCGTTTGCCAAAAAAAGTAGTGAGATCTAATGTGCTGCCAAGTTCAACATCATCAATTTATTAAATGAGTCGAGAATATATTAGTAACTTCAATTAAAACGCATGTTATTCATTTCACATGTCCCTCTATATTCTTTATTGAATTCACATTTTAGTTGAAATTATTTTCCTAAAACTTGGTTTTTACGCATTAAATTATTATTATTGTTTGATAGGGCCACCGCCAAGTTTTATGAAAATAATTTCAGCTAAAAATGTGAAATCAATAAAAAATATAGTTGGACATGTGAAATAAAAAAACATGCGTTTTAATTGAAGTTACTAATATATTCTCGACTCATTTAATAAATTGATGATGTTGAACTTGGCAGCACATTAGATCTCACTACTTTTTTGGCAAACGGATTTAATAATCAAACTTGGCCTTTTTTTACACAGTGTTTTTTGTTGATATTTCCCTTCTTTTTGTAAGTTGGATTTATCCTATAAATTTAACCCCTTCATTTCGGGCCCTGAAGAAGGAAAAGTTTCGATTTTTCAATTTCGTCCTTTATTAATGTGTCAAGCTTTACTAGTATGCCAAATTTCAGCATTCTAGGTTGATTGAATTTTTAGTATATGTTAATTAAGTCTATAACTTTCACCCCTTCATTTTAGGTCCTGAAGAAAGGAAAGTTTCGATTTTTGGATTTTTCCCATTAATTGTACCCCAAACTCTACATGCCTGCCAAATTTCAGCATTCTAGGGTTAGCGGAAGTACACTAGAATTCTGATGAGTGAGTGTGACAGTCAGTGAGTGAGGGACGAAAAAGCCTATCTTTGCCTTCTTGTAACTTGGATGGTATAAACAGTAGAAATATGAAATTTTGTAATTTAGTTAAGCTTATGGACCAGTATTCTGGAATTTTTTTTTAGCCATGTAGAGGTTTCCATTACGAAGTTACAGAGGCGTCAAAATGGCCTGAGTTGTTTCCTGTAAAGGGTAGTCTGGCAGTGCACACATCCCCGCTCGAATCGATCGATCACATATTCACGCGGTATTGGCAAAAATCACGCCGTGACATCATTTCGAGATATATGAAATTATTAATTACATATAAAATCCCAGGAATTCACCCATTCTGACATCTGTTGGGAGGGGAAAAACAAAATATTTTCTCCCATAAGAATCAGTATTTTACTTTTAGGCTTCTAGGGTGACGCACATACACTGAAAGGTCAAAATATATTTTCAGTTTTTAATACAGCTTCAATTCATACGATACAACTAGTCTATAATAACTAAAAAATGTGATAACTAGTGACAAAGTAATAAGCTTACAAATTACAAAGGAATTGAATGTACATTTTGCCTGAAATTATAGTAAATTGACACGGTTAGGAAATCTTTACTAAAAAGATAAAAAAAATTATGAAAACAATGAATTAGTAATTATTTTAAAAATTGGGTACAGCAATTAAACAACATGAGAAAAATCGAGAGTCTACTCTATATTGGATGCTAATGTTAATTAATATCAAAATATGAAATTTTACAGTGGTATATTTTTTTAAAATATTATTATAATAAAATAATAGTCAAAAACTTATAGAGAAAAATATTATTTAAAAAAAAAATCTTGGCATTTTTCTAATTTAAGTATAAGGGATATTCATAATAATTATTATAAGAAAATTTGAATGAGAAATTACTTACCAATGAGGCCAAGGATCTGGCTAAAAATATCTCTGACTGGAAAAAATAAAGAGAATACAAATTATTAAAAAAATGTTATCAATCGATGAAATCATATAAGCTCTTCAAATGGAATTGAATATTTTCGAAGTGGAGAATTGATGGAGAGGCATCCCAAGGATAATGAAAAGTACAAATACCGAATAAAATAATTTATTGAATTCTCATTTTTTTTAAAAAAGGAGCGTTTTGTGTGATCTTCAATCTTCTTTAAGATTTAAAAGAGTAAATGAAGAAATCTTGTAACCACCTCTTTTTGTCTCCCTTAACACTGCTCTTTTGATGTTACATAGTTTGCAATCAACATAAATTACTTTACCCAATGCGAATCATGGCTAAAGTATTAAAATCGGCCTCGCACCAACGCGACTTCAAATGGTCCTCAGGTAAAGACTCGGAACTCAGTGTCTCAATTAAAGACACAAATAATAGTTTTTAATTAGGTTGAATTTTAGCACGTATCGATTTTGCCAAAAATTACATGGGGTCTCGTCCAGATGCCAAAAAGTGCGTTTTTTTCATTTAGTCTGTGTGGATGGATGGATGGATGGATGTTATCATTTTTTTCGACCACGATATTTTCCACACCGTTGTACCGATTGAAATCAAATTGAAAAACTAGCATTATTTTAACAAAATGAAGAGCTGATTAGTTTGTGGTACATATCGATGATCGTTGATTAAATAATATAATTTTTTTAATATTTGTTGTTAACTCTTTTGGAATCGAAATATGTTCACTCCTTTGAGAATCAAAGCCGTGTGCCTGAAATAACAATCCG
This sequence comes from Forficula auricularia, assembly GCA_024734495.1. NCBI lineage: Eukaryota > Metazoa > Arthropoda > Insecta > Dermaptera > Forficulidae > Forficula > Forficula auricularia. Next base: position 50,117,093 of record JALMQS010000099.1, read on the forward strand.
GGTCACTTGGCTACACGATCAGTTGAAGTTTAAAAATATATAATTGTTTTTTATCGGTAATTTGAACTTTTATAAAAAACTATGGTATTCTCTCAAATGTACATTAAATAATATAATTCTAAAATAATTCGATTTTTTTTTAATATCGTAGTGAGGCTGAATTCCATCGTGTAAAAAAATAAAAACTATCGGTTTTATTGGAAATGAGAGAGCGAGCGTTTGGAAAGGTTGGAATTTTCGATGAATTTCCTTGATCGAGAGCGCATATGTTCATTATATTCTCCTCCAATATTGAATCCTGCAATGTTCCATGTTCGATCTTTTCCACTCTAGGCAATATCAGGCAATAAGTTGAGCCGAGAGGGGGCTGGTTATTTGATAAAACTTGTCTCAATATATGAAAAGGGAAATCTGTGGGGGAGCGAGAGATAGAGGGCGAAGCGGATGTGAGTTTGAAGCAACACCTGAAGATAGAATTAAGGTGAGAGAATACGATTTACAATGTAATAGAGAATCTTTGCCCGATCGTTTCACAAGATATATCACGGATATAGCAAATATCCAACTTAAATTTGATCCTTTAGTTGGTTATCATCAAAAAAATATTTTACCATACATGCTACAGGGTATGGTCAAGTATTGTAATCGTGAATGAAATAAGCTGACGTGCTCTGATGTGGCCATCCTCTTGACTTTACCATACAACCTGGCCCCTAAAATTATTTATAATCATGTAGGGGGGGGGGAGGGTTAGTTATTGCTTTTTTATACTTCTGGGGTCCCACTGATTATTTATACAAAATTTGGTTGAGTTTGGTAAATGGCCAAGATTTTAATTTTTTGACCCTGCACCCCTCCCACACAATTTGGGCGGTTTGTTTTTGCATTTTTAGTCTTCTGGGGTCCCACTGATTATGTATACAAAATTTGGTTGAGTTTGGTAAATTATTATTATTATTATTATTATAGCCTTTATTTAGTTCAATTTTACATTTAAATTATATATAACTAAGCAATACACAATAAATTACAACATATTTACAATATATTTATACTTATATTATATTTACAGATATACAAATTATGATGGAACTAGGCCCCTAGGGCATAGGCCATAGGCTTCTCCCAATATGTTCCATACTTTTCTATTCCTCGCAGTCCACATTCAGTCTCTTCCGACTATCCTGTCCAGTTCATTTGACCATCTATTCGGCGGTCTTCCTCGGTCCCTGGTTTTATTCAACGGGCACCAATCAGTGGTGGTTTTTGTCAATCTTTCATTTCCCATCCTCGCAATGTGTCCCGCCCATCTCCATTTCATTTTCCTTATAGCGATGTTTATGTAAATGTGTTTGGTAAATGGCCTAGATAATAATTTTTTGACCCTGCACCCCCCCCCCCCATTTGGGCGGTTAGTTTTTGCATTTTTAGACTTCTGGGGTCCCACTGGTTATGTATACAAAATTTGGTTGAGTTTGGTCAAATGGCCTAGATTTTTAATTTTTAACCCCCCCCCCCCCCCCCCTCCACCCTCATTAATTTTGGGTCGATATGCACCAAATCTCATCAGCTCTTAATCTCAATGGGCCAAAACTACCTGTGAAATTTGGTTTCGATTTTCAGACTAGTTTTTGAGCTAGCTCGTCCACAAAATTTGGTAACCTACAGACTAACAACCAGACTAAACTAACTAACAGACATTTTGACAAAACAATTATTATCTCGAAAAATATAATTTTTTCGATGTTCACTTATAAGTGCTTTTTTGTAGAGCGAAATGCCATGGTTTCGCTCAATTTTTTTAATCAAAATAGTTTAAGCCATTTTTCAGATATTTCGACAAAAAGAAGGAAAAAATCTACTTTTTTCATGCACGATGACAATACTTGACCATACCCTGTATGGTAAAGTAAAATGGGTCTTTTGCTTCGTTTTTTCGAAATATCTAAAAAACCATAGCATTATGGTCTACAAAAAAGCCCTAATAAATGAACATCGAAAAATTATATTTTTAGAGATAATAGTGTTTTGTCAAAATGTCTGTTACTACGATAGTCTGTTAGTCTGTGGGTTACGAAATTTTTTTTGACGATCTAGCTCAAATGCTAGTTTGAATATCAAAAGAAAATTTCACGTGTAGTTTTGGTTCATTGGGTTTAAGAGCTGATTAGATTTTGGTGCAAATCGACCCACAATTAAGGGGCAGAGGAGGATTAAAAATTAAAATGATAATTTTTTTGCAACGAAATTTTCTCTGGAGAGAGACAGACTGGTAGAACTTTTAATTGAATGTAAAGGAAGGCAGCCCAGGGGGTAGTGATTCATTGACCCCTTGAAACCCTGAAGAAGGAGGGAAGAATCCTCCGAAACGTCGGTTTGAAAGGAAAGGAGGAAGGATTCCAATAAATTACATCTTATTTGATATGTGTTAATTTTTTCTTTCCTCACTACCCCCTGGGCTCCCTTCCATTACATTCAATTAAAATAATAATATTTTCAAACTAAAAAAAAAACAAGAAAAATTAAATCTAAAAAATGAACCTATAATAACGATAATTTTTTTATGGGACCAAAATTGGTGGGGATGGGGGTCAAAAAATAAATGATCAAATTCAACCAAATTTTGAATAGATAATCAATGGGCCCCCAGAAGAATTAAAATGCAAAAACTAATCACCCAAAAGGGGGCTGGGGTTGACACTCAAAAATAATTATGAATCACTTTATTAAATCTTCTATTATAAAGTGCTTATGCTATCCGTCGCGAGCCACTCATTTAAATCCCACAAATAGTTTATGTCAAATTTATTAAAATTAGACAATTCAAATTATTATTTTAAAACCCGCGAATGTTCAGGGTCCAAAAATTAAGAAGCGTCTTGGACAGCAAGATGCCCGCCGACGGGCTTCGCAGCTGGTATTAAATATAAGAGAGAGGTCAGGGTGTATTGTAAAGTCATATGGATGGCCATATCAGTTTATTTTAGTTAAAGAATGTAACCAATGCAAGCGGTCTCCCGTTATTGAGATTTCGGTATGCTTATCTGCGAGATTTGACAAACAAAGATAACACGATTGATTGTCAACCACTTAAGGGTGCTATTTATTATATGTCAGAAGGGTTGATTTAACCCACTTTGGAATCTAGCCCGAGTGCCACAAATGATATCCGGGTCATTGGCTTGTCCTTCGAGAGGAACTGATCACAAATTGAGTAAAATATAGGCCAGACCAGTTCGCCTCGGAGACAAACCAATGCTCCGAATAGCATTTTTATTGCTGCGATTCAAATCTTGTGTAGGTGTAATCTGATGAGATATAATAAAAATCATCCCTAACACAGTAGTTGACAATATCTCGTATTCTCTTAAGTATCTTACCTCTGATAATAACAGCAATTCCAACTTGTATATTTAGACTTCAAAGTATTAAAGTAAATGGGTTCCATAGTCTTTACCTCAGGACCCTTTGAAGTTGCGCTTGGCGCGAGACTTTACCCATACTTTGCATTGGATAAAATAAAAAGCGAATTCACATTAATAAAATGGAATTGAGGCAGCAAATCGAGAAAACTGGAATGTTTATATGGTAAACTCTACTTTTTCTATTCTCTACCTATTTACAGCTTATGTAAAAATTATCCTTTCATACATACTTGATGGCTTGCTTACTTGCCATAGGCTCTGGAGTATTCCGTCGACTGGACTCGCCTAGCTCTTACGCAGCTTTCATTCTTCTGCGAGAAATGTGTTGCCTAAATACCGGGGCATCAACGTGATAAATCAAGTTCAAATTCAGACTACATTTTGAGTATTTTAATTAGTACAGTTATTTATTTATATTTTATAATTCAATATTTTTCTTATACGTGCCCGAGTAAAAATGAAAGTTGATTTTAAAAAAATTATATCGCTGCACCATAGATGCACGACGCCCGCACTTCAAGCCCGCACTACTGCCGCACCAAAGCAGTTTGCAGGACAAAACCGACGCACACTAAAAGCCGCACTACGGCCGCAACACAGCTGCACGCTATCTAATTTTTATTGAAATCCCTTGCTGCAACACCGCCGCAACACAGCTGCACACTATCTAATTTTTATTGAAATCCTTTGCTGCAACACCGCTTCAACACAGCTGCACCCTATCTAATTTTTATTGAAATCCCTTGCTGCAACACCGCCGCAACACAGCTGCACACTATCTAATTTTTATTGAAATCCCTTGCTGCAACACCGCCGCACCACAGCCGTTTGCAGGACAAAACCGCCGCACGCTAAAAGCCGCACCACCGCTGCAACACAACTCAACACTATATAAAAAAGATTTATGTAAATAAATAATAAATTAAAAAATCGAATTAACTTTCAATTTTAATAGTAAATTTTATTAAAGATTCTGTAGTTTATAATGATCATGTTCTTCATTCGGTATGTTATTACTAGGACGAGTCTGATAATTTGTGCTATGATGAGAATGAGAATTCTGATCTTCCAGCAAGTTTTTTTTTTTTTTGGCTTTTCGGCCATGGTAGCCATAAGCCATTTACGGTACTATTTATTTTTATATTCCAGCAAGGTTCGTCCGTTTATTACCCGGGTAAAAATGAAAATTGATTTAAAAAAATAAAATCGCTGCACCATAGCTGCATGACGCCCGCACTTCAAGCCCGCACTACCGCCGCACCACAGCCGTTTGCAGGACAAAACCGCCGCACGCTAAAAGCCGCACTACGGCCGCAACACAGCTGCACGCTATCTAATTTTATTGAAATCTCTTGCCGCAACACAGCTGAACACTATCTAATTTTTATTGAAATCACTTGCTGCAACACCGTTGCAACACAGCTGCACCTTATCTAATTTTTATTGAAATCCCTTGCTGCAATACCGCTACAACACAGCTGCACACTATATAATTTTTATTGAAATCCCTTGCTGCAACACCGCCGCAAGACATCTGCACACTATTCAATTTTTATTCAATTCCCTTGCCGCAACACCGCCGTAACACAGCTGCACGCTATTCAATTTTTGTTCTATCGTTGCTGCACCACCGCTGCAACACAACTGCACGTTATATAAAAAAGGTTTATGTGAATAAATAATTAATTAAAAAACGAATTAATTTTCGATTCATAGTAAATTTTATTAAAGATACTGTATTTTATAAGTTTCATATGACATATGTTCTTCATTCGGCGGAGTCTGATCTTTTGTGTGATGGTGAGAAAACCAGTTATCAACAGGATTGTAAGTTTGACGTGGATAGAATCCTTCATTTCCATAATATTTTGCATTTTGACTTGATGGAAAATAATTGATTTGCACTATAAATTTAATTTAATATGAGGTTACAAATATCATGAATATAAAGAATTATATGTACTAACTTTTGGTATTTTTTGATGAATCTCCGGTTTCTGGGTGTAACAATTTTCGTTTATTTCGACTCTTTTGAGCTCTTTTAATACTTTTATTTTTTGCTTTCTGTATTTATTCTTTTGTTTTTATTTTTAATACAGCTTGCTCAATTTTACGTCTTACTATATCATTGAATTCAACGGCAGTTAAAACAACATTACACTCATTTTTCAAGTAACCTGTAAATTATTTTGATGAAAATTTTTTAATTATGTTGCTTTACTATTCTTTATTAAGTCAGTTAATAAAAAAATTTAATTGCCAATGATTGCATTGCGTAGATTTGAATTTTCTTTATTCATCTTTTCTGCAGTTTTAAATGCAATCAGTTCTTCATCAGTTACTATAATAGAAAGTAATAGAAAGTAACTGCCTAACCAATTCACGATGTTTGTAATTGGATTTACTTAATGCGAGATTTAATTCATCTTCAGGTACCAAAATCCCAGTATTTGGATATAACTCAACCTAAAATTTTACACATTTAGATTATTTAAGAAGATAATTTTAATTACTATATATTATTTTAATCAATTATAATCATTCATTAGGTTATTGCATACAGAAGAAAGTGATTCTAATGATTATAAAGGAATTAAATATATTATTAAATATATTAAATTATATATTTTTAATCGGAAATGTTTTTGAAACTAATTTAAAATTTATGCTTGAAATATGTTATAGTTTTTTCGATATGGTTTGGTCAAAGAACTACTTTTATTATTTATTTAAATAAAATGGTAATTGGCTTACCTTCAACTTATGACTGGTGAGTTGATTCTTCTTTGATAAATATTTATTAATACTTTCCGATTGCAATCGGAATAATGTCGCATATTCTAGTGTTACTAAACGAACAAAAAATATCATTTAAAAAACATTAAAATTAACGTTAAAGTATAAATAGATAGTTTTAAACAAAAGACCAGAAGGGAAAAAAGTAATTAAATAAGAAATTTTGAAGAACATTGTATGCTAAATCTAAGTTAATTTGTCTTCCAACGAAAGCCAGATAATGATACAAGCTCAGCTGTTACTTTTGGACAGTTATTTGCTATCATTTTATGACAGCACATTGCAACCATTGGAAAGCTAGTGAGTGGAAAAGTTTTTTCATGTTTTATTAACTTCCACTTTTGGAAGATTTGATGGATGAAGTTTGAAGCATTACATTGAATTAGTAATAGGAATTTACATTCTTAATCAACAATCGATAGGTCTAGAATCCGTCGAAGTGAGTGAAAATCTTTTAACCGCAAGTTTGAAGCATTGTACGACGTCCAATTTACAACATTCAATATACACTGCTTACGGCACTTACCTCAGGTTGTTAAAGACTTAAGTCCATTATGGGTGACCTCATGCTTTTTTTGGAAGATTTGTTGGGCAAAATGGTAGGGTACGTTTAAGGTACTCGTTATCTTGGACTTCAAATTTACACTAAGGTTTCCAATCACATGACGATATTGAACAAAATAAAAGATTTACCTGAAAAAAGTCCAGTTACTAAATTTCGTAAAAAATTAAAAACTACAGGAAAACGTGTTGATACCAGTCGCCAAATTGGAGAGAATTTATACCCTCTTGGGAAGATGTCTTTTTTAAAAACTAAACCTCAAAATCTTATTATTGCACTAGATCAAATTGGGGAAAACAACAATGAGATTATAAAAATTCATAAATTCTACAGATTCAAAAAGCAGAAACAAATGATTTATTCGACAGATTATCCAAGAAAAACAGCATTTGCATCATATTGCATTAAAGTAGCAACTGAAAGAGGTCTTAGAATTGGGTTTGTGAAATATTTTCTAAAACTATGTAATTGTGTAGCCGAAAAATGTGCTTATCATTGTGAAGGTTCAAGATTTTATGTCTTCTTCAACAAGCTGTCTCCCCAAAATTCATTTGGAACAACAGCATCATTGAGTTTAATTGAACAACCTAATGAAACTCACATTACCGTTCCGTATTTTCATACATTTATTGAAAGGGATTCATCAGAAGTACTTATTGATGTTCATAATATTGTTAGTTTGTGTTATATAGTGAAAATAGAACAAAAAATGGAAGATCAAACTAAAAAAACTATTTACATTGGTGAGCAAGAGAATAATGTCGAGTATAGTGAATAATTACATATATGAATAGATAATAAAACTCGTTATATTTAATATTAATTAAAATTAAGAAATTTCTTGATTAAACCTGTAAGTTTGTAACTTATATTGTGGTATTCGCAAAATTTTCATGTGTTTGAAAATTAAACATCTCTATCAATCAATTAATTTCAAGTATGCGGAAATTAGTTGTTGCATATTTGAATTGTTTTTTTCATGAACTTAAAATAATTAAAGATAGTTTCAAGATTTCAAACTAATAACATTTTTTTATATTTTCTATAATACTCGTATTATTTTTTAATTAATTATTTTAAAAGTTTACATACTTAATAATTTTTTAATTGTTTATAAGAAATATTTTCGTTATTGCAAAAATTAATGTTATATAATAGACTATTACTCAATTGCGTGCGGCTGTGGTGCAGTCAAGGTGCAGCGGTCTAGATGTTTGTATGGAATTTAAAAATTATTTTTAAATATATAAAAAATCTATGATTATTTTGTCGAGTGATGCAGCTATAGTGCAGCGCTGTTGCAGCGCTTGGTACGTTTCTTATATATTTTTGTTACGGTGCGGTCATGTTGCGGCGGTGTTGCGGCTATTAAAAGTTTTTGCTACCGTCACAGGCGGGTTGCAGCGGTGTTGCAGCGGTGTTGCGGGCATGCAAAACCCCTGCGACGCTATTGCAGCGCCAGTGCGGCCAAATCCATTTTTACTCGGGTTGCAGTCGCCTCCTCTTGGAAAGTAATGGGAACCTACCAAGAGTATGATTGCCAAGTGACCTCTCCAAATTAGTCGTTCGGAACTGGCGTTAAAAAGTAGGACCCGTATATCTGTGTAAAACAACTAAACACACTCAGCACAGCTATATGTGGAGAGGCGCCGACACCCGTTTCGGGTATGGCACTCGAAGAAGAAGATTAGTGAATAGGCCATCTATTGACCATTAGAATACGTTTTCGGACTGCCAGATGTTGGATTATGCAGGCTTAAGAGGGTATTTTTTTACCATTTCTGCTACCATCTCTTTTAAATTCATGCAACTGATAATGTTTTATCTTTCTATGTTTTATTTTTTCTTGCTTGATATGTGAGGCCTTATTAAGGCAAGATAATCATTGTTATATAATTATGAATTATTGAGAATATTATTTATTATTCTCTCTAGGGTGTTTTTTTTCATCAAGAATCTATTTTATCAAAAAGTCGTTTGTTCCATTTTCTTCTCGATCATATTTCTTTCTATAAGCCAAATGGCATTGTTCATTAACGCGAAATAGACCGTGATCCTGCCATGAGCCCTTTTTTGATATTTGTCAAAGATGATATAAATCGAAACATCCAAGCACAAGCACGAATATGAAAGCGTTTCCTGCTCGGGAAATAACACCAAATAAATCTTTATCTCTACTCTAGACGTTTAAATTTCTATTCAGATCAAAAAATTCAAAAAATAAATAAATAAAACAGAGAAAAGAAATAAAAATTCAGTGGAAATGCAAAAGCAAACGAAAATAATTCTTCATCAGTTGTGAATTTGTGAAAGATAATACAACTGTCTTAATGTTAGATTTTTATTTTTTGGAAATAATGTATATATGAAATTTTGAGATTCAGTGAATGAATAAATAAACCGGTTATGGTTTATCGTTCACCTGCAATGGTAGAGCACTGACTTTGTAGAAAATATGTATTATTTTAACAATGAATACCTATAAAATACTTTTATTTAGTTTTATCATAACATCATACATAGTAGAATAAGTCATTCATCAGATCAGTTGAAGACCCGCATCCTCAGACACATTCGACTCCGAGCCATAGATGGTCAAAATAGACCAAAACATTTATTTTCGATACAAAATACGTATTTTGAAAATATATAAATAAATACAAATCCTTTATTAAAAACAATGGAGTTTTATTAAGCGTTTAAAGATTGTTTTTTATAAGATTTGTATGTTTATGTATATTTATATATAAATAAAATTATGATAAATCCCTGAGATTTCTGAGAATGTTGACTCTTGATTTATCATTTAAATCAGGCTTGTCCAACCCGTAGGCCGCATGAGGCCCAAGATGGCTATCAAATGTGGCCCGACAAAAAATCGCAAACTTACAAATTTATGAAATTGCGACTAAAAAAATTTTTAAGAAAAAAATAAAAACCGACTTCAAAAAATTAAATGCAACAAATATAAAAATACACTAAAAGGTATAAAATAATTATTATCTTATTTAGTTACAACTAAACGACGAAATATTAACACGAAATTACTTTTTAAAGTCGGTGCCAAACAAACTATACCTATAAGCGAGCGTACCCGCCAAACGTACTAAGTAAGATCCGTCGAGTGCGATTCATAAAAGGTATATGTTTGGCACCAACTTCAAAAAGTAATTTCGTGTTAATATTTCGTCGTTTAGTTGTAACTAAATAAGATAATAATTATTTTATACCTTTTAGTGTATTTTTTTATTTGTTGCATTTAATTTTTTGAAGTCGGTTTTTATTTTTTTCTTAAAAATTTTTATTTTTCTCTTTTTAGTGTTGTTATTAATAGTGATTATATCTTCAGAACTTGACCAAATTAATATGACACCATCCCTAAGACACCCCCTTTCGGATAAAAAAAGAACCATCGAAATCGGTTCATAAACAAAGAGGTTAGGTCTAAACAAACCTAATAAAAAAGGTCTAATACCTATGAAAAAAAATCGAAAAAAAAATGGGACCAATCGGAAGCTAGACTGGACCCAATGCAAAAAAATCGGTTGACAATTGGGGGAGATATGAGGTAACATAGGCACAAAAAAAAAAAAAAAATTCAATCGAATAGAGAACCTCCTCCTTTTTTGAAGTCGGTTAAAAATACCATTGATATTACTAAAAATACAATGTTTTTAACTTCCTTTTAACTTTTAAGTAATGAATTTTTGAATTTAACACGTTATTTTGAAATGAGATATTCATAAAATGATTCTTAAATAATTTTATTTATTCAATCATCTATTTTCAAGTATGAATCACACAAAGAATGAAGTTAGATCCAAAATATTTGATGAGCATTCTGAAAATTCACTGAGAATTCCTTTGAGCCAAATATCGACAGATTAATGTCCCAAAAACAATGTCAAACTTCTCACTATAATTTTATGTTGAAGATTTTTATTTCTTTATAATAAAAAATTTATAAAGTAACAAAGCTTAATTTCTTAAATATATTAAGTCTAAGTTTTTTTGCTTATCAACTATTATTACAGTTAGTGTATTTTATTTCTGGCCCAATACAGCTCATATTCTTCCAATGTGGACCAGGGAAGCGATAAGGTTGGACACCTCTGATTTTAATTATTTGTTTTGGTGTCTTGGGGTAGATTTTGCTTCGTACAATAGACGTCTTTCCCTGGCAAATCGAAGACAAGTCAAAGTAGTTCAGGCATGCTCTAATCCTCTCATGTATAAAATATAACTCTAACAGAAAACCCATTGAAAAATAAGACTTCTGGCTGGATCTCACAATAGTATTTCTCTTTAATAATAATATGACTGATCAAGTTAGAATTATTTTAACCCCTAACAGTAACATCTAACATATTGTCTTTCTGGCAACGTTCTCTGGCCTGTATCAAACATAACACAAACACTAGCGTAAAAATAAAATGTATTTTGAGTATTTTCAAAAATACATTAAAATATGTATTTTCGATACAAAATACATTGAAAAGGAGTATTTTGAAAACAAGGTATACAATACAAATGTATCAAAAATACCTATTTTAAATACTTGTACAGTAGAACCTCGCTATTCGTACACAATTCGTTCTAGCAGGCAGTTCGAATGGCGATTTGTACTAATGGCGAATCATTTTTTCGCATAAGATATAATGTAAATTGCATTAATCGGTTCCAAACTCTTTATTTAAACTAATGAGTAGAACAGTAGAAGTAAAAAATGTACAATTGTATAATTCTTTGATATGATTTTTATTATTTAAACTCTACTTACATATTACAATTCCTCATCACTTTCTATATTAAAAACGTTAGATGATTTTTCCCTAGATTCTTTTTTCTGTCTTTTTGGTTCTTTACATATTAAAAAGATATCCAATGTTGATTGTTTTTGTCTTTTTTTTAGAATCCTCCTAAAATGCTCAATGTCGTTAAATAAGTTAACGCTCCTATTCGCCACTGCTGTGTTTAGATGCCATTTTTGGACAATGTGTTCTATATTTTCCCAATGGTGACACAATTCTTTAATTTTCTTAGTTGAAATGTTTTCCTTTTCCTCTGAAGACACATCTTCAATCACTTCCTGCTGTTCTCTCTGTAGTTCTTGAAGTTCTTCAGTTGTCAACTCATTTCGGTGATCTTCGATTAACTCCTCCACATCATCATTGTCTACATCCAAACCCATGGATTTTCCCAGGGACACAATTTCATTCACTACAACAGCTTCCGTGGCAGTGTCTTCTAAGTTTTTCAGTTCTATACAGTCCAGTATCCGGTGCGGTGCAAAGTTGCGCTCAGTGGCGCATGCGTGCAGGCAGTCCGAATCGCGAAAAAGCGTACGAATGGCGATTTAAATTTTACTTGAACAAGTTGTACGAATAATGAGTTGTACGAGTAGAGAGGCGGACGAATAGCGGGGTTCCACTGTATTTTCGATGCTGTCCACCTCTGCTCCAAACCAGCCTTTAAGGATTTGATTAAATGATTTTTAGATTTTACTAAATGTATAATATATTGAAAATTAAGATTATTTGATAAATACGTGTCTATTCTTTAAGGTAAATTAAAATAGAAATGTATTTCAATGAATAGCTCTCACAAAAAATGGCAATTGTCTTTAGTTTAAATAAATTATAAAACAATTTGTAAATGGAACTATTCATTTAAAAACTTATGTATTTTACAGTATGTATGTATTATACATAGAGGGAATTTGTTTCTAATTGAATACTCAAACTTCCATTTTAGTCATTTCAAATTAAAGTGAATTGAGAGAAGATGTATTTAATATCAAAGCTATAGAATGGGTTCGTCCTAGTCTTAAATTAATTAGATTTCATATGCATTTCTATTTCAATTGGGAGTAATTGTCTTTATTGCTACTAATAATGGGGTCATATAGAAAGACAGCAGAGTTTCCCTGGTCTTAGATAAAAAGGAGTTCTAATTTGAATTTAGAATTTAGTTAATTGGAGAAAATTAATTGTGCATTGTTATTTGCATTAATATTGATAAAAAAGGGTTGCACCAAGAAGATGCAAGGCCTATAAGACAGGATGGTCGTCTGTATCGTTAAAAGAAATGAAAAGAATTCCAAATTTCTTGTTAATGTTTGAATTATTAATTATTACTATTTAAAAGAATGAGAAGGTTGAAAGTTATAGGAAGCGAGTTCCAGTCTATAGAAGTCATAGGGATAAACGTGTTTTTTTAATTCTCAAATTTTACGGCAGAGGGGTGTCGAGAGTTTAAAAATCACCTGTTAAGAGCAAATAAAGTTTTCGGAAATATTGTCGAATTTATCTCGTCAAAGCAAACACAAATGTAATATCTATAAAAAAAATTTGGTTGAGTATGCTCAAACGGCCTAGATTTTTAATTTTTAACCCCCTCCACCACCCTTAATTTTGGGTCGATATGCACCAAAATCTAATCAGCTCTTAATTTCAATGGAGCAAAACTACGTGTGAAATTTGATTTCGATATTCAGACTAATTTTTGAGCTAGCTCGTCCACAAAAATTTGGGAACTCACATACTAACTAACTAACTAACAACCAGACAGACTAACAGACATTTTGACAAAACAAATATTATCTGAAAAAATATAATTTTTTTGATGTTCAATTATTAGGGCTTTTTTGTAGAGCGAAATGTCATGGTTTTGCTCAATTTTTTTAATCAAAATAGTTTCAGCCGTTTTTGAGATATTTCGAAAAAAAGAAGGAAAAAAAACACTTTTTTCATGCACGATTACAATACTTGACCATACCCTGTATGGTAAAGTAAAACGAGAATTGAGCTCACTTACAAAGGAACGCGTACTCTATATCTTCTTAAATAAGTATACCTGGGATAATAAATACGTTTTTATTTGTGTAAATCATAGCCAGAACTCTGAGAAATCCAAAGGCATACTCTGTATGGTAAAGTAAAAATGGCATATAAAGAAAAATGTAAGTTTTGGTATTTGAAAGAATCTTGTTTGATTTTGTGTGAATCTTGGCTGCAATTCTCGATGTCGATAGCAGATCGAAATAGCAGCAAGTGATTGGCTGTTTGCATCTCGAGTGCGATCCCGAATGTCCAGTCTTTCTTTTGGGACGGGTCAGTCAAGGGTTCTTGGGCCAAGGAGGAAGGCATACGCTCTCGAGCCACTTGCAACGACCACTTTGCTCCAGCACCTTCCACCTTCCACCCCGTCCAACCCTCGGGATACTTGGCAAACTCCTTTCTCTAACCCTAGCTGCGTTTCTTTCTCTTATTCTCTGCTCACTCATGCTCCTCGTTCCGCCTTTGTGTTCAATCTTTTACCCGAATTTAACAAAAAAAAAAATCAATTCGATGAGAAATAACACAACTCTGAATAAATCTAAGGAAGGTACTAATTGACTCAATGGTTTTCCAAGCTGATGTCATTCTTGAAATAAAATGATATTAAGGTAGGTGTATCACCAAATGCATGTTCTTAAGATTTTTTGAAATTTAAATAGATTATTATTTAAATAATTCTGCATCGATTGGTGGCAAAAACTAAATTTATGAACAATATGGTACCGGAGATATTAAATTCCAAAGATAGAGTTTTTCAGACTCTTATACATTGCACTATACGGGAAACCGGAAAGATTACTTACATAGATAATTATGATTAAGAAACTCTTCTTACGACTGGTATAAAAAACTAAACCAAATTTAAACAATAACTAATAAATTCTTTAACCCTAGTCTGATCCTTGCGTAGAAAACTACGCAGATCCGATTTTGATTTCATTTTTTTATTTAAATCCCTTAACTTAGGCTCATGAAACTTCATGACTTTTATTATTTTATCATATTAAATAGAAATTAACTTTTAATTATTTTAAATTCCCATCTGGATTTAATATATTTAAAAACTTACTTTGTCTACCCTGCATGCTTAGTTTTCGACGTATATGGAATTACAATATATTTTCTCGTTAATTCTGTATAGACAATTTTTATTTCAAGTGAAGATTGTTATTGAATATTGTTTTGAACTAATAATACGTATATAATATAAAATAAAACATGGCAAGACCAAAATATTTAAATAACTAGGAAATCGAAGCAATGCTCCTTGAATCAGACTCTGAAGAAGATAAGGATTCTTCATCAAGTAGCGACCATGGCGAACCAATGGAATCTGATTTTAAAGAAGAAGAAGATGACGAAATTGATGATTCAGTACTTCCCAGTGTAGGAACTGATCCATTATTTATTTCAAAAGATGGCACTCTGAGCCTACAAATCATCCTGTTGGAAGATTACAGAATGAGAATGTTTTCTCTATTCGTCCTGGGATAACAAGATTTGCAAGAGCTCGTGTCTATTGTTTCAAAGATACTTTTTTGCTTTTCTTTCCATCTTCTATTGAAAATTTGATTTTGAAACATTCAAACGCATTTGCGAAGGCACAGTTTGGAGAAAAAAAGAATCGAAATCGTCTCAAATTTGTTGCATGCATATCTTGCTGTACTCATTTTATCTGGTGTTTAGAGGTAAATTGTTAAAGTTCATAGATCTAAAAACGAATCTCGGGGTTTTTTATTCGACAGAGAATATGGGAGGCCAGTTTTTAGAGCAATAATGTCAATGAAACATTCATATATATGATATTTTGGTTTGATGATTTCATTAGCAGACGGCAACAAAAATCTCTTGACAAGTTTGCACCGATATGTGAATTATTTGAGAAATGGTCGGACATTTTATAGAACTTCTATAATCCATCTGCATGTATGACTGTCGACGAACAAACTTGGCTTTCGTGGTAGATGCAAGTTTCGTCAGTATATCCCATCAAAACCAGAAAAACTAACCGAAATTAAAATAATATTTCATATGTTTAATCAAGATTTATGTTCTTTTTTTAATTTCTTGAAGTAACTTACCTATTTGTTTTAATAAAAAAAAAATTCCCTCTAAATATTTTTCTTTCTTGGATTGACCCCCCCCCCCCATGGACATTTTCTGTCTACGCCACTGTTTACAATTGGTGGTTGGAACAATGAAGAAAAAAAACGTATTCCACCAAAATTTCTGAAATAAAAAAAAGTTTCATTGTCTCAGTCTACATTTACAGAAAATACAACACTTGTTTCGTATGTTGGAAGGAAAAAATATCTAAAATATAGTAATAAAAATTCATGTTTATAAATCTATTTCCCAATTTAATTCAAATCGCTTTAAAATATTTTAAGAAAAAAACATAATTTGAATGACAAACAAGACGTTTTCAAATAAAATACATTGAAATTACATATGCGTAGATTTCTAGGCAAGGATAATATTTGTTATTTTTTTGAGGATCAGATGAGGGAAAATTTTAATTCATAGTTACAACACAGTTTCTAAGATAATAATTAATAAATAATATAAAATTTATCTCATCCAAGTAGGAAGGGATTACAGTAAAAACAAGCTGGCAACAACTCATTTATTTAACCTAAAAGGTGTACTAACTTGTGGCTAACTTTAGTACAGTTTTTTGACCTTTTTCGCTTCCGCCATTGCCACAACAGCTTTCAATCGATTATTAAGAACTTTTTGTTTTATAAATCTCCCTTTATAATGTAGATTATTTGACATTTCTGTGATCAAATATATATATAAGCTCGAACAGTATTGCCAGATTTTTCAAAGGAACAGTTAGTTGTACGTGATTGGCTAGTACTGGTAGATAAACAGAAAAATGTTTTGGGCTTAAGAATTATTATGAATCCGTATTGTCTGTACTATATACCTAGAATTAACTTTTTGCTAATATTGTCGCGATACAACTACCTTAATTAAATAATAATATAAGTATAATCTATAAAATTAATAACTTAATTTTAGAAGAATTTTTTTTGGAGCTGGCTGGCAGAACTCAAAAGAGATTTGACGGACAGGCAGCGCAAGGATAATGAAAAGTACAAATTCTGACAAAAATAATTTGGATATAATTAAAAGTTTGCTAATTTCAAGTAATTTTATTTTAATTTAGTGATTATTAATTTCAAATATTTCTTGGAATACCTCTTTTTCAGTGGAAATTGTGAAATTGCTACTGACTGAGTTTAAGTGGGTCTGAAATTTCATTAAATTATATTTACAGGTTTTGGTGTAGAGAATGGTGTAGGTTCTTGGTGAAAAATATTTAAATAAAGTAAAGAAAATTTAAAAAATTCTAGGTGTAGGTTTCACAAAAATAAAAGACAAGACGCTTGTTAGCATGACCCAATATATATTTCGAGGTAGGAGCCCATCTTCAGTAGTTCACAAAGAAACGGAGTACAAAAATATAAAATGGTTTAGAAATAAAATTTTTTAACTTCAACATTAAATAAACTGCAACGGATCGTTGCTAAACTTTATCCAAATTCATTTGAAATATTAATATGTTTGTTCCTCATCAGATATCACTTGCAATTTGTAGTTCATATTGACATTAATTCAAAAATAATTCTCATTTAATAGTCGAGGAATAACCATTCTACATTGGATTTTTACATTTCGGTTATTATTGGTAACCATTGCTGAGGACATGGAGGAATCGACTTAAAATCAAAAATAACGATCGATTCTCATCTAATACTAGAGGAATAACCTTATTGCATTCCATTTTTGATGTTTTGACTATTAATGTCAACCTCTTCTGAAAACGTGGAAGAATAGACTTAAAATCAAAAAGACTAAATTCTTTTATGGCAAACAACTCAAGCTTGAGTTACTTTCTGTACTTCCTGAAGATGGGTTGATAGCCCGAAATTTATAAATTGAAAAAAAAATTATATCTTTTAATTTTTTTAATTTTAATGTGAAATAAGTGACCTAGTATCCTTAACTCATAGTAAATCAATCTTAAATATAATATTTATTTACTCTTATCTTTATTAAAGATGTTTCACCTTGCACCAACACCACAATCTCTACTAATTATCAATTTAAAGTGGCTACCTGGTAAGGCGTCAAAGTACCAATCATCGTATATTTCGAGATTTGCAACCAACTGAATATAAAATTAGTAATTCCACAAATACGTAGAATAATAAATAAATTAATATTTCAAGTATTTTAGAAGATTAGATTATGAAAATTTTAGTATGCGAGTCAGATCTGCTCTTGGCCATTTGTCTTCTGTATGTCTGTTTGCGTATCTAGATTGATAATTCAAGTAGGTACGAAAGTTCTAAGAAAATTAGCTTTGGAGCCAAAATGTTCATATTCCCAATGCAAAGAATTAATTAAATTCTGGGTAATCTAGTTTTAGAATTTATCGATGAAAATGCAAAAAAATCTACTGTTATGAACGGTAGGTAATAGCTAATGAATTGAAATTTAGTACTTGTATTGTACCTATGTGTCTAGTTTCATCTTTCTAGGTCGAAACTTTTACTAAGAAAAAAATTGCCAAATCATCAAATGTAAACAGAGCATGTGCTGCGTTGGGAAAAAGTTTTCATTTTTCCCTCCAAAGTTAATAATTTTAGTAAGTAAATCTGGGGGAGGTCCCATGCTTCAAAAGTATTCGTGTTAAATCACAAGTTAATTTGATGTTAATTCCTTAATTCAAGTGTGATCTAACTATAAACAGGTCAGATTATTTTTAAATTGCCTTATGTTAGGTTTAAATGAAAGATTCATTTTTATATATACAGTAAACTCTCGTTTATCCGTGGGTAGCGCGGCAACTGCGTTTAAGACAACTCGCAAAATAGTAACAAAAGAACCCAAATCAACACAAGAATGCTTTTAAAAAATGTTTATTCACAGTAGAAACTAATTTAAAAATTTATTATTTTACAAATTAAACATATGTAGGGGAGAGTGGTCTACCTTCGGCAGTGGTGAAGTTTCGATACCCCCTTTAACTTATTTAATTTTGAAACTTTTGTAAGAATATTGCCTATACTGTTCTCCAATATGGTTATAAATATCTCGAAAGTTAAGGCACAATATTTTTCAATAATCATAAAATCCCGATTTTGGACGTGAAGGTAAGTTATTTTTTTGTTTTTATTTCCTTTACTGTAGCCCACGTTTTTAAGTCTCGTCAAATATCTTTACCCAGTCGTTTTTTTATGTTCAATTAAAACATTTAAATAGTAAAAGTAAACTCATAACTTCAATATTTTTTCCACAATGATGTTTTATTTACTTTGCGGGGGTGGGGTATATTCGGCGTGGCCTTGGTGGGGTGGCTTCGGCATGCTGATTCCACCCCATCCTTCTAATTTGGCCTGCTGAATGTTTATTTAGAATTGCTTCTAATACAACTGCAGATGGATATCTGTGTATACATAGTTTTTAAAATTTATTTTTGCACAAATAATCCTTCAGCAGTTTTTGTTGTTTCGAGATAAAACACCTCTTCTTTACTTGATATTGATCACGGATTAGCCGCAAAGTGATAGATAGACATAGAACAAAATTCTACAGAACCAAAGATGGTCGAAATCGGTAGAGGGTGGTGACATTTCAACCAGGGGATGCTGTCCAAAAAAGAACGGTTCAATTTTTAAAATGTTATTATTTTTCTTTTCTTTTTTTAAAATGCATCGATAAATGGAGAATTATTCTTTAGTTTTCAAATTTTATCTTAAATTTTTTTTATGACACGATATGAAAATTCTCTTGTTGTTTTTAGATTTTAGGGATACATGGACCGCACGCCACTGGCCGAAATCTAATAATCAATTTGACTTTAACTATAAGTTGTTATATCGCCAAATTTATATTGAGTGAGCTGTTGCGTATAAGGTCATGTTAATCTACATATTATATAATTCAGGTTTTGTCGTTATAATTGAAAAGTTTTTGTTTTGCCGAGAGTAGCAGAGTTGTTGATTCAGAAGGAGAAACAAAGAGGTTGTCCGCTGCTTATAAATAATATATATATATATACAGATATATCATCTCGATATATATGTGTGTATGTTTATTTGCATCAAGCAGAGGACAACCTCTTTGTTTCTCTTTGTGTTTATCGTTATACATTGCTCAAAATACCCCCAAAGTTATTAAAGAAAACATACGGCGATAATCTAAATTAAATTCTCACCGCATTAATGATAAAAGAAATTCCCGTTTTGTTGAAATAGCTTGTTAATTTAAAGGGGTTGAGTAGGATAGAAAGGGTGCGACCAGTTTGAACATGTCAAAAGGTTTTGACGCAATTCGGCCACGGATAATGAATCTGCATTCTAAATCATAGCACTTGCCTGACTGGCATGGAATCTATATATCAAATCAGACGTTAATCAATTGCTCTAAAGTATTATTATTATGAACATTATATGATAACATAACATTGCACTTGAAGGGATATGATCATGATATTTAAAACACATATATACAGAAACACAGAAAAAGATAAAGTATATAAATAAAATTGAGTGAGATCAATGGTCCATGAACATGGATGAGTGAGCAGAATGAGACTCTTATTGAGTTACAAATAAGGCAAAGAAAAAAACGAATAGATGTATAGGAAAACTATCCATCGTTCGAGTCCTTTGAGAGTCCTCTTGTAAAGAATTTCTTTTTGAATTGATTTTCTTTTGTTTTATTAAACTCAGTACTTGATCAATGTAAGTATGCCGTTATGCTCTTCTAGTCTCTTTAGAGATCGTCTTTTATGTAAAAAGAAAATATTGATTTCCAAAAGAATTTTAATTAATGATGAGATCGATAAGCATGTTTTCTTTACAAAACGACCACGATGTCTCTCTGCTGAGACAAAATATATACAGAGTGAGTCGGGGGGAAAGGAACAAACTCCAGGAGTGTATTGTACACTTGAAAATAAAGTAAAAAAGATTTTGGGGAAATTGGGTACAAAAAACGTGCATTTTAAATTACAATACCTAACAAATCCTAAACTAATAGGAGACCCGGCTCTAACCAACTCACTCGACTCCCTGGCTCACCGAAGAACCGTTTCTGCCCTTTCTCTGTACTACAGATACTATCACGGTGTCTGTTCAGTCGAGCTGAAATCCCCCCTAATGCCCTCTTTAGGAGAAACACGCGGTTTTCAAACGCTCAGCACCCCTTAGCTGTCAAATTGCATAAAAGTCGAACAAGCGCTTTCGCCAACTCTTTTATCCCTATGACCTCCAGAGACTGGAA
The DNA here is from genome assembly GCA_024734495.1 of Forficula auricularia. Classification (NCBI taxonomy): domain Eukaryota; kingdom Metazoa; phylum Arthropoda; class Insecta; order Dermaptera; family Forficulidae; genus Forficula; species Forficula auricularia. The sequence continues at coordinate 50,138,017 of JALMQS010000099.1, forward strand.
CTCGCTCCCTGCCACCATCTTTCCCCTGACTTATAACCTTCAGCTATTTAAGACCCGTATCCACAGATAGCTTCGACCCCCACCCAGCCCATAAAATTCTTTCATCTTCTTTTCACGATGGAGGGGCCAACCCAGGCCTTTAGGGGTTGCACCTTTTTGGTGTAACTCCTTCTCTTATCATTTTCATAAAAAAAGAAGAAGATAATTTACACTATCTTTTTATTCATAAAACCGACGTCTCGGAGGCTATTCTCTCCTTCTTTTCAAACCCCTGAAGAAGGAGGGAATAGCCTCGAAACGTCGGTTTTATGAATAAAAATATAGTGTAAATTATCTTCTTAATTTAAATGATGTTTTCATTTTGTTACTAATGTAATGTAATTGTTGTATTATAAGAAAGTTAAGGAACTTTAGAGCAATAAAAATGGCATCACTGAGACAATAATAGTAATGTTCACCGCATTCCTAAGTATCAATGGTTTTATTTAACCAAAAGGTAATACTTAATTTATAATAGTGTTTAAATCACCATAATCTTTAATTGGTCCGAATGAAAATTTGTGGAAAAATTTAGAGTGAATTTATCAGGATTAAAAAAATTGGTCAGAATTAATTAGTTTGTGCACAGTGTTTTTTTTGATTGATAGTGATAGAGAATTAGTACTGTAAAGGAAATTAGAAAAATTAATTTAAAAGAAGAAATAATTATTTCGTACCTTTTGTATCAGGGTTTATCAATTAAAAAATCCTCATCATATATTAATACTCTAAATTTAGTATTTTTTTTTACATGACAAATTTTTTGAGGGGTGATACTACTAACTAGGTACTATTTTTGCTTTTATTGACCTCTAGGCGCGGTGAAACCCAAAGCTCCCTTTGTGAAACCCAGATTGAGAAACACTGGTATAAACAATAGAAATATGAAATTTGGTAATTTATGGAATATTGTAGAAAAAAATTCAGCCCTGTAGAGGTTTATAGTGCGAAGTTATAGAGGCGTAAAAATGGGTCGAGTTACTTCCTGCTGGTAGAACCATAAGCTGGCTTTATATATTACCAAATTTTGTGTCACTGTAAAACATATTTAAATTATAAAGATTTTCTAATAGTAAAATTATTTCAGATCACTTGGTTCACTTATTCAATCGGAAGGTAAGTAAAAAAAAATCGTTGATTTCAGCTGAACGTTATTTTATGCATCTTCTTGAGTGACTTCGAGGTTGCATCCAAAATGAACTAAAGATAGAAAAATAGAAAATGGAAACGAAAGAGAAGGAAATAGAGAATGGAGAAGAGAGAGAGTGAGAGAGGTTATATATTTTGCAATTGTGGAAAAGAGAGAGAGGAAGAACGAAAATGAACGCAAGGTGAATAACTAATAAGATTCGCGAGAGACGATGCCAAAAAAAAGGTAGGGATGAGGGTGGAGGGTGTAGGGGGCGGAAGGTTTATTCGACCGTTTATATACGACTCGCTTTTCTAATATAGATTTTATATTTACACAGTTGTAGAAATATTTTATGAAAAATTAGACTACATGATGAAATTTCAAATATGAGATCTGAAAACGGATCATATATATGAAGTCAAGATTAAAGAGATATATCGAGAAAACCTGCCACTGGATTATTTGCATTTTAGTGAAAAAATATTAACATTTTTTTCTTTAATAAGGATGTAAGAAATTGCATCTATAAGTGAAGAATTACTATATATATATATATATATATATATATATATATATATATATATATATATATATATATATTTAAGGTTAAAACTAAGAATCATTAACTGAAGATATAACAAATATTTTTCTGTTAAAATAATTGTATCAAGCGATATTCGTTTTGTGTGAAAAATGTTAAAAGTTAGGTACTTTTGATGGTTTTCATTTTTTATCTCAGGGCATGGCAAGTGAGAGGTGGCGACTTGGCAACGTCGCACTAAAATCATTCAATTTATCCATATCTAAAAAAACTTCTGCAGCTAGTGCATTTGGGATTTTTAGCTAATTCTCTCAACCTAACTACATTGTTCTCATCTGGAATTTCGCATTGAGCTGTTTCATGAATGTTTTTTTTTTATTCTTTGTCTTTATGGTCGGTAAGAATACAATGTTGCCAGATCCAAGAAACGACGCAACAAAGATATTTTAGCATTTCTGCGCATGTGAGAGTAGGGGAAAGAGCGAATTGCATCTGATTAGGGAAAAGGTAAAATATTAAGTCATATCAATTTTTTTTTAATATTAGTTTGTTATGTGACCAGGTCAGTACAACTACAAAACAAAAAACATCCAATCTGGTATTTAACCCCATGAGAAATAACAGATAGAATATTTCTAATTAAAAAGAATGATGATAAAGGTCAAACCTTCGAAACTAGTCTCTAACAAATAAATTAAAAATATGCATATTTATATGGATTATATGTATAATATGTTTATTTGCATTGAGCAGAGGACAATCTCCTTGATTTCTCTTTTTTAATTTAATCATATTCTATACGATATTAATCACTCTCATCAGTATAAGCCAATATCAAATACTAGACTATATAGAACATGTTTCATTTTACTTTTGAAATTATGGCAAATCAATATTCATTAAAAATTGTCAAAATTTCAAAAGAAAAAGAAAAAACTGTATTATTTGATGCTTGTTTGTAATTATAATAAACTGATGAGAATGATTTGTTTTTTGTATAGAATTATGTGATCATGGAATTTTTTGAGAATTTTGATGTAGGATATGATTTGATGAAAAGAGGTGATTGTAGGGCCGGGTTAGGCTAGGTGGTAGCGTGTCAGCCTGCTAACCATGTGGACCCGGGTTCGAATCCGACTCGAGGCATCCGGCTAAAATCTGACCCCGGGGTAGAGACACATTTTAAATAATAAATAGTATCGTAAATTGGCTAATGGCTAGAAAGGCCGAAAAGCCAACAAAAAAAACAAACAAAAAAAAAATAGTTTTTTTTTTTAATATATTTTAGGACCTTCGCCCCAAACGGATACTACTTTGTGTGAATGAGGGTAGGAGTCAGAAATTAAAACTTGTGACTTAAACTCCACAGTTCCTGAGTATCTTCCACAATAAATCAGCCTGTCATAGATAAGTAAATCTTAATTTTCTCCTAATTCTATTGCTATAAGCAAGCTATGACTTGTCTATAGCACTCTTAGTAGTTTCTGATCTTACATATTGAGAGTTCTTGGAAATGGATTAGTCGAAAGATTCCGGAATAATCTTTATTTATTTCTTTTTTGGGTTATTTCTATTTTAATAGTTCCTCAGCGAGAACAATTTGTATTCTACTAAAACTCGCCAGGACTTGTCTTTGGCATGCTTGAACTGGAAGATATACCAGGAAGGGAATTTGACGTTCTATTGACACCCTTTTCGGAAAAATTCATTTTAATTGCCCCCAATTTTATTTCATTTGGAGAATCAATATATATACCCTTCAAAACAAATAACGGATAATAATTAAATGAGAAATTGAATAAGGACAATAATTGTTATTAAATTATTTAATCAAAGATTTTAGAACCTAGATTATTATGTATATATTATATGTAAGAAAGTTTCGCCCCTTCAGAAGTCGAATCCGAACGCTAACTTGTTAGGGTATAATAATTTGAAAATTTAAAGATCCTCCTGAAATTTTGAAGTCGGCCTTATATATTTATGAAAATACTCTAAATATTTGAAATTTTAGGGATACTCCGCACGAAGGCACGCCCTCGAAGCTCGGCCCTCTCGGTCCAAAAATTTTATTCCTCTTAAAAAACCACACCCCAAATGTATACCTGTAAACTCCCGAAAATACATAGTCTCTTAAAAGTTTCGCCTCATTTTCGTCCTGACACAGCTACAGAAATGAGGCTCTAGATATGAATCTGGAAGTATTTTTTTTCTTCTATAATCTACAGCATTGTGATATTTTTTGTGTTGAAATAGATTTATTTAAATAAGTGTGATCGTGTGAAGAGGAGAATTATATTATATCATTTTTTAAAAATTTGGGATCGATAATCGATATAAGGCTCCAAATATTTAAAAGAAATCAGTTGTTGTTTGTATGACAGAGCCTATTACCTTCAGTATTACCATGAGAAACTCGGGCATGTGTGTCTTAAGTCGTTCAATTTTGTAAAAATCAAAAAATAATAATAGCAAAATTTAGATTTTTAAATAATTATAAAAAAGTGGCAAATTATTAAAAAATAAACAAATAATATATAAAATATAAATCAAATAAGATGTGATTAATTTCTTCTTCTGTGCGCAAAGAAAAGCGATTTGAATATTTAATTTTTGAGTTGTGAGGGGGAGGGAGGAAAAATTATCAATATACAGGGTGCTTCAAAAAAATGTATACACACTTTGAACTTCCATAGAAAATTTATTTACCGTTCTACAAAGTTAAATTTCAGGAAAATAGAAAGCTGAAAGTCCAATGTAAATGAAACATAAATAACAAATGTTAATACTGTTCAAATTGGTGACCTGCAGCAAACGTGAACCGGGATTTATGGGTAGCATCATTTGGTCGGATGAAGCCCAATTCAAACTTAATGGAACTGTCAATAGGCACAATTGTGTTTACTGGGGTGAAGAAAATCCTCACATTACAATTGAAAAAGCTGTAAATTTGCCTGGTGTACATGTGTGGTGCGGTTTGTCTTCAAGGGGACTCATTGGACCTTTTCGATTTGAAGGCACTGTAACTGGTATTAATTACCTATACAATGCTTGATGATTCCATATTTCCTGCCATTCGTGCATTATACGGTAATGATGATTTTTATTTTCAACAAGATGGTGCCCCGCCGCACTATCACAGGGACGTACGAGCTTACCTGGATCAAAATTTGTCGGGCCAGTGGATAGGACGCAGGGGGCCAATCGAGTTTCCAGCACGCTCTCCAGACCTTACACCACTGGATTTCTTCTTGTGGGGCACAGTAAAAGATGAGGTGTACAAACGTAAACCACGTAACCTAGACATTTTTTGGAATGAGATTCAAGCAGTGTGTAGAGAAATCTCATTGGACGTTTTGATACGATATACAGAATCAGTGGTGACTCGTACTCAGAATTGTATTGATGCTGCAGGTCACCAATTTGAACAGTATTAACATTTGTTATTTATGTTTCATTTACATTGGACTTTCAGCTTTCTATTTTCCTGAAATTTAACTTTGTAGAACGGTAAATAAATTTTCTATGGAAGTTCAAAGTGTGTATACATTTTTTTGAAGCACCCTGTATTTAATGTTTCTTAGCGAGAACTTATACGGTAGTGTCGATGGCCGGGATTTGGAGATGTGCGCGGGAGCAAAGAACTCATATAATTGGATGCTGCGCCCAGGAGTAATCAAAAACAATACTTTTATAGAATTTTGTAGGCTGAGATCGGGGTCCCTTCCTTCAGCCGTAAGAACCAGCAGGGGAAGACGGCCGGAGGGGCCCCCGATGTGCCGGGCTGGGTGCAGACGAACTGAGACAACGGCGCACATCATCCAATGTTGTGATAGGACCGCGGATGGGCGGGTTAAGAGGCATGACGCGGTGGTACGATGTCTGGCCGATGATTTGATCAAAAAGGGAATGCGTGTCGAGTTGGAGTACTTGTACTCCAGCTCGGCAGGCAATAGAAAGCCAGACATCGTGGCAAAGGATGCGTCGGGGGTGGTGTGGGTTTTGGACGTCCAGATCGTCTCCGCGCTTGCAGGACTGGGTGTTGCCCACCGAAACAAAATAGAAAAATATAGGGGCAACTCCAGTCTGGTGGACAATATTGCGGAGCGATTTGGCGTCGGGGCGGGCTCGGTCAGGGTCGAGGCCATCACACTCTCGTGGAAGGGAGTGTGGTGGCATAAAGCGGTGGGGCCCCTCATCGCCCTGGGTATGTCGCAAAAAACAATAAATAATATGACATATAGAGCGATGAGGGGATCTCTCCTTAATTTTTACACTTTCGGCAGAAGAACATATAGAGCGGGTGGCGTATGATTGTTAATTGTTAATACAAAAAAAAAAAAAGAAATGTGAAATGTGAGTCAGGATTAATCCTGGCTCTCTCATCCACCCGCTCTGAATTTGAATTTATTTGTTCTGAAGCTGAAAGTGTGAAGTTTGTGTGGTGAACTTTTGTCTTTGTAAGAGGCGGCCCGCTCCTCGGAGGCCCAATAAACAAAATAAAATCAATTGGAGTCTTTCATTTCAAAATTCGAGTTCAAATTACAATTATATTTCAAATTTACCTAGACTTATCTCGACTCAAAACACAAATATGCCGACGGCATCAGTGCCCCCTGTCGACAGAATTACGTTAGCGTTGTTGCAAATTAATCTGGGCTATTATATATATAATGATTAAAATAAGATAAAAAGAAAAATTTGAAATGAATTAATTTTTTTAGGGAATTTAGATTAATGATTGAGAGAATAATAAATATATATATTTTTTTTAATAATTATGCATTCAAGAATAGAGAAGTCGAAGGTTAATATAATAGTAACTACCCATTTGAGAATCATAAGTGAATGTATACTTACTTATAGGCTTGTAAATTGAATTCCGATTGAAAAATGTCGAATTAGGCGTGTCAAAATAAATAGTAGCGAAAGTATTGTAGTAAACACACTGTATGATTTTTAGTAAAATCAAATGAAAAAAGCAGCACCTATAAATCTTGTCAAACCTTTTCGTGATCGAAGAGTGTGATCACTGAAAGGAGGAAAACCGCTAACAGCAATAAAAAGCTAAAATTTGTATTAAAGTATCTAAATAACTAGATACATTCATAAAATATACCTAATATTAAATTATTCAAAGAATGAAGAAAGATGTTTGGGGGTTTTCTTATTAAATAAATCCTTTTGATTTTTGGAGAGCTTGTTGTTTTTCTTTTGTTTTTCTTTACCAACCTGCGATTCTCGTACAAGTTCCAGCTTTTGTTTAAGACAAGCCATTTCCTCAGTTAGTTCAACTTTCTTAGAGGCTTTAATATGAATGGTTTCTGGGCCTTTACGTTCTCGGCTGCAAACTCTAGTAATCTATTTATCAACTGGAGGTAGGGAGGTGGAGTGCAAGGTCCAAGATTTATAACTGCGCTTGCATTGTACTTAGAGGTGCTTTCCAAGACAGACAAACTAGATATATATGGTAATCACTAAATTTATAAAGAGACTTGTAGTCTGTGCAGTCGAAAAAACTAAGGGTACACGAGGATCGATTGGGGAAACAAGATCATGTTTATGGGGGTTGGATTTAGTTTAAATTAAGTTCTACATTACAACTTCATAAACTTAATAGTTTCTTGACATGTTTGAAAAGTCCCTTAATAATCCTGAAACACAATTCAAACGAAAATGAAAGTTTCAAATACTACCCAAATTTCAGACTATAAGTAATCAACCTGCCACTAACCAAAAATATAATATGATATTTCAGCACATTTAGATTATCTTAAGATAATAATAAGTTTGTTCATTTTATTTGTGTCCTAATTATTACATTTTTGATGAAGAACGAATATTATAAAAGGTTTTCCAAATACCCAAACACATCTCTCAAGTGATCACATATATACCCCAAAGCTAGGGAAAAAACGCGGGAGGAAATTACGCTGAGTTCTTGTCTAAAGGGTCATTTTTCTTTATATTGAATTAAAATTAGGGAATAAAGAAAAATCTTATTACAAACAAAAGCATCACCTAAAAAGTCCGACGCGATGCTTTTTAAAGAGTAATTTTATCCTCTAAGCGAGGGCCAGTGGTCCCCAAACTACGACCAGCAGGCCAAACTCGCCCCTTTAAACTTTTCCATCCGGCCCGCGGCTACTACCAGAATGAATTAACAAATATCCACTATTTTAATCCCATATAATAGCGTATTATTAATATAATTTCGGTAATTATACGTTAATATTAATAATATGTTATATCCGGCCCGCCCATAGTTTTCACTGTCTTTAAAAAGTTTGAGAACTCTGCTCTAAGCTACACTGCTTAAATTAATATTTAATATCTTTCTGAATGAATAATTTCAATTATTTAATCTCTTTCCCTATTAAATTATTTTATTTTATTATTTTTCAAACACCCAAACATCTATCAAACGATCAGATACAAGCGAAGATCCAGGTTTCGAACCTCGGCTGAACCTTTTGTTTGTAATGCATTTTTTTCTTTATTTTTCTCTAATTTTAATGCATTAGGAAAGTTGTTGTCTAAAATTTGTAGCAAATCATGACAATAAATTTTATTTGGCTAGTTTGTGTAATTGGGCGCGAGTCCAATTTTTCACTTTCAATTTTCAAAATAGAAATAAAAATAGCAAAATTTTTATTATTTTATAATATGTATATCAGTCTAACTTCTGCATTAACGTGACAACTTTTTTTTAGCTTAAACACACAACTTTAAAATAAAAACAATTGCTTTATTGGACAAATCAAGCGCTATGAAATCTGAGCTTTTATTTATTATTATTACATCTCATAGGGGTCCTATTAACCCTCTGGTGAATTGAACCCAAGTAGCAGAAGGTATTCAGGGTCAATGATTGCCCTTCGAGTCGAAACCATTCTGACAAAAATATATCAGAAACAACAATATATATAGTCAAAGCTAGATAAAGATTAAATAAATTTATAATTTTTCTCATTAAGATATCAAAGAATAATTGATATATCACCGCGCTTATTTGAAAAAGATATTTATCGCGAGACTACTGCGGATGGCGCTATTGGAGTCTGCGGAGTCATAAGTCTTGGTCCAGACTTAGACTCCGCGAGACTCCAATAGCGTCATCCGCAGTAGTCTCGCGATAAATATCTTTTTTCAAATAAGCGCGGTGATATATCAATTATTCTTTGATATCTTAATGAGAAAAATTATAAATTTATTTAATCTTTATCTAGCTTTGACTATATATATTGTTGTTTCTGATATATTTTTTGTCAGAATGGTTTCGACTCGAAGGGCAATCATTGACCTGAATACCTTCTGGTACTTGGGTTCAATTCACCAGAGGGTTAATAGGACCCCTATGAGATGTAATAATATCAAATAAAAGCTCAGATTTCATAGCGTCATCCGCAGTAGTCTCGCGATAGATATCTTTTTCAAATATGATCGGTCAAAATAATTCTCGTTGATATATCAATTATTCTTTGCTATATTAATGAGAAAAATTATAAATTTATTTAACATGATTATTTCAAGTTAGAAATATATAAGTTCAGATATTATTTTCATTCACTATTTGACAAAAATTCCCTAAATTTGATTCGCGACTGAATCAAATTTGGAAAACATTCGATTAGATAAAGATTCTTCATAGTATAATTTCGCGGTCAAATGAGTTCAAATTTAAAACAAAGTTTAAATCGAAATTTGATTGATTTGAATTTTAAATTTCTTCAAAACTGAGAAAACATTCCAGGAATGGAATTTAAAGATTCATTTTATCGATGGGCTGAAGAGTTCGATTTTATGGGAAAAATCGCATATTTTTATTACATGTCAGAAGGTTTGTATTCACTCGTTCGAAAATTGAACCCAAGTGCCAAAAAGCAATTCATAACAACTCGGGTATTAGTAGAGAACACGCATATGATTTTTTCCAATATAAACAATATCTAATATCAGCAAAAATGAATCGTTTAGCAATTGTTTTTTTGAATGAATAAAATAAAAAATAAAATAAAATAATTTTATTATCTATATATTATTGCTCTAAAGAACCTTTAAGCTATCTGCTTTTAACGAAGAACTACTTCGTTGGCAAAGTGGGCTAGATTTTTTTTAATTAAGAATACTCGTAATTAATAGACTATAATGCGATAAGATCGTGATGAATATTTTTGGTATAGCCTATGGATAAGTGGAAGTAAGCATATAAATTCAATTATCCATTAGATACAGAATTAATTTTCTATTTACCAAACTATCAACGCATATGAAAGAAAATAATCTTTTCAATGTTTAAAATCTTGTCTGGGAAGCAGTAAACCAGATTTGTTGAAACTTTTAAGTTGGCTTGATGGAAAAGGGAAAAAAGAGCAGAGGGACAAAAATGGAATAATGGAAATGGCAAGAAATAAAAGGGAAACGTTGTCAAATGGAAATCAATGAATGTCATTCTCGGTTACCTATACCTGAACAATGTATAGAGGATAGAGGGGTGCAAGTAAAAAGAAATCGAAAAGGTTTTTTTTTTATATTTGCCTTCTTTGAACAAATTTGGGATTTAGAGAGTAGTAGATTAAGGGGCTGTTTTCTCTATCGATATAATATATAAAATTAAGGTTTTGTCTGTACATTGCTCCAAATCACGCCAAGTTTTGGTTGCACACATTTCAAGCAAAAATATGAACGAAAACACCCTCAACAAAATTCCTCTGTCTGTCTGTCTGTCTGTTTCAGTGGTTTCCGAAAAGGTGCTCACGATTCACGTAAAAACGGCTGAAGGGATTATTATGAAATTTCATATTTACATCAGATGACTTCTAACTTACGTTTTTAGATATATAACGTTTTGATATTTTGACCCCAGAAGGGGTTTGGGGGGGGCGCACGAATGAAAATTATCAAATAACTCCTAAACTATTATCCCTACGGCAAATTTTATGATAAACAAAGTTGTAGGAGATGTGATTTCTGACAACTTTTGTTTAAAAAAATTTCCCCAAAAAACACCCAAAAAGGGGAGGAGGGTGAAAAAATGTAAATTCTTGCCCTTGGAGCAAACTCAACCAAATTTTGTATACATAATCTCTGGGCCTCTAGAGAGCTAGAAGTGAAAAAACTAACCATCCAAAATGGGGGGGGGGGGGCAAAAAATGAAAATTCTTTCTCTTGGACCAAACTCAACCAAATTTTGTATACATAATCTGTGGGTCACTAAAAGGCTAGAAATGCAAAAACTACGAGCGGAGGGTGAATGCGGGGGTGGAATGGAGTGGGGATGGGTTAGGGTATGGGGTGATTGGAGTGGAATGGAGGTGGGGTAAGGGAGTGAGGCGGAGTAGGGTGGAGGTGCAGGGGGTGTTGCGGGGTGGAGTCCAGGAGGCTAGGCGGGGGTGTGGTGCGCCGGGTTGGAGGGCACAGGGTGGGGTCCGGGGTGGATGGTGTGTGGGGTTCGAGATGGGTGGTGTGCGGGTTGTGATGTGGGGGCGGGGTTTGACATGGGGCGGGGTGCTGGGTTGGTTTAGGGGGGGGTCCAGAGGGCGTGCTCCCTGGTAATTAAGAGGGCCGCCGAAGGCGGACCTTGCAGCTAGTCATTAATAACATTATTATGTGATAACTACACATTTTTCACTTTTTAATTAATTTATTAGGTAGTTTTTTATTAATCACCCGAAAATTATTAATAGTGCCTGGAACCTCGGTAGCTTTTTGCCTCTAAATAGCTTAAGTTTCAAATTTCAAGGCTCTGCAACTTACCGAAGACGAGATATGAACGATTAAAATATTTATTTTGCGACATGACTAATTTACACCCCCTTCCATTATTCAATCAAATTAAAATTTATACACGACTAATAACTCATGAGACTTGATAAGTTCACCAATTTTTAAATGTTTAGAGCCGTTTTCGAGAAACCGATATATATACACAAGAATTGCTCGTTTAATATAATAAGATAACATAATTATTACTATTATTCTCATGATATTGATAGAATATTGTGCCAAAAATGTGAGGCCCCTTTAGTCTAGGGTGGACATTAAAAGAAGAATTATAAAAATAAATTTCAGGGAATGAGTCGAAATCGAAGTCAAATGTACATGGTGATACTGGTCTTGAAATACTTAAGTTATATGTTGCAGGAAAGATCGATACGAGAAGAGGGTTTCAGTCTCTAGAAGTCATAGAGAAAAACGAGTTAGGGAATGTGTTTGTTTGGTTAGTATCTAATTTAATTATGAAGAGGTGTTGAATGTTTGAAAATGGTGTTTTGCTCAAATAAGGCTTTAGGTTGGATTATTGATATTCTCTCATCAGATCAGACGCTATTGTAGTGTCTATAAAAAGGAAAAAAGAGTGGAGACGGGTCTACCTTGGGCTAAGCGCTAACGTATCAAAAACTCGCATTGTAACGAATTGTATCCAAGGTGGCAAGAGTATGCTTGGGGGCTCCACTAATGAGAACGATATTGGAGAATTGAGACAGGGCTCAATTTGATCTTTGTATATGCTATGTTGAGTGGTCGTGAAAAAGCGTTTTATTCTGAATAAAAAGACAAGATATACTATAGGTTCTACAATGATATTTGTCCTGATGAGTTAAAGTCAATAATCCTCCCTAAATCCTTATTTGTAGGAAACACAATATTTTCGAACGCTCCACACTCCTTTGCTGTCGAATTGGATTGTAATTAAACCAACTCTTTCGCCAAATTGTTTATCCATATGACTCTAGCTCTAGAGACCGGAACTCGCTAGGACAGTCTTTCCCGCAACCTTCAGCTATTTAAGACCCACATCCATATTCGAATACAACCTTATAAAAATCCTTTTCTTATTTTCTTCTTTTCACGATAGAGGAGACAATTTAGGCCGATAAGAGCTGCAATTTTCTTGATGTAACTCTCGCATCAATACATTTTTAAAACAGAGGTGAATTCGGGTCTTGTCTGCTCATAAGACAATAAATTACATCGCACAGTAAGGGGGAGGGGTATCTCAGATGTGTGACGAAATGTGACAGGGGAGCCCGTGGAACTTAAAAATTGTGATGTCACAAAAGTCAGATTAAAAAATTTCAGGTTAATATTATTAAACGTTGGTAAAATAGTTGGTAACCAAGCAATTTTTAGCAAAAACACTAGTGTGACGTCAAAATACAGAAGGGGCTCAATTTAAATGTGACAGAATATGACACAGGGCGAGGGGGGTCTAAAAATTCGTGTGACGTAATTTTTGGACGACCCCTTTCATAGTAATCAGAAAATTTTTAAGAAGATCAGCTCACTTCCATAGACTTAGATATAATGAAAAATTTGGAATATTTTCTTTTAATATATTATTTTAACACCAATAGTTAGATAATATTTTCCTCTATGGAAATATTCTCTTATTTTTTCAACTTAACCTCGCAAAAATGGGAGTCAATTTCTTTTCAATATTTTATTTATTTTTATTATCCCTGTATGTGAGTGGAAAGCTAAGAAATCCCGATAATAAAACGGTGCATTTGATGTGACGTTTGAGACGCCCCTAAGCTTTCTATTTTCCTCTCTCTCAACTTCACAATCGTATTCAGTTATTTATGAATGCTAAAGCTAGTAAGAGAGAAAGAGATAGAGAGAGTCCGGAATCAATTAAAATTTAGTATAACAAGAGCAGGATGGCAAAAGGGTTTGTTTTATTTCCTCCAATTTAATTCCAATTTTTATTGTTTCTTTATTGTTTTATTATTAATGTATTATACTATATATATATATAATCGTAATCTCATAAACCAACAGCCATGCATAATAAAAGTTCTCCTAGATCAGGGAGAGAAGTTTCGAGCAGGATTATGTCTTTATTCTAACTGAACGAGCTGTGTGGTGAGAAAATAGTAAAATATTTCATGCGAGATTCATTTCTACGTTTTGCATCTTCTTGCATCTGTGCTAAGTAAAATCTTTAATTAATAGACATATTTTTTTTACTTTACCATACTCGACTCCCTGGCTCACCGAAGAACCGTTTCTGCCCTTTCCCTGTACTACAAATACTATCACGGTGTCTGTTATTCAGTGGAACTTGAATCAATTATTCCCCCTAAAACCCTCTTTACGAGAAACACAGCGGTTTCCGAACGCTCAGCACTGAATAAAAATCGAACAAGCCCTTCGCCAACTCTTTTATCCCTATGACCTCCAGAGACTGGAACTCGCTCCTTGCCATCATCTTTCCCGCGACTTATAACCTTCAACTATTTAAGACCCGTATCCACAGATAACTTCGACCCCCGCCCAGCCCATTAAATTCTTTCTTCTTCTTTTCACAATGGAGGGGCCAACCCAGGCCTTTAGGGGTTGCACATTTTTGGTGTAACTCCTTCCCTCATCATTTTCATAAAAAAAAATACGGGTAAATTTTTTTTTGCTTCGTATTTTCTAAATATCTCAAAAAGTGCTGAAACAATTTTAATAAAAAAACAAAATTCACTGCGTTTTGGTCTAGAAACAGGGGTGTCCAGCCTTTTGGCTTACACGGGCCACATTTGAAGAAAAAAATGTCTTGGTCCGCGGATAAAATTTTATAATTCTATTGATATTTGTTATTCAAAAAAGATAGCTAATAATGTAGATTTAAGATATTTAATATTTTTTTAGCTCATAGTGAGCTTCTAATTTTACTTTTCCTAAATTTTATACCAACTTGAACATAGCTTCTCGAATATGTAATTACTTATCTAGAATAAACGGATGTAGCCATCCACAAGACTTTACCATACACCTGGCATAAGGGGCATTTCACGTGAAGCGGACAACGAAAAAAATGTGAGGTTTTGAAATTCGTTCATAATTGGCCTAATTGTACTTCTAGAAGGTATGAATGTGAACACACAATTTTTTGGGAGTATGAGCTTTAGTTGTCAAGTTATGGACTTGTAAAGAATTGACGTTATTGAATTTCGGATTTTTTGGAAGCAATTTTTCGAATTAAACAAATTTACAATAAATACGCATTAAAACAAAGCGATATTAATATATTTTTAGGCATATTTAGGCTCTAACAATGATGTACGATAGGAAATATTTAAATTTAAAAAAAGTCTCTTGTATTTAATATTTAACAAAATACCAAAAATCTAACCTGGAAGACGCGTTGGTGAGAGCGCTCGAATCCTTGCTGGAGAGTGTCGTTTCTGGGGTTGACGGGGCTCTCACCTGCAGTGACAGTGGCCCAAGGAAGCATAGGGTGTGGACCTTGGACCCTGAAATAAATAATTGTAATATATAGTTATTGTAGAAACACTTATTAGTTAAAAGGGAACTCTTATAAGTATCCGATAGAAAAATCTATTCCAATTTGATCAAACAAGTCCTAGCTTGTTTTTGATTCCTCTTGCTATTAAAACTAAATCTATCTTAATAAATGTAAGCTCGAACTAAAATACACAGATTAAAAAAAAATTCCCTCTTAATAAATATTTTATAAACGATAGCTTTCTCTGCTTATTGGAATAAACCTTTGTAAAATATACACGAGTAAATGAAATTGTAATATGTATTAATTTTAATACAGAATAAACTAGATTTTCATTTTTTGACCATACACCCCCCCCCCCCATTTTGGGCAGTTAGTTTTTGCATTTTTAGACTTTTGGGGGCCCACTGATTATGTATACTAAATTTGGTTGAGTTTGCTCAAATAGCCAAGATTTTTATTTTTGACCCCCCCCCCAATTTTGGGGCCAGAAAAAAAAATAATCTGTGATTTTTTATTACAGGTTGTGTTCACTCCCACGGGAATCGAAATAGAGTGACAAGACTTTAGAAATTAAAAATCTGATACTATCGGAAATTTGAACTATAATGGGATAGCCATTCTATGACTCTTCGATTTTTGAAGAAATGCAAAATTTTAAACACTCAACAATCTTTAAATTAAATGGCAAGTTATGTGTCTAAATTTAGAATCACTTGAGTAAAAAATTCTACTAATGATTATTAAATCTTTGAGTGAATTATTTAGCGCGAAACATATATTGAATTTAAAAACAAATTTGCAGAAAATATCGACAACCAAGTGAATTTAATTTTCGGATCACCCAGTGTCCTGAGAAAAATAAAATGTACCATAAAGAAGAAAGAAATAAAGACATAAATCCATTGAGAAAGCAACACTAAATTCATTTTATTATATTGGATAGTAAAAAAATTAATGTCTCCATTAAAAAAAAAAAAAAAAAAAAATCGACCCTGAATTTGTCAAACTATTTCTTATCTCGGGCGCTGATGAATAAATTTCAACTTTGTGCCTACGTCATTATCGCCTCTCTATTCAATATCGTGAGGCTCAAATAAGATAAATGTTCAATATGAGGATAAGAGAGAATAAATGGAAGGTGTAGGGAGCAAAATTAATGGAGGTCGACAAAGTGTACCCCCTTCATCCCCCGCGCACCCCATTCTTTCCCTCACCCCTGTCGTCGACGTACCACGCCCGCTTGACTTTCCTCCTGGTCGTCGAACAAAAGGATGACCTCGATCCATTTTTGGATGCAGTTCAAAAAGTCCAGGATGCCATGTTTTGTAAGGACCCCTCTCCCGTCCGTTACGACCCCACCACCTTCAATCTCTCCACCCCAGTCGGCCTTCGTTAGCAGATACTTTGGAACAAAAAATATAATAAATATTACTTTTATTCTTTCTTTTATTTTCAATCAAATGTTTTTAAGAAAATATTGGGAAACATATTGGGAATTCAGAATGAACTGACTGTTGCATCTATCCTTTGCTTTTTGGACAAAACAATGGAATTGTTCTTTATTTCGAAGCTTCATTGAATGTTATGTTCGATGTTTGTTTGAGAAGAAGTCTTATGGATTTTTCTGGTTTTTCAATGAGTAAAATGCCTGATGAGTTGTTTTAGTGTAAAACAAAATGGTATTTGGTCAGCATTACAGATTGTTAATTACAGCCTAAAGGCGTCTCTGACCTTCAGATTAAATTCTGTCTTTTTCGAGAGAATATATCTCTGAACTCCCGATGTGGCGTGATATGCCGTTTATTAGATTAGATTAGATCAAGACATAGTACGATCAAGTTAATGATTTAGAAAGTTTTGAGATCTTCTTCCGAGAAAGGTGTAGGTACCCTATATTAGCGCATAGAGATGGTGGAATTACTTATTAATTAAATATAGTAGTGATAGGAAATCGGTGAAAACTATAGACAATAAACATTCAGACCATTGATACATTAATTAAATATAGTAGTGATAGGAAGATAGTGATAAAGAGGTGACTGTGGGTCAGTGGTTAGAGTGTCGGGTCGCTGACTCGAAGATCACTGGTTCGAGACCGAGTCTCGGCAGATAGATATTTGCAGTCGCCTCCTCTTGGAAAGTAATGGCAACCTACCAAGAGTATAATTGCCTAGTCAACCTCTCCAAATTAGCCGTTCGGAACCGGCGTTAAAAAGTAGGTCCAGTATATCTGTGTAAAACAGCTAAACACACCCAGCACAGGTATATGTGGAGAGGAGCAGACGCCCGTTTCGGGTATGACACTCGAAGAAGAAGAAGTGATAGGAAATCGGTGAAAACTATAGACAATACAAACATTCAGACCATTGATACAATAGTTATGAGAAAAAAATCCCTGTATTTAACTGGGAATTGAATCCAGCCAGACCATGGGGCTGGTCATAAGTTGTATGTAAATCTAAAATCGGATTAAAAGTAATTTTTTTAGACTATGCACGCTCTCTAAGGTCTGTGCGGATTTGGCAATTTTCGGCTACGTATAATTTGAGCTAAAAAACTGAAACTTATTAATAATAATTATATTAGGTTGGAGTTGGTGGTGTTTCTCTTTGTGAAATACCATCAACTACAACCTAATATAATCTTTATAATGTTTCACTATAAACCAACACCGCATTCCCTAAGTTTTATTTTAACTTATTATGTTTGAAAATTATTTCTCCGTACACTTACTGGATTTAACCTTTACGATAGTAAAGATAGTAAAGATTTTAAAAATTTTATGATTTTACCAATAGAGAAGATAGTGAAAATATTAATCTAAAAATTTTACGTTTCCTGACTGCCTCTGAGGTAATTATTTTATAAAACAATCCTTATTAAATTTTTAGATTAAAATCTTTATTGTTATATAAAAAAGGTAAATAAATTCGTGAAATGCATCGTAGTTAAATATTAAATGTTTATGAATTAAACGTCCAATACCTAAATCTACTCTTATTAAACGAGCAAAAATTGTTTGTTTATATATTTATATATTTGTATCTTAGTTCTATTTTGAAAACGGCTCTACCGATTTTGATGAAACCAACTCTATTAACAAGTTTTGAGAATGAGAAAACGATCTGGCTAGGTTTGGACATCGACAAATTTCATCTTAATTGATCTTTTCATAATTAAAGTAATTATTTATAGATGAAAATCTCAATAAAAAAGTTTGTTTACATTTTTATCAATTATCTTTTATTTATTAATTGGTTTTTTAATTTTAAAACCAACTAATAGGTTATAACAAATATTATTATATTATATTAAAATTAGGATTTTTTTTTTTTTAATTAACAGGTGTCTAAATCATAACATTACAGGTGGATTCATAACAAAACAGGTGTGATTACAAATAAAGTGATTGAAGGGGCTTTTTTATATAACTTAAGGTGCGTGGTTTTTTTGGGGGGGGAGTCAGGGGGCGTATTATATATTTATATTTTTTTTTTAATTTGGTGACCGTGCATCGCTCGGTGGCTCCATGTACTTATTATTATTAAAGCGCTCGACAGGCCATGAAAGCCTGAGTGATTTTGAGCTCACTCCAATACTTAAATACCCCAATGAATCTTATATTTAATCACTTTATCAATTTATTCTTCTTAATATGAACGTCTAGTTTTTTCGTATTTTTTATTTGCTTCTTTTTATGTGTAAGATACAATTTACTTATTTATTTATTTTTAGCAGAGCAGCTAGAGAGATCTACTTCCAATTATTTTGACTCTGAATCGAATCACGTTAAACTAATAAAACTTTTGAAAAAATCCAAGGCACCTCAACAAATACATGGGAAAGCAACGAGAAATCACTTCTTTGGGAACAATTTTCTCAAAATTACTATGAAGAGAATAATCTATAATATAAAAATCATCACTGCTCGAAATCGAGTATGATACACGAAGAATTTTAATCTTTTTATATAAAGAGAAATTAATGTGATGTTATTAATATCACGGGGTTCAGGCAACCAAATGGATCGATTTCAAAAATTTAACGTTTCCATTTATTTTCAAATTTTCTTGAGAACCTGGTTTTTTGCTATTTCTTAATTTAATACTTAGGTCTTAAGTTACTAAATTACGTAAGGCGTTTAGGGGCAGGGGAGAGGGTCGAGCCGAATCTTACCCAATCTTACGTGGGGTGAGGGTCTCGGCAAATATATCGTATTTTTTTCCGCAAGAAACAGTGTAAAATTGCGAGAAAACTGGAAAAATACGTATTTTGAAAAATGTGACGTGAGATTAGGGGGAGGGGTAGGGGTTGAAAAATCGTCGAAATCGCCTTACGTAATTTAGGGACGCCCCCTAAGGAATATTTGAAAATAAATTGAAAAAAAATAACACAACAGAGTCAACTTGAAGCTTTGTGAGATTCCCATTGAAACTTGAGACCCTAGAGTACTACACCCCTCCCTGTCATACTAATAAGGCGTCGGTACCAATAGAACCGTAGAAGAAATAAGAGTAAATGTGTCAGGTTTGATCTAGATTAAAAAAAGTCTAGAATTTTAATTATTTTTGCCCCCCCCCCCCCCCTCCCCCTCCCCCCCAATGGAGAGTTAATTTTGAAAATATTTTCATAGATCAATAAAGAATAAATATGCTAAATTTTGTCCAGAATAGAAAAATGGCCTAGAAGCATTGAGAACATAAATACTTAATTAAAGATTGTTAAGATGTGGTCAAAAATAATTTTTAAAAACAATTAATAAAAATTAAACGTTTCCTCAATTTATTTAAACTTCTTCATCAATGACATTTAAAAGAAAATCTGAGTAAGAAGAAGTCTAAATAAATTGATGAAACGTTCAACTTTGATAAACAATTATTTTTGAAATCATTTTTCGACACATTATATGAATCTTTATTTAAATTATTGATTAAAATTCTTCTAGAACTTAAGTGACTTGATTTAAATTTTTCGTTAAATTGAAGGGTTGGTTTGTCACAAATATAATAAAACTAGTTAATGAAATTATTGTTTTATTATATTTGTGACAAAACCAACCCTACAATTTAACGAAAAATTTAAATTATTGAATACATACAAAAAGAAACTTTTTAAAAGTGTTCAAGAAGTATTGACCTTTTTTATTTTATTAAGAGCGGGGGAGGGGGCTTAATTGTTATGGAAACGAAAGAAATCAAAATGTTTTTTCCTATTATGGAGAATTCACTGAAAAATTAGATTATTAGTATATGTGTAGTGTGTACCAGTTTACCTCTAAGCGTATTGGGAAAGTGATAATTCTGATACGCTCTCTGGTGTTCTAAATTGAAACTAGTCACCGTGGGCTAAAACATTAAGCATAATACACCCCTATCAAGTTTCCCAATACTAGTATATATCTTTTTTATAGTTTTCTAAATGATTAGGTATTTAATCCCCTGACAGTCTTTTTTTTACTTTTGTTTACTTTCGGACACTTTTCTTCCTCTCTCCTGTCGACATTCACACGTAGGTAATTTTATTTATTTTTCTCCTCAATGTGCCGGTACTTGGTTCAAATCTTAGTCGCGCTCGTTTCAAATTGGATTCGTTAGTGTCAGGACAAGGCTTAAAAAAGCTTCCGATAGCAGCTGAGTCGACTTTTTTATTCGATTCTTCGGAGACTTTCTTTGTCTTTTTCTGTAGAAGGTTTATAAAAAAAATATCCTAGCGGGTGCAAATAAATCATTTTTGTTGCGATTGAAGTCAGCGGCTTCTGGAAAATTTATACTCCTATTATTTTATCATTTATTTATTGAAATATTTACTTGTTAAATTGATGAAAAAAAGATTTAGTAGATTTATTTACACTCATAAATATTTAAGAATTTATTTTTAGAAAATAAAATTTTATAACAAGTAAGAAAAAGCAGTCAATTGCGAGCCTGATACAAGTACTCTCTAATATTCTATATAGAGAAGCAGATACACTTCAAAAAACTGTATAGGTCCATGGCGATAGATTTAACAGCTATATCCAAATAAATAGTTATAATAAGGTAAATTTCAATGTTATCAAATAATTAGTATAATCATAATAAATAATAATAAATCGGAATTGAACATTTCGTCGATCTATTTCATCAGCAGCTTAGAATGATGAATCGAGGAAAATCTCAAGTCTGATTAATTTTTTTCACATCTATTTATACGAAACTTCAATAAAATTGATAAATCATGGCACCGAAAATTATAATTACACCATATTCAAAAAGAGAAACAAAGAGGTTGTCTTCTGCTTGATGCAAATAAACATACACACCTATATATCTAAATGATATATCTGTATATATATATATATATATATATATATATATATATATATATATATATATATATATATATATATATATATATAATTTATTTGTTTGAGACTATAGTTTCGAAGCCTTGGCCCTCATCATCAGTCTTTTTAATTATAAATATTATTTTCTCATTAAAACAGCATCGCGTGGATATTGAAAAATTGAAAAAATTCTTTCTTCTAAACTGAATAGCCAGGTAGAATTAAAAAAAAATTGCATCAAGCAGAAGACAACCTCTTTGTTTCTCTTTGTGAATCAACAACTCTGCTACTCTCGGCAAAACAAAAACTTTTCAATTAAACTATATCCAAACGCCTCCAAATCGATCACAAACCCAAGGGTCAAAAATAATTTTTTCTCTTTACCCTAGAGTGCAATCACAACGCAGCCTCGTCGAAAGACAATTATAAATTAAATTAAATTGGTGAACGAAGAATAGATTTTTTTTATATTATCTATAGACAAAATCTTCGTTCCCCAATTTAATTTAATTTATAATTGTCTTTCGACAAGATCTCGTTGTGATTGCGCTCCAGGGCAAAGAAAAAAAATTATTTTCGACCCTTGGGTTTGTGATCGATTGGGAGGCGTTTGAATATACATAGTTTAAAAAATAGTCAGGACACTACAAAGCTGATGAAAATGAACGAGGAAGAGATTAAAGAAATTCCATAATTCATATAAACATTAGGTAGAGTTAGCTTGAGTTATGAAAGGCATCGCAGCGCACATGCGAAAATCCTGGGTTCGAACCCCGGCTGATCCTTTTGTCTATAATATAAAAAAATTCATTCTCCTTTCCCCAATTTAATTTAAATTATAATTATAATTTGTAAGTTTTAGTAAAATACAGAATTTACTAATTACTGAAATCCATGTATATATTTTAAATGAAAGTAATACTCAGTCTTCACTGTGCGGTTTTGCTAGATTAGGTTCTATTTGAGATACCTAATATAGGGGTTAAGATCTAAAAAGTTCTATTAAAAATAAAACTCTGTAATATAAAATATTAATAAATATATAAAAAAATTTAGTTCTTAAGGTCTTAAATTCTTTGATAGTAGTAGAATATTTTTATATTGCATTATCAGAGGGATCGTCCCCCTAGGAGCGAAAGCCAGGTACTAACACACTGTCTGAAAATGTTAGTTCGACCCTCAGGACAAATCATCAATGACATGCAATATATTAAAGTGTAGCAAAATTTTCACTAGCATTCAATTCGAAAGGCGAAAATATAATTTTTAAGAAAAAAATAAAAACCGACTTCAAAAAAATTAAATGCAACAAATAAAATACACTAAAAGGTATAAAATAATTATTATCTTATTTAGTTACAAGTAAACTACTAAATATTAACATGAAATTACTTTTTGAAGTCGGTGCCAAACAAACCATACCTATAAGCGAGCGTACCCACCAAACGTACCAAGTAAGATCCGTCGAGTGCGATTCATAAAAGGTATGTTTGGCACCGTCTTCAAAAAGTAATTTCATGTTAATATTTCGTAGTTTACTTGTAACTAAATAAGATAATAATTATTTTATACCTTTTAGTGTATTTTATTTGTTGCATTTAATTTTTTTGAAGTCAGTTTTTATTTTTTTCTTAAAAATTATTTTTATTTTTCTCATTTTAGTGATGTTATTAATAGTGATCATATCATACAGAACTTGACCAAATTAATATGGCACCATCCCTAACATACCCCCTTTCCAATAAAAAAAGAATCATCGAAATCGGTTAATAAACAAAGAAGTTAGGCCTGAACAAACCTAACAAAAAAGGTCTAATACCTATGAAAAAAAAATGGGACCAATCGGAAAGTAGACTGAACCCAATGCAATTTTTTTTTCAAAATCGGTTCACAATTGGCGGAGATATGAGGTAACATAGGCACAAAAAAAAAAAATCAGTCGAATAGAGAACCTCCTCCTTTTTAACCGACTTCAAAAAAGGAGGAGGTTCTCTATTCGATTGAATTTTTTTTTTTTTTTTTTTTTTGTGCCTATGTTACCTCATATCTCCGCCAATTGTCAACCGATTTTGAAATTTTTTTTTGCATTGGGTCCAGTCTAGCTTCCGATTGGTCCCATTTTTTTTTCGATTTTTTTTCATAGGTATTAGACCTTTTTTATTAGGTTTGTTTAGGTTTGTTTAGACCTAACCTCTTTGTTTATGAACCGATTTCTATGGTTCTTTTTTTATCCGAAAGGGGGTAGTCTTAGGGATGGTGTCATATTAATTTGGTCAAGTTCTGATGATATAATCACTATTAATAACATCACTAAAAAGAGAAAAATAAAAATTTTTAAGAAAAAATAAAAACCGACTTCAAAAAATTAAGTGCAACAAATATACAAAATACACTAAAAGGTATAAAATAATTATTATCTTATTTAGTTACAACTAAACGACGAAATATTAACACGAAATTACTTTTTGAAGTTGGTGCCAAACATATACCTTTTATGAATCGCACTCGACGGATCTTACTTAGTACGTTTGGCGGGTACGCTCGCTTATAGGTATAGTTTGTTTGGCACCGACTTTAAAAAGTAATTTCGTGTTAATATTTTGTCGTTTAGTTGTAACTAAATAAGATAATAATTATTTTATACCTTTTAGTGTATTTTTATATTTGTTGCATTTAATTTTTTGAAGTCGGTTTTTATTTTTTTCTTAAAAATTTTTTGAAGTCGGTTGAAAAGAGGGTCGAACTAGCATGCCCGGACAGTGTGTTAGTACCTGGGTTCAACTCCTAGAAGGACAATCCCTCTGATAATGCAATTTAAAAATATTCTACTAATTTAAAAGAATTTAAGACTTTAAAAACTAAATTCCTTTTATAAATAATTCGTTTGTTACCGCGAGTTGTGTTTTTGAAAAAATTCCATCTTATTTTCCAAAAGAGATACTTATTTTCTGCTTTAATTTAAATAAAATATTAAGTATTAACACTTCATTGTTCACGTCCATAATCAAATATTTAAAAGGATCGTAGGGAGTTGGACCAGAATTTAAATCAAACGCAAAGTTTTTGAATTGAATGGGCCAAGTGATTCGTCACTGATTAGTAACTTCCTCAGTGGCTCATTTTATAAACTTATTTGTCAGGAGCTCTTACTACGAGAAAAAAAACATTTCAAAAAGTAGATATGTCTTCACCGAATCATTGAATTTGTTATCAAGAAAATATAAAACATTAAAAATCAATTGTAAATCAATTGAAAATTGAAAAAAAATCTTTCATGCACCATTAAAAATGAGCCACTGAGGAAGTCACTAATCAGTGACAAAGCGTTTGGCCCATTTAATTAAAAAACTTTGCGTTTGATTGAAATTCTGGTCTAACTCCCTACGATCCTTTTAAAAATAAAGTATTAACAAGAATATTTATTAGTAATGAAACTGTTGAAGATTTTATTTTTTTGAATATTTTGATTAAAATTTGAATTTTTAGTGAAACAACACATAATTAGTTATAATTATTTATTGAACAAGAATAAATAATACAATACAACTAAGACATTTCGATCGACTTATTATTCTTCGATCGTTCTCAAGTATGAGCACCCACTCCGATTTTAGGTTAAAGTTAAAGATCAGATAATATAAAATATTTTTAATTATAAAAAATTATTTTATAAATTATTATTATTATTTTGTTTATTTTTCTTTTAATTTTTACACAGTTGCCGGGGTATTTACCAAGGCAAAAATTTATGTACAAAGGTTGATATTTATATGTACAATATTTACAAAGGAATTTAGGGATGCGAATCATGCATGTCACTGGGTGGTTTATTGGAGACTTATTATTAATTATTATTATTATTATTATTTATTTTAATTATAATTATATTTATTTATATATTTAATTATAATTATATTTATTTATATATTTAATTAAAATGACTGAAAATATTCTCTAGTCTTCGATATTAAATTTAGTCTGTATACACTCTAGAATGTTAGCATTTAAGGACGTTCCCTAATAAATCGATTTTCTTGCAATCCTTTTAAAACTTTAAATACACATACACGTAAAAGTGCCCTTTATACGTAGAAATTTTTTTCAATTGTCCTTACTAAATTTATAAATATTGACCATTGAAATTGGCATATTTAACATACAAACCCTATCCCGATTGGTGTTAAAGCGATTGTTTCATTAAATAACAATCGTAATTTTCTTGATATTATTTCGAAAACTGAGAATCATTAACTGAAGATATAACAAATATTTTCCTGTTAAAATAATTGTATCAAGCGTTTTGTATGAAAAATGTTGAAAGTTAAGTATTTTGATGGTTTTCATTTTTTCTCTCATGGAGTGGCAAGTGAGAGATGGCGACTTGGCAACGTCGCACTAAAATCACTAAATTTTCCATATCTAAAAAACTTCTGCAGCTGGTGCATTTGAGATTTTTAGCTAATTCTCTCAACCTAACTTTGCTGTTCTAATCTGGAATTTTGCATTGAGCTGTTTCATGAAGTGTTTTTCTTTTTATTCTTTGTCTTTTAGGGTAGGTAAGAATGCAATGTTGCCAGATCCAAGAAACGATGCAACAAAGATATTTTTGCCTTTCTGCGCATGGGAGAGTATGTGAAAGAGCGAATTGCATCAGAGCTATATTAGGGAACGTCCTTAAATCATTTATTACTTACACGCATTTAAATGAATCTCATTTGTACTGAGAAGACAAATAAGCTAGGCTAAAGGGTGAATTTAAATTAATAATCATAATAATAATAATAGCCATTTCAATTGAATTTAATAAAAAATATTACCCTGTCAATTAATTGTTCTTTTGTTTCCAGCTCAGAGGTATTGAGTAAATAAAGACAAGCAACCAAGGATGATTTATAATAAATTCAAAAAATTTAAACTCTTCCTTCATTTTATAAGATTGATCAAATTTTTTTGTTTATTTTTTTTGTATATTTATATATTTATCTTATTTAAATTCTTCTCTTTTCTTAATAGTTTTTCCAAGTTTTTTTTCTCTTTCCTTCTCACTTCAATAATTTGCGAACTTTTTTCAACTTTTTTTTAACCAGTTCACCCCCCTGTCCTCCCCTATCAACCACTATCCGCCTGTTATTTCAACCCCTATTGGATAATCCCGATACGAGTTTTTCTTTTTATTGGTTTTACTTCAGTTTATTTCCATTTTACCGCCGACCGGGTTGGTATTATGTTAATCAGTTTGGTAAGTGACCTTTTATTGTTCGCGTGTTCACATCAACGCCCAAAAGGTGATCAAATTGCTGTATGCCATCTTATTTATTTGCATCAGTCATGCTAAGATCAAAAAAAAACTTTACACATGAATAATTAACGTTGAAAAAAATTATTAGATAAATGAAATCAAAAACATAATCAGAATTTTGAAAACATAATTGTACGAAATAAAATTAAAAATATTTTTTTGGCAAAAGTAGCAGAGTTGTTGATTTTTCAGAGAAAATCAAAATCGTCGCCTTAGAGTGTAAATCTGCTAACTAACAAGGAAATGTTACAAGGCAGAGAAAAAACAAACAAAATTTAATACTATTTTTAACCAACTTCAAAAAAGGAGGAGGTTCTCAATTTTTTTTTGTGTCTATGTTACCAGATATCTTCGCCAATTGTGAAGCAATTTTGATGATTTTTTTGATTTGGGTTCAGTCTAGTTTCCGATTGGTCCCGTTTTTTTTTCATTGGTATTGGACCTTTTTTGCTGTTTGTTCAGGCATAACTTCTTTGTTTATGAACCGATTTCGATGATTCTTTTTATATTGGAAAGAGGGTACCTTAGGGGGATCCCATATTAATTTGGTCAAGTTGTGGTAATATAATCAATGACGAATTAAAGTAAATTTCCAATTCTTATGAGCAAATAATCGAAATTATAATAAATAAAATCTTTTATAAAAAAATCAATCTTAAAACGTTCATTTAAAACCCGCAAACGTTTCTAGAGAATTTCTATATTTATGAATTTAATTTTATTATCATTTTCTGATTCATTCGCCCAATGCTTTCTCTTACGAGGTGCATGCAAGGTATTATATTAAGTCACTATTAATAACATCACTAAAAAGAGAAAAATATGAATAATTTTTATAAAAACAATAAAGCCGACTTCAAAAAAATTAAATTCAACAAATAAAATAATAACAACTAAAAAATAAAAAATCCACTAAAAGGTATAAAAAATTATCTAATTTAGTTACAACTAAAAGATGAAATATTAACATGAAATCACTTTTTGAAGTCGGTGCTAAACAAACTATATAAGCGAGCGTACGCGCCAATCATACTAAGTAAAATCCGTCGAGTTTGATTCATAAAATGTATATGTTTGGCACCGACTTCAAAAAGTGATTTCATGTTTATATTTCATCGTTTAGTTGTAACGAAATTAGATAATTATTTTATACCTTTTAGTGCATTTTACTAAATGCATTCAAAACATCACTGCCGGTTACAGAAGAGAAATAGAAGCCATCGTGATCTACAGACTCAAGACAAGCGGGTGGTCCAATGTCCATCGGACTATCTCCCGCAAAGTACTCCCCCAGAACGTCGGGGTCAAATTCCACGCGGCGTTTGTTACCCTTCACAAAACCGTGCCTCCTGATGTTATGCCACAGTGTTCGAGATGGGGGGTTCGGGTTGAGATCAATAAAAATGACGCGTTTTTTCTTTTTTCTAATAAGTGTCTTGGTTTTGTTTCTGAGCGTCCGATATCTCTCAAAATCGAGGTTAGACCCACTGGCCTTCCAAGCTCTATAAGCGTCATCCCTAAGCCCAATGGATTGCGCAATCCCAGAGTCGAACCATGGGGGCGCAGATCTAGGTACTCTGTGCCAGACGAAATTCATTCAAAAGCTTAAGTAGCAAACCATAAAACTCGTTAAGCATCAGATCCGCATCCACAAGAGAGGAAATGACATACCAAGGTAGCTCGGAGCCCCTATTAAGAAGTGACTCCTTACAGATAGCCTTGACCTTGCGAAAACAGTTTTCTTTGACTCCTGATGATGGGCTAACCCCCGAAACATATCGAATTCAAAACTCAATTTTGTTTTATTTCTTTTTTTGTGAACCTACCCACATCTTGCTCAAGTTTTATTATTATATTAAAATTTTTCACTAGAACCAACACCTAACTCCTTAAAAGTTATCCATGTATAAATATTTGAAAATATGATAAATTATTAGTTTTGAAATTTTTTTTTTTTTATAAATTTTATTAAACCAATTATTTTACATTAATTAATGTATACATTGTATTTTTGCTTCGATTCCGGAGATAACTTCTCCACCATCGAGTGCCTTATTCATCTTTAGTCCCTTGTTTTTAATAAGAGGAAAAATCTAATTAGATAAAAAAACCTCTTTTCCGATAATTATTTCAATTCCATTATTCCCCAATCAAGTCGATTGGTTTATAATTTCATCTTTCTAGTTTTGAAATTGCACCGTTTCTTTTTTAAAACCTTTCCTTTTCTCTTATTTGTGGTATTTAAAATGATTTTTAAATAAATAGAAAAAAGTAGATATATTTTCCTCTATTGATCAGAAAATTTGTATTTTTAATTCACAATAATCTTAATACTATATAACAGAGGTGGCCACAATGTGGCTCGCGATCCGCATGCGGCTCTTCAGTCAATCTCGTGCGGCTCTTGAACCCGTTTGAATAATAATGATTTTTATAAAAATTAAATTAAAAAAATAATAATACAAAAATTAAATTAATTAGTAATGTATTGTAATTGAACACAAATCTTATAAGTAAGTAGATCAAAAAATAAATGTTACTTCATTTATATTTTAGTACCTGGAGCACCGAGCGATGCTCGGTAACTTTTTGCCTCTAAATAACTTAAGTTTCAAATTGCATGGTTCTAGGTCTTAATGAAGACGATATATGAATGATTAAATGATTTATTTTACGACACTCCTAATTTACACCCCCTTCCTTTATTCCAATCAGATTAAAATCTATACACTACTAAAATAACTCATGAGACTTGATAAGTACACCAATTTTTAGCGAAATCGTTAGAGCCGTTTTCTAGAAACCAATTCTATATATACAAGAATTGCTCGTTTAATTTAATAAGATAAAATAAAAAATGTGTCTTTTTTTACTAAGCCATTAATTAATATTCAAACAATGTGGCTCACTTTGAAACAGTTTTATAAATTTGCGGCTCCCAAAGTTAAGGTTAATGGCCACCCCTGCTATATAATATCTTTATTATGAAAAAAATTATAAATCTATTTATTTTTAAATCATTTTGCATATTTACTATAAAAAATATTTTAAATAGAGTAAGTTTATTCTTCGTTTACGAATTAATAGAGTGGCTTGAGAATACTGAACTCCCTCCATCTCTAACCCTACGTCTTCAAAACAAATTAACTTTTATATTTATTATTTTATGATAAATTAAAGAGCGAAGCAGACGTGCATAATATTATTTTTTACGTTTAACTAAAAAATTGAGTTGGATTTTTACTAATAGTTGCTGATTGATTGAATATTTAACTATTTCATCAGATTCCGCCATTTTTTTCTTTTTTTCTTTTCCCCGGATTTTATTTATTTTATTTTATTTTTTTATTTTATCTTCTTATTTTTGTTTGCCATCAACTTGGCCCCTGACGTCACTTGTGTTCGAGAGTGAGTTATCGTATCCGTTTTGCCAATCAGGAAACGATCCTATCGGAAATAGCTTGGTCAAGAGTGAGGTAGGTAACTTTACTTAAGAAAAAAGAAATAAAAATTAACAGAGCGCTTGGACAAAACTTTGAAAGAGAAAAAGAAAAAAGTAGTTTCTAATAATTATCAACTAGAAAATTTAACTCATCTGGAAACAGATCTGCCGTGTTTAGACTTAATAAAATATACAAATCAAGTGAAGCACATGGCCGGATTTTTTTTTTTTTTTTTTATTATGATATTGATACAAGAAGAAGTTGCACCAAGAAGGTACAACCTCTGTAGTCCGTGGTGGACTCTTGTAACGTGAAGATAAGGGGAGATTTAGGGATTGGGTAGCAGTCGAAGGTATCTGTGGATGCTGGTCTTGAAAGATTGAAGGTTATAAGTTGCTGGAAAGACGGTCGGGGGAAGAGAGTTCCAGTCTCTAGATGTCATAGGGATAAATGAATTGGCGAATGCGTTTGTTCGATTAGTATCCAGTTTAAGCGCGTAGGGGTGTTGAATTTTAGAAAATCGTGTATTTTGCGCAAATGATGCCTTTGGTGGGATTATCGATTTTATTTCGTCAGAACAAAAGCCATGGTAATATCTATAAAAAAGGGAAAGGGCGGAGACAGATCTACGATGGGCTAGGGGGTCGAGAGTGTCAGTTAATGTAGGATCGCCTATCAGTCTGATAGCTCGCCTCTGAATTGCATCTAAGGTATTAAGAGAATACTTGGAGGCCCCTCTCCACAAATGCGAGCAATATTCAAGACAGGGGCGAATTTGAGCTTTGTATAATATAAGGAGTTGAGTGGGGGTGAAAAATCGTTTGGTTCAGAAAAGAAAGCCAAGCTTACATGCTGTAGCTTTTGCTACTGAGATAATATGGTCATTCCAAGAGAGGTCAGAACTTAAGGTGACACCTAACATTGATATTTTATTACGGAATTCCAATCAGCTCGAATCAAAGGAAATGTCCGGAAGGTTCCTATCTACGCGCCGAGGATTAGAGGCCCTAAGAACATAAACGATCTTGATACTCCCATACCTATATATTTTATTCAAAATATAAATTGATAAGAAAAGTGAAAACCATAAGATATTGAAAATTTAATTTCTAATTTAATTAACTTAGGATAATCTCAATTTCTTAATTAATTTTTTTTTTTTTTTTTTTTTTGGCTTTTCGGCTATGGTAGCCATAAGCCATTTACGATACTATTTATTTTTATTTTTAAATTTGTCTCTACCTCGGGGGTCAGATTTTAGCCGGATGCCTCGAGCCGGATTCGAACTCGGGTCCTCTTGGTTAGCTGGCTGACATGCTACCGCCTAGCCTACCCGACCCCCCTTCTTAATTAATTACTCGTTACTCTATTACTCTAGTATTGAATCAACTCAAAAAAATTTGATTTGTCTAATTCTGTTTGAAAATGTATGAAATATGGAAAAAATTTATTATGATTTTATTTCTGTCTACGGATCTATTCTATACGAACAACAAACAATGAACAGAAAGTTGTAGAAAATTCTTTCTAGCGTCGAAATCTTTCTATTCCCAATGCATAGAGCTGATTTGACTTTTCTTTCTGCCTTTAAAAATTCTGATTATGAAATGCGGAAAACCTCATTTTTTCAATATTTTATTGAGATTTTAAGGGTGATGGTATAAATAAGCCTGCCAGATTTTCACAATCGCAAACCGGAACTGGCCGACAGGGCCGAAAGTGCAAGTTAAAAGGTCTACCACACGAGTTTAATAACAATACATAATGATAGTAATAATAATTATAATAGTACGACGGGGAAACTGTCACCGTGATAGTAGTACTTGCGCGAGTGGCAACTGCAGTTTTTCATTAAAAACTTTTATTATTTATTTATTTTTGACCCCTTGAGAGTCAGACCGGGACAAAATTACAAACCGGCCGGGATGTCGAGGCGTGGCCCAAAAACCGGGGACGTCTGACAGACCTATAGCTCTAATTAAACAATAAATATTTTACACGTCTTTTTGTTTAATTAGAGTCTTAGGCTGAGAGCGTACGTCTTGAAAAAGTTATCACCTTTTCCTCCAATTCCAATATATAAATTATTTGTAACAAGCTAGTAGTAAGTTTTAAAATTTGATTATTTAGTTAAATGAAATTGAAAAGTAAACTTTTTTGTTTATTTATTTAATTATCATTACAATGCCTCAATTATTAAAACCATTCAAAAAATAAATATTTTTTCTATTTTGAACCTGATGTTCAAAGACCAGAGAGCCCAAAATCAAATCAACACTCCGGGACCAGAACAAAATTCCTTAAAACATTAAGATTAAATACGTGCTTATGTAAAATTAAGGCTTATATCATCATTTTTTAGACCTGGTACTTCAGTGCCATATTTTAGATCAGGTCGATCTGGACAGGGCCATTCATCCGTCCTTATAGCATTTGCTAGAACTGCTACATGCCCAGTTCATACCTAATAGCTAATCTATCAAAAGATATTGCTCACACTACGATTAAATATCTAATAAACTAGAGTCTCCAGAAAATGAATGGCTGTTACGATTTTGTTGGATATAATGATTATTTGGTGTTATGTAATATATTTGATGTATTTATATAGTTGATTTGATGTTGTATGTGTATTTATTGTATTATATATTATTTATTGTTTAAAAATGTAAATTGTAATTGGGATAATTCCCGTATATTGAATAAAATAAAAAATAAATAAAAAATAACCTCCTGCTTTTTTTGAAGGTATGATGAGCGATTAGCACGCCTGATGGATGGGTATTAGGCAACCGTTCTAGCTCCATTGGTAAGCTAGAAGTTCATGATTATTTCACCAGGCGAAAAGCGTTTTTGTTAATGATATTGAAACAAGGTTTTAGCTAGTTTCGTTTTTAAGCTATCGGGGGAATCGGAACACAAACACACAGACCGACAGACACATTTAAATATTAAGGACTTATCGGTTTTTTTAAATTTTCAGAATAGTATTTTTATTGTTATGGTATGTATGGACTAAAACAGGCATCTTATCCAATTCGTTACCTACATCACAATTTTCAGTATAGCTTGAATAACTTCATTCATTTTAATTGTAGCTTTATTGAGCAAAAATTTGTTAGCTAATTTGAGTCGCCTAAGGTGTAGGGATTTCACAAGCTTCCAACATCTTTCGTTGGTTGGAGTACTTTTCATATATCCAAGGGAAATATGTACTGTCTTATATTGAATACATTTAATAAATTTCATTAAAAATGAAAAAAAGAGAGAAAATTTTAGGGGGGAATCCCCTTCATTCGCCCTCACGTAATTTCTACACTGCTATATGGGTTTGTTTATTTATCTATCAATGATTGATAATTTTTAGGGTCGTTTAACTCGTTCAGGTTCATTCAGCGCAGCTTATCGCTCTAGACTCGGTTATCAGAATTACGTATCAATGATCAATTTTAAACAGGGGGGAATTGATTTCATATCAGACTATTCTATTGATGATATTTGGACGTGCACAGATCTCTTTTTGCATAGGCCATCGAACTTAAAAAGCGGCCAAGTGTGAGCTGCTCCTAGAAACAAAACGTTCTTTTATTCAACTTAACTATATCGAATAAAATAAAATGAAAAATTATTTTACATCAAGCAAAATAATTGTTTCCGTAACTGAGTGGGATTATTAATGATTTTTAGTCGCCTTCTATGACAAGCACTGTTGGCCTATATTATCCTCAGTCCACAGGGCTAATTTTATACCACTCGTATAATTATTTCGAATAGTTATTTCAGGCAAAAAGATTTAATCACTATTTAATTTTTATTAGTGGCCAGGACAAAAGCTGTTTCCCAAAGTGCCTTTTTTGGCAAATAGTTTTCTAGGCTGCAAAGATAATGTCATTATCTCATTATTATTAATATTTTTAATAAAAAAGACTTCCCGGGTGAAGTTAACTTTATTAATTTTGGAAATAGAAGACTACGAAAAACGAATCGATCACTTAGCTTTCAAAATGTATACATCGACTAAATGAATATTTTATTTTTTATTTTAATAAGATTTCTTAATTAATCATGAATAACTTATAATCACCTCACGTCTTTAAGTATTATTATCCTCTTATATACCTATAATTACACTGACCCTCGATTTACACGGTAGATATGTTCCAGGAGAAAACGTGTATTTCAAAACCGTGAAAAACGAGACAGAGCATGCATAACAAATTGAGGATAGGTTCAAGATCGTGTAAATTGGAACAAAAGATATATTTATAGAAAAAGCAAACTGAAGCCGTGATAATCAAGGGATGTGCAATCATATTTAAAATCCGCGCAAAAGCGAAACCGTGTAAAACAGGTACTGTGCAAATCGAGGGATGGGTGTATTTAATTTCTAATATATTTTTTATTGATCCATGAGATTAAGATTTTGTATTTTTAGCTTTGTCAGAATTTAATCAAAACTTTTATTGATTTTTAAATAGAGCACCAAATATGTGAAGAAAATAAATAAAAGTTAACGTTATTCATTCAATGAAAAATATATTATATTTTATTTTCTATAAATACTTTTATGTATATGTAATATAATATAGGATAAGACAAAAAATCCGTGAGCTCACGTAGTTAGTTCAAGTTTTGCCGAACAGACGGAAAACCTTGCAAATTCAATTTAGTTACATTTTTATTGACTTTGCTGTGGATTATATTAAAATAGAAGAAGAAACAACCCAAAAGAAGAAAAGACAAAGAAAAAAGAGACATAAAACGA
Source organism: Forficula auricularia (assembly GCA_024734495.1). NCBI lineage: Eukaryota > Metazoa > Arthropoda > Insecta > Dermaptera > Forficulidae > Forficula > Forficula auricularia. Next base: position 50,172,804 of record JALMQS010000099.1, read on the forward strand.
GAATGTTTAATTACTTTTTACAAATTAATCTTGATGTTGAAGTTTTCAACTTTACTGAAAAGATACTAATTAAATAAAATGTCTGATTTGACTATTGGCTAAGAAGAAAATGTTATAAATACATGTAAAATAAATTGACATGGTTCTGTTGTGGCCATCCACTTGACTTTACCATACACTTCTGGTTGAGTTTGGTCAATGTCGTAGATTTTCATTTGTGCCCCGTTTTGGCAGTTTTGCTTGTTATTGTTCTCGGGGCCCACTGATTATGTATACAAAATTTTGTTGCTCAAATGGCCTAGATTGTTATTTCTTGACTCCCCCCCCCCCCAGGGCGCCAGAAAAAAAATCTTTTTGTTATTATATGTTCATTTTATAGTATATTTCATTTTTCTTGTTTTTTTTTAATTTAAAAATATCATAATTTTAAATTTTAACCCACCTCCCATCCCCACCTTAATTTTGGATCGATATGCACCAAAAATCTAATCAGCTCTTAATCTCAATGCATCAAAACTATGTGTGAAATTTGGTTTTAATATTCACACTAGTTTTTGGGCTAGCTCGTCCACAAAATTTGGTAACGCACAGACTAACTAACAGACAAACAGACATTTTGACAAAACAGTTATTATCTCGAAAAATATAATATTTTCGATGTTCACTTATTATAGCTTTTTTGTAATGCCATGGTTTTATCCCAATTTTTTTAATCAAAATAGTTTTATCCGTTTTTGAGATATTTCGAAAAAAAGAAGCAAAAAACAACACTTCTTTCATGCACGATTACAATACTTGGCCATACCCTGTATGGTAAAGTAATAAAAATTAAAGGATATCAAATTTTGGAAGTAATGAAATATATAAAGAGATGCCTCATAATAATCGAGTTTCGATTTTTCTAGGGGACAATGCCCCTTACTTTACTCTAACCACGCCCATGATCATGTTTAATTGGATTTTAAAAGAACACTACCACATATTCAACGTTTACAACCGGATAATATGATTTTTTAAGTTGAAATTTACCAACAAATGTTCAGTTTGTTAATAACTCCAAATTTGGAATATTTATTATTTTCTGAATTTTTTAACAGAAGTTCTTTTGTGTGTTTTGCCTGCATCTTATTAAATTGTGAATGATTATATTATCGCTTTATAACGAGTTCCGTTTCGGTCCAAAAGGATAATTCTAGAATAATATCAATTAAAAATAAAATCGGGTAAAACTTGTCTGGGCCTGAGTAAGACTTGTCTGAACCTGTCTTTGTTACATTGCAGGTTCTTACATCATAACAAATATCAAATTATTCTAGCCGCGGCCTTTTTACAAAATATATATCTACATTTTCTTTTTGAAGATTGATCACGTTCAAATATTTTTTTTTATTTATTTATTGTCACCGGGAACAAAGCCCATTTAGACAGCACATCAGTAAAGTATTAGTAGGGTTAGTGAGGGAGCCGAGTTCTAGCCGGTAGAAATTTTATATGCCAGCCAGGATCGAACCCCGACCTTCCCGCTCCAACATCGTCATCAACGATGCCGAAGCGGGGCTAGCGCGTTAGCCAGCTCGGCTAACCCGACTTCCCCATCACGTTCAAATATAAAAGGTATAAAATAATTATCTAATTTAGTTACAACTAAACGACGAAATTTTTACATGAAATCACTTTACATATACATTTTATGATTCGCACTCAACGGATCATACTTAGTACGTTTGGCTGGCAATGAAGACAACATCACGTAATCTCAATGATATAGTTTGTTTGGCACCGACTTCAAAAAGTGATTTCATGTAAAATTTCATCGCTTAGTTGTAACTAAATTAGATAATTTTTTTATTCCTTTTAGTGCATTTTATTTGATTTTTGAGTTCTTGTTATTTTATTTGTTGAATTTAATTATTTTGAAGTCGTTTTTTTTTCTAAAACTTATTTTTATTTTTCTCTTGTTAGTGTAGTTAAGAATAGTGAGACTTCAAGACTTGCATGGATCTCGTAAGAGAAAGATTTTTGAGAATGAATCAGAAAATGATAATAATAATAATAATAAATTTTATTGAACCAATTATTTTACATGGATTAACGTATATATTTTATTTGAGCTTCGACTTCGGAGATTACATCAGAAAATGATAATAAAATTCAATTTATAAATAGAAGATTCTCTCGAAACGTTAGCCAGTTTTAATGAACGTTTTAAGATTGTTTTTTTTTATAAATGAATTTTTTATTATAATTTCGATTATTTGCTCATATGAATTGGAGATTCCCGCTATTTTGTAATTGATCATATCATCAGAACCTGACCAAATTAATATGGGACCAATCGGAAACTAAACTGAACCCAATGCAAAAAAATCATCAAAATTGGCTCACAATTGGCGAAGAAATCGAGTAACATAAACAAACAAAAATTCAGTCGAATTGATAACCTCCTTCTTTTTTGAAGTCGGTTAAAAAAATCTCATTTTGACTAGTAAAATAATCATTTTGATGAGGAAGTCCAAAATTCAAAAAAGGGAGATAATTATAACTATCTTTTTTATTCAAAAAGCAACGTTTCGAAGGTTTTTCCCTCCTTCTTCAGGGTCTGTAATCAATTAAAATAGGATTCGGCTAGACTATCACAAAAATTTCTAATATAATTCATTCATATACCTAGAGCATTTTTTTTATATTTTTTTTTAATCAAAAAATATTCTCACTCACTTTGAAAATCAGTGAAGGAAATCCAATGTGATATTCCTTCACTGACCTCAATGCTCCATAAAGACCATTAAAATTTCAAATGTCGATTAAAACAAGTATTTTTTAGTACCCATTGATTATTGGTTTTTTATTTGTTTTGAAATTTCTTAAAATGTTATTAATTGGATAAAAAAATCGACAATTTTGTTTGTTATAAAATTTGAATAAAAAATGCCTGATTAAAGGTAGCACTGTGAAAGTTTTCAATTTTTTTCGTTAAAATAAATATATAGGTAAATAACAAATATAGATTTAAATAAATAATTTTATTTTTTAATATGAATAAAATGTTGAATTGTTTTCCCTTTATTTACTATAAAAAAAATAGTTAAATAAAATATAAATAGGTAAATATAATTCTATATGATTTTTTATTTTTTTAATAAAACTCATGGATTTAAATAAACAAACGATAATATAATTAAATGCATTTTATTTATTGAAGAAGCTAAAATATATTTACTTTCTATATTTGTTATTTATATTAAGTGGATAATACATGAGGCAGTCCAAAAAAAGAAGAAGATAATTTATACTATCTACATTCATAAAACCGATGTTTCGGAGGCTATTCCCTCCTTCTTCAGGGTTTTGAAAAGTCAGTGAAGGAAATCCAATGCGGCATTCCCCTCTGTCTCCTCTTTCAGTGGCAGTAACAATAATATATTCACTTATCAGTCCGTCTCCAAAAATTACTCCAATGTTATTTATATTATTTTACTATATTGTAACTATATAGTTTGAAACATTGTGCTACTAGGGTAGATTCTACCCATTATCTAAACTAGATAATTCTGAACTATGTGGTAAATAAAGCTTTCAAAAATAATAATAAATAATATTATATAAAAACAAAATAATCATATTTATTATAAAAATTTTATTAACATGCATTCAAAATTTCAAGCCTTTCTATGCTTTAGGCAAAAACCCCATCCCGCATATAAATTGTCACTTTCCTCTAGATTTGGCAACCCTAGTTGTAAGGCATCCCTGTAAAGTCCTCCTTATGTAGAATTTATCTTTTTAAAATTAAATTTGCTTTAAAAATGACGGTGTGAGAGATGGTCAAAAGAGCCTTTTTGGGGTGACCTTTTAACTGTTGGATGTTCAAAAGTGGTTCAAATTTAAATTAAGAAAAAGACCAACGATTCAATATTTCTCTTCTTATGAACAACAAATAAGAACAAATTTGATTTCTCAGTATTTTGAAAGATATAAGGTACAGAACACTCGATATTAGCGTCCAACTCTCGCATTTGGCATTTATACCATATATTATGTTTAATATTATAATAAACATATTAGAAACACATTAGAAAATAAATTGGTTCAATTTTGAGAATGTAGAGTTCTTGTGAATTTTCTAGTAAATAAGCGAGCGTTCTGATGTGGCCACCCACTTGACTGTAGCCATACACCTGGCCCTCTCTCTTATATTTAATATTTAATAAAATTATTTATAATCATGTAGGCGGGGGTCAGTTTTTTGGGCACTGGTGTTTTAGATCTTATGGGAGCCCACCGACTGTGTATACAAAAATTTGGCTGAATTTGGTTCAGAGACCAATATTTTCATTTTTTTGCCCTACACTCCCCCCATTTCTGAGCGGTTAGTTTTTACTTTTTTAGACTTCTGGGGATCCACTGATTATGTATACACAATTTGGTTGAGTTTGCTCAAATGGCCTAGATTTAATTGTTGACACCCCCCCGCCTCCACCCCCTTAATTTTGGGTCGATATGCACCTAATTCTGTACTTTAATCTCAATGCACCAAAACTACGTGTGAAATTTGGTTTTGATATTCACACTAGTTTTTGAGCTAGCTCGTCCACAAAAATTGGTAACGCACAGACTAACACCAATACTAACAGACATTTTGACAAAAACAATTATTATCTCGAGAAATATAATTTTTCCGATGTTCACTTATTAGGGCTTTTTGTAGACCGAAATGCTCATGGTTTTGCCTAATTTTTTTAATCTAAATAGTTTCAGCCGTTTTTGAGATATTTCGAAAAAATGAAGCAAAAAAACCCACTTTTTTCATGTACGATTACAATACTTGACCATACCCTGTAATGTAAAGTAAAAGGAAACCTGCATGCATGCTTGGGATTATTCGTCGACTCCAAGCGCATAGTCAGAAATTGAAATTTTATTAGTTGAAAATTACCTCCCCATAACTCCAATTTTTTGGCGATGCCAATGTTGATGAATTATGGATATAATATTATATGAACATACGTATTTTAATGACGTTAGCTCGAGGACTATCCAAATTGCTTTCGTATTGGGGTGTTCTACACCTGCTTTTTTTCATCCACCTATCATCTTTCTACTCTTGTTCTTTTTTAGCCTAAATAAATAAAAACCTTCAATAAAATTCTCTCTTTGATTACACTTTTCATATTACCTCATTGATATTTAATATGTTGGCCCTTTTAGTAAATACATACCACAGTTCAGCTTCTAGACTTTAATTTTTTTTTAATCTACGTTTTTATAATTTTTTTTCATATAGATATTTTTTTGTTTAATCTTATATGTATATAACAGAGTTAGCTAGCAATATATTATAAATAGCCTTCTCAGTTTCGGGGGGAGTGTATAATTACTCGCTACTGGGGGATTTAAATGCCAAAATTGGGGGGGGAAGAAGCTTTTAGCTCTTAACTTTATAAGTTAAAAAAATGAATAGAGTTCTAGAGTATAGTAACTTTAATGTTGAACTTATAAAGTTAAGACTCACGAAAATTTCAACATTGAATATGTTCAGGAAATCAATCATTCTATTAATAAATTTATCTATTTAAATTAATTATTAATTAATATCATGTTTCACCTAAAACCTACACCACTTTCCCTAAGTAAAAAAAAAACATTTATCTATTTGTTGTGTAATAATGAAAAAAAAATTATATAAATATGCGAGAGAGGATTGGAATATGATAAAGTCTTGTAATGGTCAGAAGTTACTCCAGAGTTTTTAATAAAAAAGAATGAATGTTTCTTAAATAAGAAAGCTTACCGTAGTGGCGATTTGTGGAGACCGAGTAAAGATGCGCCATTTCTGCCCCCAGAATCAAACCTTCAATCTTCTAATAAAAGAGGAAAACAAACATTAATGCCTTAGTAGAAACTAGATTGAAAAATTAAATAAATTTATAATACTAACCGAATAGTCCACTTGATTGCAACCTGATGACTTCATGTTCTAAACTACAGCTAATTCAATTCAAAATGTAACAGGTGGCCAACTATATCTCTTGAATTCTTCTTTCTTTTTGAAGGCGGCCTTCTGGATTGACAGTTCGCGAAACCGATAACGACAGCCGCTAGGCTCAATTTGGCCCAGAAATTCTAACCGAGGTAAATAGATCGCAGAAACTAATACCGTACCCGGCCAAAACCATGAACGAAAAAACGTACAGCTCAGCAGCCTAAAACAAAAAATAAGAGAATTAGAAAAAAATAAAAATAATTAATAGAAATTTACTAATGATAGGTAGGAATTGGATTTCTCTTCGAAAGTTGCTTACAAGAGATCTAGGGGATATTATCGGGTTTAACGGGTCAGAACAAACACCATGGTAGTATCTGTAGTACAGGGAGACCGTTCTACTGTGAGCTAAGCGATTGCTTAAATCGTATGAGCAAATTAAGTCCGGATCTTCTACTCATATTCGTTTTATTTTGGCTCTTCTCAATGTTGTTAGTTTTAGAGTTAATTTCGAATACAAGACAGTAAAGATGTTACTACAATTAGAGTAGGGTTTCAAGGATACTCTCAAAAGCCCCTGAACACGAGGCTTGTTTTAATAATTTGCTTGCTCCCACTCAAAAGCATCCCAGGACCAAGCCGGAAAAATAGAATGCCCTATCTTTTAAATCAAGCAAGCTAGACAGAAAGACAGTCAGCAGTGACGTCATTTCGATTCCGACAGGCCTTAAAATTGCAAACCAGCGCTCCCATCCCAAAAACAGGTAGAGGAAAAACCCTCGTGTGTAGCGGGCTTAACACTGGATTTCCTATTAGCTTAGACTCATTTATTTTTTATTTTAATTATTTTGAAAAAAAATGATATTTTCTGCATTTTTCAACCGGAACTTCTAAAGCCCAAAATCTAATCAGTTCTTCACATTAGAAATACAAACATTTTGGCACCAGAAAAAAATCTTCGAGTTTCCGATCATTAGTTATCGTGGGTGTGGAAATCTGGATAGGTAAATATACAGAAAAATTCCAGATAGAAAATAAATTTTCTTCACGTTTCACAAATTTTTATATAGAACTCATTTATTTATCAGACTCTCAGGTGATGCACTTATGTTATATCATTAAAAACAAAAATACCACAGATAAAAAAAGCCTTGCTTTTTTAGGGATGTGTTGAGGAAAATATTTAGCCCTATAGCCTATATCGAGGGGTGAACTGCGACCTAATATGGTGTACAACCACTTCCACTTTCATTTCCAAGTATAAGACAATAGATGAAGGAGCATTATCTAATGAATTCCAAAATAGTTTCACATAATTCCAAAGACGTGTACACCTAATTCTAATCGAGGTTCACCCCTCGGCCTATATTTTATTATTAATTATAAAAAATTAAAAAAATATTTTTTCACTCAATTCGAAAAAATATTTATGAATTATTAATTTAATTTATAAACTTGTTTGAGCGCCTTCAAATTTTTTTTTTTTTGTGACAGAAATAACAGATTCGTTTGTATTTTAAATCAATAGAATTTTCGCGGATTAAACAAAAACATAATTTATATTATGATATGTATTTTATTTTCGATAAATACGTTGATTAAGAGCATGGATCAGATTTAAAAAAATTATAATTCCCGTTCAATTGAAATCATCATCCCCCTCCCCGGCGCATTTACTACACCTTGTCATTGAATCCTTATTCATGAAATCCTATGCTAATCCAATGAAAACATGCGATGTTATGGTAAATGAAATAAAAACGAATGATATATTTTATTTATCAATTTTACAGAATCAATACTATATCGTATAGTACCTATAACAATTGTTTGTTTAATCATGACTTCAATGTACATATCTACTATATATAACAAACATTTTTTTAATTTTTTCTTTATTGCACCGGATAAAACCTATTCTATTATTCCGCCGGCCCCAGTATTGGATTCACGCATGTTTTTTATTCAAGTTTAGTTCTATAAGTCCGTCTCTGTTTGTCTCCAGAGATATCACAATCGAAAAATGGATTGCACGATGAGAGTGCCTATTCCCCGCGTATCTTCTGGACTCAATAGATCAAAATTTTGATTTTTTAAGCTTCTAAGGCACAAAAAAAAATCAGAATTTCGAAACTGTACAGTCTCTAACAAATAAATTATATATCTATACATATTGATATTCGATATTTATATTATGGATGTTATGGAGCTTCGACTACGACTCTGAAGGGTCGGAACTTCCGATTGATTTTACACCTCCGACTCCGATAATTCTGAGTCGGGGTTTGTAACGAAGATCGGAAGAATCAACAACTGCCAGTCAGAGCGCGAACCTACAAGCTTTGACTTGTCGGCCGGGAATCCCCACACGCAGGCATATTTTTTTTATTGTTGCATCTTATTTACGTATGTGTATTATTATTTATATTTGAATGATAAAAGAGATTGATTACTGAATTATATTTCTATTATTTCATTATGCCTGCCCTTAACAATCTCTCTTCTACTTCGACTCAGACTCCGACTCCGATAAATCAAATTTAAAATCTCCGGTTCCGGTAAACCTACCCAATAACATCCATAAATTATATTCATTATGTTTATTTGTCAACAGTGCATGACTAGAGATTTATTTCCAACAAATTGAGATTTTTGCAGTTGAGATTTAAATAAGTGTAAAACAATTTTTAATTTTTTCCACTTGCTAAATGAAGAGATTATCTGATACTTTATTATCCGAGGGTGGGGGAGCTCATATTAGTTTTGAGGAAGAGGAGGTTACGAAAAAAATTATACTAAATTCTACTGAGAATGAAATACTGTATAATATTGTTACTCCCACGGAGAGGAGACAGATAAACTACCCTTTAAAATGCAAATTTGCTAATAATAATTATTTGATACAAAAAAGAAATGAAAATAACACACTAATATGAAATTTCAATAGTTTTGATTAAATATCTAATGAGAAAAAATAAAACTGTTGGCCATTTCTGAGCTGATTTGCATTTTTAAAGGGTAGTTTATTAGAAGTGCAATTTAGAAAACGCTAATAACTCCGTTGAAAATTTTTTAAAAAATATGAAATTTATAGATATTGTAAAACAATTAATTATGAATCATTTAATACCATTTTGAACGAAATCGATTAAGTACTTTTCGAGAAAATTGTCAAAAACCCCGAAAACCGTCTATGAAAGGCCGTTTTAGAAACATTTTAAAATTCACCTCCATGTCACAAGTCAATGTTTCGTTTCATATAACTTTTTTAGCTTTTTTCAGTGCTTTCCAACAACATCGTTTTTTGACGGTTCAGATAGTTTTTGACAATTTTCTCAAATACTACCTAATCGATTTCGTTCAAAATGGTATTAAATGATTCATAATTAATTGTTTAACAATATCTATAAATTTCATATTTTTTAATTAATTTTCAACGGAGTTATTAGAGTTTTTTCAAATTGGACTTCTAATAAACTACCCTTTAAAATGCAAATTTGCTAATAATAATTATTTGATATAAAAAATAAATGAAAATAACACACTAATATGAAATTTCAATAGCTTTGGATTAAATATCTATGAGAAAAAAATAAAACTGATGGCCATTTCTAGTTGATCCTCTTTTGGCGAGAAGAAATTGATTCTTTTCATACAATTTCTTTTAAACTACAAAATTATAGTCAAAGTGCTATTTTCTTATATAATAGACATACTGTGAACCATCAGATAGATGAAATCGATAAAATAAGATCGATTTCTTTCTCATATATAAATAATTTGGACTGTTATATCCAGAGGATGTCTCACCATCAGACACCTATTGTCATTGATTCAATTCCATTCACTATATAATATTGGAATATTTTTTAACGCGGAAACTATTGATCTAAGACATTTTACTTTATGAACTTTCTCTTGGAAATGAAATCTTGTTTAATAAAGATCATTATATAAATTTGTGTGACTCAAAGGGTTAGGCAGTGATTGTGATAGTGGAAAGATAGATAAATCCTCCTCTAGAGGCTTAGATTTTCTACATATTCAAAAACTCTAATGAAGAAACATTTTGATATTTTAATTTACTAAAATTATGTTGATTATCTATAATTCGCTCCGATGACTATTTAAATATCTAGAGAATATTCTTCATTTTCTTCAAGATTACTGTGGAGAGTATCCTCTCCATTGTAATTTTCCAGGGGTAGTTTCCCATTGATATTGATATTAATAGTGACGAAAGAAAAAAAAGGGTAGGGGGGATTAAAAATATTTTCAAACAAAAATGGAAGAGAGCTGATATTTCTAATAAAATATTCTCATAATTAAAAGGAGATATTATTAATTTATAATAGACCCAAAATTAAGAAATATCATAAATGATTATGAGATAAGGTGATCCTCCGTTTATCAAATAACTATAAAATAATAAAAATAAATATTTATAAAAATTATTTTTCCCTAAAATTTTTTGATAAATATTAGAAAAACAGTCCATATCTGACCTTTTGTTAAGCGAATTTTTGTTATTTAAAATTTTTTATTTTTCAATTGTTTTTACTTTACCATCAGTGTATGGTCAAGTATTGTAATAGTGCATGAGAGGACGCTCTAACTCAAAAACTAGTGTGAATATCAAAAAAAATTTCACATGTAGTTTTATGTATAGAAAATTTGGCTGAGTTTGGTATAAGAATTGTATTTTTTGACCCAATCCCAGCCTCCAAATGATTTTATTAAATATTAAATATAAGAGAGGGGCCAAGCAATGTAACTTTAGATTCACGCCGAGATTTGACGACAGATTCTTATAGAACTCGTCAAAATAAGACGAAAATCAAGAACAGTGTAGATTCTTAGTGAAACATATTTAAATAAAGTAAATAAAATTTTTAAAAAATTTTAAATTTTTATAAAGTTATATAAAGTAAAGAAAATTTAAAAAAAAATTTTAAATTTTTTTTAAATTTTCTTGGCATTATATATATTTTTAATGTTCTATTTTTTAGTTGCCAACATAATATACTTTATTTCGTCTTCTAGGGGGAGCACCTGCCCCCTGCCCTTGGCTGGGCACACCCATGAAATAGGCCTCTGAAATTTTTAAAAATTTGTTTGGTATGTCAAGTTTATCGATATTTCTTTTCATGTTTTTGGAGACTAGTCTCTCAGTCGATATAACTAAAAGGTAGATGGTTATTATTAATGTAATTATTATATTTTATTTTAATTTTCTTATGTTTGAATAAGTCGAATATTTAACATTATTTAAAAATATATAAAAACTAATAAATTACTGATGTTGATTATGAAGACATCAAAAACGATAACTTTAAAGATATACCTATACTAAATTTGTCTTACGTTTAGAATATCAGGATTTTATTTAATATTAAAATTGGTATTTGATTTTGATTTTGAAATTTTCAAATATTTGGCTTGTAAAATCTAATTGAATCAAACCTTTGAATTCGAACTATATTATTTAACCGAAAATTATCCATAACTAATTTACTGAAGCAAATAAATACAAAATCGCTATTAAAAATCTACGTGATTAATAATACAAATTCCATGATTTTTAATACAAAGAAAATAGTCAAAATGCTTACATGGATCAAGACCTGATACATTCTTATCTCTTCTAGACCAAATGACTTAAGCGTGCGTTAAACGTCAAACGGTCATCTCGAAGAAAACATTTTTATTTTTTTTTGTTATTATAGAGCCAATGTTAAGGACGAATGAAAATCTCAGTCATTTTTTGTAAGCTTCTCTATTCTATCTGTACGTTGACTTAAATGAATTTACAAATTTAGACATAAATAATAAACGGTTCGCAATTGGCAAATTTTAGTGACTTAGCATTTTTTTGGGTGTCAGGTTGGAGAGGGGTATAGTCTTGGTTTATGAATCAAGTTAGCCTAGGTTCAAGCCAGGATCACTGGATATATTTGACCGACTATAATCTGATCCCTACACCAATTTACACACACATAACTGTGACGACTGACGGAGCATTTAGTTCATGAGGACAATAAAAAAATATATATAAATATAACAAAATAAATAAAATATTTTTTGTTATGTTAGAGATAGTTTAAAGCTTTTAGCTTTAACAGAGCGAGAGAAAACTTGTATGCCAATCAACTCATTTGCACATAATTTGATTTTTTCCTTATTTCTGTATTTTTCGGACAGGAGTTCTTTATTTTAGAAAGACAAACATTATGGCATCAGAGCGAACTTTCTATATATGTTTTCGTTCTTGAGTTAACGTCGAAATTAGAATCTAAATAAACAAACAGAAATAAGCCAGCTTACTGTGAGTCTGACTAGAATACTTAGGACTACACATCTTTCCAAGAATTTTGAATCTACTCAATGAGAGTCCTGTTTTACTTTTAAATAGAAACCTAAAATGATAGTTAGTTTTAAACTTTTAAAATCCGCTTTTCAGAAAAATATATGAAATTATTAAATATTTTTACTACCTAGAATATACATTAAAGGTCATATTTTAAATATTGTATTAATTATTTAATTTTAGATAAATATTATATTAGTAAATATTTTGTGGAGAAATGAAATAGATATATTATTTTTATTATTTAAAGATTTTAATGTTTCAATTTTAATTTGTGCAGTTCCAGATTTTTGGACTTGATTATCTCTCTATTTAGAGATAGGAGGGAATGAGATTACATAAAATCAACCGAGTCTCCAATTACCAATATAATTAAGCCTTAACGAGAAATGTTCAGTAATAAATCCATCCTCAGCTAATTTGTACCTGACCTTTGAAATCGGATCATAAACTATACAAATAATTAAATCGTATAATAAAAAAATGCTGTCTCTAGCGAGAGACGAATTTCATAACAAAAAATATAAAATATTTTAGAACAGTTTTTTTTTTTTTTTTTTTTTTTTGTTAATGATGACATTTTGAGAGTCCCATTTTTCTAATCGAGAGTGATTGAAGAGGCAGCATTGTTTGGATTGTTCGGGAGTGCGGAAGTGCCGTAAAGTGCTATCGTCGGCGTAATAATGAGTGGGGTTTGAAGTTTGGTTAATTAGGTCGTTTATATATATTAGGAAGAGCGAGGGAAGTATACAGAGCCTTAGAGAACACCAGTATTTGTGGAGAAAGATTCCGATAATGTTCCATCAACCATAACTTTAATACTACGATTTGCGAGAAAACTTTCGAACCATTTACAAAGTGTTGGTGTGAAGTCAAACTTTGGCAATTTAACAAGAAGATTTTTTAGGCAAACTTGGTCAAAAGTCTTTAAAATATCCAGGGCTATACTGCGAGGGTCTCTTCCCAGGTCTAGTGTTTAAATTGAAAGTTTCTTTTTGCCGAGAGTAGCAGAATTTATATATATATTGAAGGAGACTGAATGAAGAAGGCAAAGCTCTCGAAACTATAGTCTCGTTATAAATAAATTAAAAATTTATAATTCCAACAGAAGACACATTATTTTATTGTCTCCTTCATTGTCTAGAGTTTTACTCCAGATATGATAAGGATGTCCCCTGTGGTACTGTCTAAATTCTTATTGTCTAACGTAAATTAATTTATTGCTCAAGAGGAGAACATGTTGGTTAATAGGTAACCATTTTCATTATTTTAGATTGCGGTAGGTCTGTAATTAATTATTTCAGATGATGGGTCAGTTTTTTAGGAATAGGTGTAACTCTGGCTAATTTCTAGCTTTCGAGGAATATGCCCGAATCATAGGAAAGTTTGAATAACTTAGATTAGGATAGGTGAAAGTTCAGGGGGTGGATTTTTTTGATAAAAATCGTGAGAATGTTATTGGGGCCAGAAGGTGGGTGAATCGGACTCTAATTTTTCGATAGCTGTTTTTATTGACAAAGAGAAACAAAGAGTTTGTCCTCTGCTTGATGCAAATAAACATACACACATATATATCGAAATTATATATCTGTATATAGATTATTTATTTGTTTGAGACTATAGTTTCGAAGGCTTGGCCCTCATCATCAGTCTTTTTTTATTATAAATATTATTTTTCATTAGATCAGTATCGCGTGGATATTGAATTTTTTTTCTTCTTTCAAAGCTGATAGCCAGGTAGAATTAAAAACATTTTCTGGGTAGACTTCCATATATTTATCTTAAACTAACAAAGAACCCCGAACAATGGAGGGGGGGGGGGTTACTTTGGCTTTTTTCCACTTTCTTTTAAGTAAACTTGTCTGTTATGACAACAGTACATTTGAAGCAGGTGGCTATTTGTCAATTCGAATTTGTTATTTAAACAGGGGTCAGAATTTTTGTTATGATTTAAGAATTTCTAAAGATTCAATAGCACTAATCAATCTAGGATTTCTCTCTGCCTTAATTAATCTAATACCTGTACCTTCTGGGAACGAGTGATTCTTTGAATTCAGATGTAGAGCTAGTGAATTCTCCTTTTTTTGATTTCTAAAATCCCTGAAATGTTCTTTCAATCGAATTTTTAAATTACGTTCTGTTTTACCTACATAAATCGCATCACAGTCCTTGCATTTCAAACTATATACTCCCTCCTTTTCTATATTGGGCAATTTGTCTTTTTTATTTGAACTTAATTCTTTCTCTAAAGTAATTGGTGTTTTGAATATAGTGTTGAATTTCATTTTCTGTTTTAATTTTTCGGAAATTTCTCCATAATATGGGAGAACTATCTTAGGATTTTCTTTTTCTTTTTCATTCTTTTGTTAAGATCTTGATTCCAGTGTTGATTTTTTAATTTTTTTAAATAACAGTTGGTCTATAAGGATTTTTTTATTACTGGGGGAGTGAAAATAATTTTGGTTATTAGTTTAATGGTTAGTTATTTATTTTATAAATTATTTTATTCTATATAAAAGATACAGAGTAAATTACATCAACTATATACATAATCATATAAACAGATGAATAAAAAAAGTTTGTTCATGACCTTAACCCTTATGGGTTTTTGGTTTCTTGTTGTCTTGCTCCCGTTTCTTCAATCTTCCTGTGAAGCCTCTTCTATCATCTTTATCTTGTCTAGTAGTCTGTCGTCTATTTGTCTATTAGTGGTTAGTTTTGGGGGAATAAGTTAGTGGGTTAAGTCCGTTGTCATCTATTTTCGCCATTAATTTCACTTTAAATGCTGCGTGGGTATGGAGAAATTTGGTTGCAAGAGAGAGGGAAACGAAGCTGATGTTTTCACAATAAAGGTTTCTAGGTATTGATTGTCTTAAACAAAAAATAATAATCACACTTTTTATTGGGACAAGATGCAAGAGGGTCAGCCATCCTCCAATCGAAGATCTTTTTGCTTCGAGCATTCATCATCATCATCATCAGCCTGTCGAATGCGACAATCCATTGCTGAATATAGGCCTCTTCCATCAAATGGAAGGGGTTGGCATTAAGTCACCACGCTTGCCAGACGGATTGGTGACTAGGAATCAGATTATAGCCGGTCACATATCAATGCAGGGACTCGGACTCGAACCCGGGACTCCTGCTTAGAAGGCTAGTGTCTTTAAGCTCTCGGCTAATCCGATTCCCCCTTCCAGCATTACTTTCTTGCAAAGACTTCGCGATTGGAAAATGCAACTAGGTCTCCACTATTAGAAAATAAATTAATATCTATTTTATATTTCAATTGATTCTTCCAAGTCTTCATTAACAATTAACGTTTTTTTCCATTGGGTATTAGACCTTTTTTGTTAGGTTTGTTCAGGCCTAACTTTTTTGTTTATCAACAGATTTCGATGATTCTTTTTTTATTCGAAAGGGGTATCTTAGGGATGGTGCCATATTAATTTGGTCAAGTTCTGATGATATGATCAACGACGAAATAACGTAAATCTCCAATTCTTATGACCAAATAATCGAAATTATAATAAATAAAATCTTATTATATTAAGTCACTATTAATAACATCACTAAAAAGAGAAAAATAAAAATAATTTTTAAGAAAAAATAAAACTACTTCAAAATAAAGTAAAAATTAAATGCAACAAATAAAATACACTAAAATGTATAAAATAATTATTATCTTATTTAGTTACAACTAAACGACGAAATATTATCATGAAATTACTTTTTGAAGTCGGTGCCAAACAAACTATACCTATAAGCGAGCGTACCCGCCAAACGTACTAAGTAAGATCCGTCGAGTGCGATTCATAAAATGTATATGTTTGGCACCGACTTCAAAAAGTAATTTCATGTTAATATTTCGTCGTTTAGTTGTAACTAAATAAGATGATAATTATTTTATACCTTTTGGTGTATTTTATTTGTTGCATTTAATTTTTTTGAAGTCGGTTTTATTTTTTTCTTAAAAATTATTTTTTTACATTTTAATTCGATTCCTCCATACGTTCATTAATGGTTACCCTAAGTGTTCAAATCTTTAAAAATAAAAAATTCAGAATTCTTAGTCCTTCAATAAAGATTAATGAACATTTAAATTTTATTTTATATTCTCAGTAATCAACCTCTGTTCAAATATTCGAATAACCAGTGCGGAATGTTTATTCCTCCATTCTTAGGTGTGGACCTTAAAGTTAAAAAAGCCCGTAGATATTCTACTCCCCTACATTTCTTGATAAATATATTGAAAGTAAATAATTTGATCGAGTATGTACTTTTTCAATATATTAGCGAGTATTTGGATGTAAGGTAAAAACAAAAACAAATTTAATTTAATAAAGCAGTTTCGAATGTATATTTGACACTTGTTAATTGTCTTAAAATTGATTGTGTCACTTTTGTATTAAAAGTTTTAAGTAGACAAAATCATACACTAAATCCGATTTAATCCTCTCTCACATCTGGATCAATTTTCTGTCTTTTTCTCAAATGTGAATATTTTCTTTCCTACAACGGCACGAGGAAGAAATAAATACACAATAATGAAAACAGAAAAGGCTATAAATATCCAAAACGTTGGAGTTATTTCATAATAAATAATTCCAGAGAGAAAAAAATCTTTCTACATGTCTCGTGTATTCAAACAAAATAATAATTATATTTTTTTCAACTGCTACTTGATTAATTTTTTTTTTTTTGGGGGGGGGACAAAAAAAGAAACTGGCCGTTTGGCACTCCACCAAATGTTTGTTTCTTTTTGTAATTCTAAAATATTTTATTGGCCTCTTAGCGTTAGACTTGGAGGAACAATAACGTCGCGGATATAGAGAGCGAAATGTCAGGAAACGGACTAAGTAAAAGGAAAACGGAAAGGAAAAAATACTCGCTCGCTCGTAAAAGCAGTAGCCAGGTAAAATCAACATCGGGCACAGACGGACGACTTTAGGAACCATTAAGATTATACGGAAAAAAGGATACGGAGAGAGATTTTCGAATGGAATAAAATAAGAAAAATGAAAAACAATGAATGGCTAATGAATTTCAATTACAGTGAATAAATATTAGTGAGCCGCTGAGAAAGAGAGAGAGTATTAAAGCATTAATTATTGTTTTATTATTATTTATTATTGTTTTAACCTCACAGCGTTAAGACCCAATTAAATTGGAAAACAGCCTTGTTTTAGAAAATCAGTTTTAATGCAAAATGGTTTTTCGGGGTAAGCAGAAAGAATTTAATCTTCTTTAATTAAAATTCAAAACGACTTCTGCCCCTCCCCCCAGGACCCACAATTGTTGAAAATAAAATAAAATCACTTTATAACAATGGGCCCTGTCCTAAAATACCTCCAAATTCAACATTCACAATAATTATTTTAAATAATTATAAATTTAAATGGCATTGTGTGTACTGGATATGTTAATTTTTGAAGGATGATGAATAAAATTCATTTGCTTCTTTCCAGTAATTTTTTATTAATTCAAGTGGTTAATCCAAATATGTCGAGGGCACTATGGCATCTCTTCCTCAGTGGAAACCACCAATATACCGACTCCATCAGCTTCAACAAATCAACGAAAAAATTTTGACCATACAATATATACATATGGTATATACAATCTCACAGTAGGTACATGATGACAACCATATTTATTAACATTCATTGTTTTAACGAGTCTGAAGTTCTTGTACTATGACACTATGAGATTGTATATATATTTATAAATGTATATATATATATATATATATAAACAAGGCAAGCACGATGAACAGCGTATTCTATAAGGGGTTAAGATTATATAATAACTTACCCAAATACATAAAAAATGTAAGACTTTATCGGCATTTAAAAAGAAGTGAGGCTATTGCTAGTATCAGAGCAATAATTACGTGTGATATGTTTTATATACAATGTTGTTACTGCTATTGTTTTTTATGTAGGATTAATTTGTACTTTTGTTATTATTAATATTATTGTTTATATGTACATGTGTTCATTTGTTTGTTGTCATGTATGGTGTGTTATATATAATACAATTATATGTTTATTATAAATTGTTATATTTTAGAATGTATTAATTATCTTTATCTTTTGTATCTCAAAATTGAATGTATTATTTAAAAACAAATTACATATATTTGTTTAATTGTATGATGTATAGCTAAAATAGCTAATAAAGAATTATTATTATTATAGTATATAGTCAAGCTTTTTTCGTTGATTTGTGCTGATGTTCGGTATATTGGTGAGTCGGTGGTTTCCACTGAAGAGGAGATGCCGTAGTATTCTCGAAATATTTGGATTAATCACTTGAATTAATACAAAATTAATGGAAAGAAGCAAATAAATTTTATTCACTCTCCTATAAAAAAAATGTTTTAACGAAAAATACTCTCACTAACCTATTCTTATGTATTTTTACTGATTATTATAGGCGCGGGTTTCTGAATCCACCATCGCAGTGACGTTTCTTATATATGGAGGAGTTTTAAAATTTCAGCCAATGGCATAAGATTATCCATATGACCTTCAGAAAGTAGGCGGGCTTAAGTGCAACGCTCAAGTCTCCAGCGAGCAGCCATCACTAAAGAAAATAGTTCGCTTTATTAATCATTCAAAATGGATATTTCATTACTTATTAAAAAATTTTTCTAGTCTTAGGAACAGCTTAGAACAAATGTTAAGAGTTTATACATCACTGAAATATTGCTAAATCATAAAAAAAGGAGAATGTTTTGGTTCGATTCTCTAAGGGCTGGTTGTATGTCGCAAAGTAAATGCTTTTTACTACTAACACAGGGTAGATGGTAAATGGATGGACTGAGATGGCCAATCAGATGCCAGGCACTGTCAGTCCCTGGCATCTGATTGGCAATCCAAATCCCTCCATTTACCATCTACCCTGTGTTAGTGGTAAAAAGCATTTACTTTGCGACATACAACCGGTCCTAAATACTGGCTCTCTTAACCTATGGGTCGCGACCCAAAATTTGGTCGCAAAGCATATTCTTTGGGTCGCGCAGAGTCGTTAACCCAATATCTTATTACATTAATTTTCAATAAGTTTAAAAATATATTTTTATTTATTCAATATTACTTAAATTAAAAATATCAAAAACACCTTCTTTTTCAATAAATTTTCCTTAGATCAAAAAGTACCTTTAATTATATGAGACTTAAAAAAAGTCAACATTTTAAAATTGAACAAAATTGCTTAAGTTAACATCTAAAAAAAGGTAAAGAAAAAAAAATTTTAGTTCGTGACGTGAGCATATTTCCTATAAAATTGGGTTGCGTCTTAAAAAGGTTAAGAACCACTGCTCTAAAGAACCCGCAAAATTTCTTGTTAGAACGACTTCTATATCCGTTCTGGTTTCGAAATTTTTATATTTTTAAAAAGAAATAGATAAATGCTTAAATGTAGGTTTTCTAATTCTAAAAGTACAAAAATTCAGAACATAAACAAAAAGTCGAATTGTCACATATTGTAGGTAAAATTGAACTGTTAAAACTGATGAGTTAAAATGTATTTGACATGTTAATATTAATAAACTTTACCTCCTTTCAAAGTAAGTTTCAACATTCTAGTTTAAATCGCCAATTCACTCAAGATATCGTTCTGTCTTAAGAAAGATTTTGGTAGAAAATAGAACAGGTATAGACCTTCTTGACGTTTCATTAATTAATATCTCTAAATATACCATTTTTTCAATTCTTAAGTACTAATTATTTGGGGAATTTTTTTTACTCCTTAATGCCGAGATTTCGTTTAATTTTTGAGATATTTAAAAAGAGATATTAAAAAAAAAACGAAAAAAATAAACGTGGGGTGGGGGGGGGGGGTCGTTTGATTCGTCATGAAGATGACCACATCATCTTATTTTTATTTATTTTAGACTCATTCGATGGCTGAAAATGTCAGAAAAAATTCTACTGAAATATACCTACCTATATTTAATATTTAAATTTAAATAAATATTTTATCAACAAGTTGGGGCATCTCGTTTATTTTTTAAATAAATTTATAAACATTCATAAATTAATAATATTATTATTATGTAATTTTCTTTGTTTCCGAAATACATTAAGTGATTTCTCACCTTTAAGATCAATCACAAACATATAAGATTTAGCAGCTACATATCTAATAATTTATACGTTATCGTTAAGTTATCGAATATTGAAATTGAAGAATTATAACGTTGGTTTAGACTTAGTATAGTGCTAAAAAAATCGTAATTACCCCCTCTCAAGACCTAGAATGCTAACTTCTGTTTCATTGCATTCACCGAATGACTTTAGTTTTTTAAATTACTTGAGTATAGCGTATAGAAAGAGTGAGAGAAGAAAAGAAGCAGGAGATGAAGGGGTAGGCTAATAAAGTTCTTTCAAAAAGTTAAAATTAAACATTAGCCCCAAAAGACTTTACGAATTAAACTGAATGTTAAATATAGAAGCTTGCGAACTTTAGTTAATCAAATAAGTAAGTATACTCAACAATATATACCTATATACTTTTAGATTATTTGATTATCTCTTGAATCCAATGACAAGAGCATTTTGGTGTATAGATGATGGATAAGATGGATATTTATTTATCCATAGTATTTTTTTTAATTTAACACTGGCATTTTTTCAGATAAGCCGTTGAGGAAGTCATTGTCGTTGTGGATCAAAAGAAAATCAAATAACAAGAGAGAAAAAAGGTAGGAATTAAAAAAATATACTTTATCTCTTGCTATTCATTCATGATCATTTTGACATAAGTTGAGTGCCAGGAAATGAGAAGACATTAACATTAAAATTCGCAATGTTTGCAAAGGGCAAAGTTGCAATTGAAAAAATCTTCCTCTACTATTAGATAAGAAACGATAGTCAACATGGACTTCAAATAGCCAGTGATATCTGATTAATAATAAAATAATAAACATATTAATATTTCAAATGACTTTGGATAAAGTTTAGCAACGATCCGTTGCAATTTATTGTTTTTATAAAAATTGAGTTAAATCCAACATTTCTTTATTGCAGATTATACCTAGTGAATATTTTGGCATTCGATTTTTTTTATTATTTGTTTTGAAGGAGACAAAACACTGTGTCTTCTGCTGGAATTATAAATTTTTAATTTATTTATAACGAGACTATAGTTTCGAGAGATTTGCCCTCTTCCTCAGTCTATTACAATTGATTCACAGGAACAAAACTATGGTTTTATTATAAATAAATTAAAAATTTATAATTTCAGAAGAAGACATACTCTTTTATTGTCTCCTACAATTTATAAAAATTCTGCTACTCTCGGCAAAAAGAAACTTTCAATTTATTATTTGTTTGTTTATACTTACTTGTTTTGAATTCCAGAAAAATGGAGAATACCTAATAATTTTTTCCACCCCTTTATTTGTTGTCATATTAGAGATAAATGCAAATAAATTATTAAGTCGATTATCCCTAAGACTTCTAGTGACAGGAATTCCATTCCTACTTCAATTTTACAATTTTTAATTGTTCAAAACTTATCTAAGAAGTAAGAATTTTAAACTAGAACAGTGTTTTTTTTCTTGACTTATCTCCTAGCAAGATTATTTGATAGTATAAGAATGTTTTAATTTTGCAATATAGGGGTGAACCGCGATTGGAATTAGGTGGAATTATTTTGGAATTCATTAGATAATGCCCCTTCATTTATTGTCTTCTAATTGGAAATGAAAGTGGAAGTAGAAGTAGGTGTACACTATAGTCGGCCGCGATTCACCCCTCTGGTATATATAAGTATATATTAAGGTGACCCCAAAAAAATGAATATTTTTTTATTTTTGATCTCGCATGAAAATATGTTAATTTAACATGTTTTTAAAACGTTCACCAAAAATCAGCTCGATTAAAAAATTTTAAGAGGTCAATCAAGATTTTTACAAATTTCCAAAATGGTAGAAAATTGAATTTTTTTACATATATATTTTTTCTCGTCATGTTATTATTGCCAACGTTGAAAGATATAAATATTCTGAAAATTTCAAGTCGATATATCAGTTATAGAGGTAGATCAAGATTTTTAAAATTTTTAAAGTAGGTATTAGTGTACTTTAGATGTTTTCGAGTAATCTGTAAATATAAATATTACATTTTTTTTATTTTTATGTTTTTTTATTGGTGTTTTGTGCTTCATTTCTATTCATCAATAAATTTGAAAAAAATTCGGTATGTGCTTAAGACCACAGGACAGAAGTGATAACTTATATGGCATTTATAATTCTAATATTCTAAAATTATTAAAATTTATATTTTTATAAAAAATAAATTGATTAAATATACTTTTAATTATTATTCAATCATTGTCGGAAAATATATTAATTATTCCTTTTCAAAAAATAATAAAATTATTTTTTGAAAAGGAATAATTAAAATATTTTCCGTCATCGAACTGGCACTAGACCACAGCTCAACCGTGACTCGTGACGTGACTCGTGACGGTTCAATCCCATTTACTGCCCAGGAAAATAAAATGTACATGAGCGCCAAAATTCAAATATAAGATATTAATTTGAGTTTAGAGTTAATGCTGCAGCGCCATATGTGGGTTGAATTGGCACCAACTCCTGATGCGTGACGCGTGACGTGTGATGGCTCAATCCCATTTACTGCCAAGTAAAATAAAAAATTTGCAAGGCGCGCCAAAAGAAGTTATCACTTCAAAAGTGAAGTTGCTTTAAGAAATGAATATAAATAAACCAACATTGTGTTTTGTATCTGTATCTGTATTTAAGTACATTTTCACAAGAGCATCTCTATCTGTAATTAGATGCTTTTAAAATATATAATTATTTAACATAACTGCTTGCATCCTATTAAAAAAATACAAATCGTATAATAATCCTTATAAAGTTCCAAATAATCTCTTTTCGATCAATTCACTTTCTCAAAGATAAAAATAAAATAAAATAAGTAATTCACACAATGAAATTTCTAAGTTAACGATTCGACGATTTTTAAAGAGATTCGTTATTTCTCACCTCTAAAAAGTCTAATAAAAGAAACTCTTAAAAAAAAGGGCTTTATCCAATCTTTGGGAAATTGGATCATCTTCGGTTAGTAATATTTAAAGGGTAAATCTCTCTCATGAGAAAGAGAGCCGAGAGGTGCAATTTTTATAGAACGAATGGTATTTTTATTTTTCCTCCCCGCTGCGCTGCTTCCCTCCTTAGTGACCAATCTCACTTCAACGCTTTTTGCTGCTGTCGAAGGTAGTTTCCTCCAAGGGGTGAGTACTTGTCTTTCGGTGACGCCTTGCGCCCTGCCCTGGCCAAGGGGGTGGTGTGTGTGCTAGGGGTAGGTAGATCGATTGCAGCGCCGTCAGCGGCAGCTCCAGCCACTAGGCGGCCTGCGGAGCGCCCTTCAGTCCGCGCTAGACGGTCCTCGGAAACCAACCCTTGGTTGAAAATACACCCCCGCGGGCAAGTGATCGCGAACTAACAGTGCATGTGATCAAAACAAAACAAGAAAAAAAATAAAAACTTAATAAAACTATTTAGTGCAGTGAAAATAAATAAATAAATAAATATTTTGTCGTCATAAATGGGGATGGATCAGGTGAGTGAAATTAAATATGAACAAAGTTTACAAGATTTTAAAAGATAATTACTCTTTTTTTTATTTAAAAATAATTTGGCGTGATTTAACCCACCTGATTTCAGCTGCCACTTCTCTTATATTTATTTAAATTTATTTCTATTATACAATAAATAAATTTACCGTAAAACTGTTATCCTCCAAAATCAAAATAGTATTTTTATTTAGATTTTTAGTAACACATTAAAAAACTATTTTAATAAAAAATAATAATAATAAATAATTAAACAAAATTAATAAATATAGGTATATACGAATATAATTGCAATACAAAGTACTTCAAATAAGTTTTATTTAGTAAACTTCAAAAAATTATATTTGAAGAGATATTAACTGATTTATTTTTTAATCTCAACTGTAAATATCAGGTAAGTATCCTTGATCCGATTTCAAATAAAATCTTACCAGATTTGAAGTAAAGACACACAAAATTTGCCTATTCAAACAAACTATTGTTTAGAAATATTAAGTAAAATAGCATTTTTATAATAGCTACTACTATATCAGCGTTTTTGGTTTAATGGCGCAATTTTTTTAATTTGTTTACCAAAATTATTTTTAACCTTTATGGAAATATTTCGCAAATACTACGTAAAAAAGCCATTTTTTCTACACGCTTACAGTTCGTTTCCCTAGTACAAATGGTAAAGTAAAAGTCATTTATAAAGAAAATAGACTTAGATATGTTAAAGTACAAATAAAAATTATTAACGATTTGGCTGTAGGGAATTATTTATGTACTTTTCCTAAAAGTAATCTATAAAGTATTTCCTAGAAAGCTAATAAATTTGTCCCCTTTTTTTTCATTAATAGACAATATTGTCATTAAATTTAAACGATTATAGTCGGAAAGAAAAGTAAAATAGAATTTCTATACAAATTTTTAATACGTATATATTTTTTATGCCACAGGAAAAAAATTTATTAATTTAAGTATTGTTTATTAATATTATTTAATAAAAAATTCTGACTAGCCGTACCTAACAAATTAACGCTTAGCTACACATATGGAAACTTGTTATTAATAACTCGAACACTTTCATAAACTTTGACTATAGGTATCTATATAATATATATATCCATTAATCCCTGTGCATTTTAATTACTGAAATCTCTAGATTATTAAATAGATATTGTTCAACGAATGTATACATGTGTAAATGTGAACCAATAATTAGATGTTATAATTAACAAGTAGCAAAAATTAAATAGTGTTAAAGGTGTGGATTTTTAGGATAAATGACACTACCTGTACTGGTAGGTTATATAATTTTTAAAACACATTTCTGAGAATAATAATGTTATAAATAATAAAGAGAGAGAAAGAAAGAACAAATCATGATAATAAAATAGTTATACAATAATATAGTATTTACAGAATATATAGTTTATATAGACTTTTTATTAAATATCCTCCAGGTAGACCCCAAGCTACTGTAACCCAGTATGCAAAGAGACCACCAAGAGGAGCAAAATGACAATTTGTACGTCAAACACCAAGAAAATCAGGCAATTAAAAAAAAACCGAAGGGAAAATGGTAGTAGTGAGGACCCTCGTGGATCGAACCAAAACGCTTAATTACTGACTGTTCAAGCAACGTTTTGTTCCTTGACTCATGGACTTCATCAGGCTTAAAACGATATATTTTAAGGATAGTATTGAAATTGATTCTATATAATTAATTTTATAAGTTCAATTTATTTAAAAAATTTTATTTTTTATCGAGTTGTATTTTATTTTTTTAGAATTTCGTTTCAATTGAAAATTTAGTTATTATTTTTAACAGACTTCAAAAAAGGAGGAGTTTCAATTCGACTGATTTTTTTTGTCTATGTTACCTGATATCTTTGCCAATTGTGAACCGATTTTAATGATTTTTTTTGCATTGGGTTCAGTTTAGTTTCCGATTGGTCCCGTTTTTTTCATTGGTATTGGACCTTTTGTGCTATGTTTGTTCAGGCATAACTTCTTTGTTTATGAACCAATTTCGATGATTCTTTTTGTATTGGAAATAGGGTACCTTAGGTGTGGTCCCATATTAATTTGGTCAAGTATTTAATTTTATTGAAGTCGGTTTTATTTTTTTTTTTATAAAAATTATTTTAATCTAAGGACATTCTTCAAATAATGAGCCTTCTAAATGTATCATTTTATTTATTTATTTATTAATGATGTTATGTACATAGGTCAGAGTAGACCCTTATAGTGTACAATCAACAAAAAAAAAAGAAACTGACAAATATAGAGATTAACAATATAAAGAAAAATGAAATATAAATTAGATACACAAATACAAGAAACAGAACAAAACGTAAAAAAAATACAAAATATAAAATACAAAATAGAAATACAAAGTATAAGTATATTACAAAATTTAATTATTTTTATTCAACAATCAGCATGCGATGATCCCAAAAATGCCATTGTATAATTATAAATATTTATTTTCAATACCTAATCATCAGCTCGCCTTCGCCTTAGTCTGCAAGTACTGACATGTTTCGCTGCAAGTCGAGACAGGTTTCCGAGGTCAGGCGTACACGAAATCTATTAAAAGCGGCCTTTCGTGGTTTTATTATTTGTCCTTAACTTTACAATTATTTATTTATTTCTTTAAGCCTATATACCGTATGCTTTGCGATAATGAAAATTTAAATTAATATTCTTGTTTATTAAATACATAAGATGTTTCTTAAAATTTTCAATTTTCTAAGGAAATTAAATTCAATGAAATATCAAATAGTTTTCGTTGAAAAGATTTTGTTTTGTCGAAAGTGGCAGAGTTGTTGATTCATAAAGAAAAATCAATGAGGTCGTTCTCTGCTTGATGCAAATAAACATATATATATATCAAATATAAATATGTATAGAGAATTGTTGGAATACAGACCAAGGATAATGAAAAAATAAAATTCTGAATAAAATAAATTTAATGGAAAGTCAATTTTCTCTTCTTAGGGCCAGTTGTATGTCGGTTGGTAAACTCTTTTTAAACGTTGACAAAGGGTAAAACCTTATAATTCACCTGGTGGCTGGCGGGATGGGCAATCAGATGACAGGCACTTTCATCTGATTCGCCATCCCTTCAGGCACAAGGTGAATTTTAAGGTTTTACCCTTTTTCAACGTTTAAAAAGAGTTTACCAACCGACATACAACTGGCCCTTAACATTACAAATTATAAACCATTTTTGTTACTAAAGATATGTATATATTAGAGTTGCTTACCAAGATGAGTATACTATGGAAGTTTTGACTGTTCTGATTCCCAGCGGGGGTTTCGTATCACCCAAGGTATCTACGTACCTTATATTAAGAGTTCTGCGAAAATCGCACATTATACCTACAATAAATTACAGTATTATGTTCCGGGCAGTAGGCGTTCTCCATGATTTAGCAAAACATTTATAATGCTTTCCAAAACAAAAACACTAGTGATCTGTATGTTAACTACAAATAAAAAATATATATATAAAATAAATCTAACATGTAAATGTAATTATCTGTTGTGACAAAAATGGTTTGTATAGAGCCTTATGAAGTCAAAATTTGAAAAGACGAAACATTTATAATAAGCGTTTTATTAAAGAGTTATTTTTCCAATAATTAACATATTTAATTTTAATTAAATTAAACGATTTTGCACGATAAAATAGTTTAATTATAAGGCATTATTTATTAGTGAAAATGATCAATTACAGGGGACCAGATTATAATGAATGATGGTATTGATAAAAATATATTCTCAAGCAAGGGATAAATTTACACCATAGAATGGATTTTGGACGATTTATTATTATATATTTATTTATTTATTAATGAAATTCATGATATTTTAAGTAAAATTTCTAATGATAATTCGTTTCTTGTTGGCAAATATAATGATTTTGAGTGCCTAGTACAGTTAGTGCTTTATACTTTTTTTTGTAAATTTAATTTAAAAATGTGAGTTAACCCCAAGCCTACATATAACTTATTATAATTGATATTGAAATTTTTTCGCTATTTATCATGAAAAATAGACTTTGTAGTATTGTATCTATTTAAATTTTATTTTGTCAAAATCGTTAGAGCAATTTTTAAGAAATTTCGAAAAAACTAAAAAAGTACTTGAATAAAATAGTCATTTATTTAAAGGAACATACTTATAAAGTTCGAAAGACAATTTTATGCCTTTGTAAAATTAAACTTTTCTTTAAGATATTTCTTTGCTCATCAAAATTTTGACTTTCTCTTTTGAAAAAATATTTGCAAGTTTTTTTAGATAATTAAATTTTTATTTTCCTGGCTACTTCTCCTCTTATTTTATCTTGTAAAATAAATATAACTTAATTAAATATTGAGAAAAAAATTAATGAATATTATTTCTAATCAAGACAAATTAATTACAGTAAAATAACAGTAAAATTAAAAAGAAATAAAAAAATATTATCATAGTATAATATAAAGCACGATATTTTCCTTTTATAAAATTGTAATATAAAAATAAAATTTCTTTTCTTTCAACCATAAATAATTTTTATTTTAATTCTCACTAAAGAGCTATGAGGTATATATACATATGTATATGTTTCGTTTGCCTATATGAGAAATAAAAAACGTTTATTGTGTCTAATAGAATCATACCATTAATTCAAAGTATATTATTTTATATAACGTAACAAGAAATTTTCCAGTTTTTAATATTTTTTTTTCTCCCCTCTCTTCTTAGGGTCGCGGATTATTTTTTAACGCCCAAGTATTAAAGTGACTTTTAGTAAGCTCTTTAAATTTCTCTTCTCAGACGTTTTTAATTAAGACTTTAAATCTCCCATTTCAAATAGAGAATGTATAAAAAACAAGTTGAAAAAATTCAAATAAAAAGATCAGTGGTGGAATTATCGTAGAAAATGGGAGCTAAAGACAAGAAAAAATACCTATCATCTAACAATCTTCTTTGATTACATTTCATTTGCAAATTGATTTACTTATTTCCAGTATAAAACCATTTATTATTTCTTGAAACAAAATAAAGTTCTAATTAATCTACAAACAAGTGGTGAATTGAAAATCAAAGGGAAAACTGTTTTCTATTACGACAACAAAATATTTTGATTTCGAATATTGCTGTTTAATATTTAATGGGAGTCGAAAATAGGTCAAAATGGCCTTTTTCGTCATTTTGACCCATAATATCTCAAAACTCTGACGTGTTGTAAAAATTGGGGAAATTGCACGAGAATCAGCGTATAAATTTCTACTGGAATCCATTGTTAGGTTTACGGGGCGAAATTCTTGTTTAATTTTTGTCGAGCAGTGTTATTATTAGTAGGTACCTGGCGGACCAAGTATTGTCCGGTAATATTTTGCTTTAGTTAAAAGCAATAAATTAATTTTATTTTTAATTTTAAATTCTTGTAAAAAGGCCGATTTTTATTTGAGGATACAATTACATAAAATTTAATTTTTTTTTAGCCAACGTTTTGAGCCGTTCTGGTTATCATCAAGCCCTAGTAGTAGCACAATGTTTCAAACTATATAGTAACTATATCGTCCCTATATAGATTATCAAAATTTATATAGGCGCTATATAGTTACTATATAGTAGCACAATGTTTCAAACTATATACTAACTATATCGTCCCTATATAGATTCTCCAAATCTATATAGGCACTATATAGTTACTAAATAGTTTGAAACATTGTTCTACTAGGGAGGCATCGCTTTGTACAAAATTTCGACCTTAATTGCAATTAAAAATAATAATAATTGACATGAAGCCAATGAAGTAAATAAAATTTCGAGGCCCGTGTTGCTGGATGACCGAAGCCTCGTATTTTTTGAAGTATTTTATAAGCCCCACCGTACTCTTATTAGAGGCGCTCTTCGTTCTGATGAAGGCTCCTAAGCCCGTGCGCCCGTGTAAATTCTAACAACCTCTACTCTATTTACCTACGTTAGTGCACTTAGGTTCTCCTTTGTTGATCCTTTTAAACACTGAAAAGGGGGAGAGAAGATGCTCCGAATCGTCTGTTTTTTAAGATGATGAAAATGACGTTCTAATAAATTATTTTATTCAGAATTTGTGGTTTATATTATTCAGCTTAGAAAACAGGAAGTTGCTATTGAAGACATATGTATGGAGCATAGCCATGTACGGGTGTGAAACCTGGACAATTAGAAAAGCGGAGAGAAAGAGATTAGAGGCTTTCGAAATGTGGTGCTACAGAAGAATGATGAATATCAAATGGATGGATAAAATTACAAATGAAGAAGTTCTTGGAAGAATCGGGGAAAGAAGAAACTTGTTGAAGAGTGAAGAAGAGAAGAGGTCAGATGATGGGGCACACACTGAGACATGGGGGACTGCTTAGGGATATCTTGGAGGGGGAGGTGGGAAAGAAAGGGGAAGGGGAAGACCCAGATTAGAATATTTCAACCAAATAATTGGGGACATGGGATGCCAGACATTTAGAGAGGTCAAACAGCTGGCGGGGGACAGAGTCGAGTGGAGACGGATTGTTGCATCAAACCAGTCTTAGGACTGTATACTCAATGATGATGATGATTATTCTGAGTTGCTTTTACATCACTTTAGTAGCATTCCTTTCTATTACCTCGTCGCCAATAGAAGATATCTCTATTTATATATATTTCCTAATTTTAATATATTAGAGGCGACTGTGGGTCAGTGGATAGAGTGTTGGGTCTCTGACTCGAAGATCGCTGGTTCGAGACCGAGTCTCGGCAGATAGATATTTTCAGTCGCCTCCTCTTGGAAAGTAATGCCAACCTACCAAGAGTATAATTGCCTAGTAACCTCTCCAAATTCGCCTTTCGGAACCGGCGTTAAAAAGTAGGTCCCATATATCTGTGTAAAACAACTAAACACACTCAGCACAGGTATATGTGGAGAGGCGCCGACACCCGTTTCGGGTATGGCACTGGAAAAAGAAGAAGATGATAGTATTTGAAATGAACTATTAGTGACTTAATTAAATTAAAAATAATAATAATAATAATAATAATAATTTTGTTAAGGGAGACTAGTGTAGGTTCTTGGTGAAACATAATAAATAAAGAAAAGAAAATTTTTCAAAAAATGTTTTTTGGAACTTTTTCAATTTTTTTTTAATATAAAATACTAGGTAGGTTTCACATAAATAAAAGATCAGATGCTTGTTTAGTACGACTCAATATATATTTCGGGGCATAAGCCCCTCTTCAGGAGTTCACAAAGGCCACTCATGTGAAACCTACCTAGTATTTTATATTTTAAAAAAATTTTGATAAAGTTCCAAAAAAACATTTTTCGAAAAAAAATGTTCTTTACTTTAAATAGTAATAATAATAATTAATAAGAGGAAATGGTAAAAAAATCATTTTTATTGACAAACCCTGTGAATAAATAGTTTAATTATTATTAAAAAAAACAAAAAAAAAAACAATCAAATTAAACTTCCCCAAAGATGAGAACCTATCGCATCGATTCTTTGAACCGAAAATTCTCTAAATCGTTATTTTCAACCGTTTTCGATCAACAGATTCTAAGTATAAAAGAATATTTATATATACATCTGTGGCCTGCACTCCATATGTGCTGAGAATTTCAAACATTTAAAGTATTTTCATAAAAATCGACTTCAAAATTTCAGGAGGATCTTTAAATTTTCAAATTATTATTCGTTATTTCAAATATTTCTATAAAAAACATTTTTTGTTTTGAAAAGTACCTATATTGGTTCTCGAAATGAAATAACATGGCTGCATAATTTTAAGGGGCAATTAAAATGAATGATTTTTCCGAAAAGAGACCGGATAGAGGGTTTGAAGTCCCTCCGTGGTATATCTTCCAGTTCAAGCTTGTCTGAGACAAGTCCTGACGAGTTTTAGTCGAATAAAAATTGTTCTCGCTGAGGAACTATTAAAATAGAAATAATACAATAAAAAGAATAAATAAAGATGATTCGGGAATCTTTAGACTAATCCATTTCTAAGAACTCTCAATTTATAAGATCGGAAACTACTAAGAGTGCTATAGACAAGCCATAGTTTGCTTATGGATATAGATTTAGGAGAAATTAAAGATTTTCTTATAGAACAGGCTGATTCATTGTGGAAGATTGTCGATTTCCATCTCAGGGACTGTGGAGTTTAAGTAACAAGATTTAATTTCAGACTCCTACCCTCACTCACACAAAGCAGTATCCGTTTGTGGCGAAGATCCTAAAATATATTTTTTCAAAATCTAATGTTAAATTTTAAAAAATAAAGAAAATGATGCCGTAATCGATGAAATTTGCAAATAAAGAGAAGATTAAAATAAAACTTCAAAAAATGAAGGGTATTTTTTAGGACAGCATCCCCTGGTTGAAAAGTCACCAACTACCACTGATATACATAGTACATGAATCACTTATTTAATATAATAAGATTTTGTTTAGAATATCAAATCAACAAACGAATTGTTGTTGACTGACCAGCTTTTAGTATTCCAACAAAACGAATTTACCTATCTATTTGAGAATTTCAACCTATGAGAAATAACAGGGAGAATATTTCTAATTAAAAGGACAGTTGATGGTCAAACCTTTGAAACTATACTATATACAAATAAATTATATAGACATAGGTATTTATATTCAGTATTATGTTTATTTGCATTAAGCAGAGGTCTACTTCATTGATTTCTGTTTATGAATCAACAACTCGGATACTCTCTACAAACAAAATATGTTCAATTAAATAAACTTGTGTGTGCACCACACGACTTTCCCTTATAAAAACATAATAGCAAAGTAAAAATATATAATTAATCAATTTTCTCTTAATGTCATATAAAATTTTAAAAAGAAATTAAATAGTTTAACTTTCATGAATAAATATTCAATAGTGTCCCAGAAATTAATATACATACAGTCGACTGTCGATAATTCGAAATCCAAGGGACTAGAAGAATAATTCGAATTATCGAGAGTTTTTATTTTATTTTTGAAAATATGTAAGTATGAGCTTACATAGATTTTATACCTGCATATATAGCCTCAAGTAAAAAAGTAAAAATAATGAAATCGAAAAAAAGAACAAATAAATTACATATGTATTAACATTGCAATAGATAATAACATAGCTAATTAAAGAAATTAAGAATAGTTTTTTGCTAGGGAAAATTCGAATTATAAAGAGGGGAAGTGACCTAGTTCGAATTATAGAAGGTTCTCTCCCTCACTTGTTACGAAAAGGATTTCGAGTTATCGAGCTTATCAAAATAGACAGCATTTTTTCGATTTACCGAAGTTAACAGTTGAAGAGTTCGAATTATCGAAAAATTCGAATTATCGAGGTTCGAATTGTCGAGTTGACTGTAATTCAAGAGGTCCATATTTCACTTAATTTTTAATATAAATAATTTTAATTGATAAGTGATGGAAAGATAGCCCAAGGATAGTTAATAAATTCTCCCGAATAAAATAGAATTATTGGACATTCTTTTTTTTTCATCACTCAAAAACCAAAGTTGGGATGCTTTTCCATCACTTATCAATTAAAATTTCTACCAGTCCGCCTCTCTCCGAAGAGAAAATTTAGTCTAATATATAAATAAGTACTTGGAGGCACCGAGCGATGCACAGTAACCAAAATATAAATATATATAGCACACCCCTTGGACCCCCCCCTCGAAATCACGCACTTCGCCCCCACCGCGACCCCAACCCCACCCCCACTCCCGGATCCGCACAACTGTACCCCACCCCCTGCCCTCCCACATACACCCCACGCCGCACCAAGTTTTTGCATTTCTAGCTTTCTAGTGGTCCACATATTATGTATATATTTGTTTACTCGTAACACCAATTTGCCCACATTCGTTCCAATTGATAAACAATATAAAATAATAAATAGGAAAATAATAATAAAAAAAAAATCGTATAGATTCTGAAATAAAAACATAAAATTAAATAAGATTTGTTTCCAAGTTATATATAAAAAAAGCCACTTCAACCACTTTATTTGTAAACACATGTTTTGCTATGAATCCACCTGTTAATTTAAAAAAATCCTATTTTTAATATAATATATTAATATTTGCTATAAAGTATTCGTGGGTTTTAAAATTAAAAAACCAATTAAAAATAAAAGATAATTGAAAAAAATGTAAACAAACATTTTTATTGAAATTTTCATCTATCAATAATTACTTTAATTAAAAAAAGATCAATTAAGATGAAATTTGTCAAGATCTAAACCTAGCCAGATCGTTTTCTCATCCTCAAAATTTGTTAATAGAGCTGGTTTCATCAAAATCGGTAGAGCCGTTTTCAAAATAGAACAAAGATACAAATATACAAACAAATTTATATATAAATATATATACAAATTTTGCTCGTTTAATAAAAGTAGAAAGATTTCATTTATTATATGATAATTTGGATGATGAATAGATAACGGAATGCTTGTATAGCCCACACGAAATAAATTTTGAAAAGGACTAGTTGAGACATTAAGTTGCATAAATTATGTCAATGCGCCAGCTTGCCTGCACGAATAGAGAATGTATCAAAAAGAGGAGAACCGAAAAATTAGAATGAAAAATGAAGGAGATAAAATAGGAGAAGAGAGATAGAGTAGATAGAGCTCTAGTTGATGTCAAAAGATGGTAGAGAATGGATTTCTAAAATCCCCCTTTAGCCCTTGCGTGTCCTAGTTCAAAGAAAATCCACGGGTATAGGTTCGAGACCGGATTAGCTTTATGAGCAGCCCCGAGAGTGGGGTACAAGTAGACTCAACCAACTTCTAATAAAGAATAAACTTCACAAATTTCCAGCTGAAAGATCATGTGAAAAAATATTTAAGATTCGGTATGCTCTATGTAGTTTTTGGAGATCGTATGGGGAGGGGAATTGAATTGCCACAGAGCCGTATAGAAATAAATTTTAATACAGGCTGTTTTAAATTGATGCAAAATATTTTAAAGGGTGATTTTTCAGCAAAAATTAAGGAGGGTTTTTCATATAATATTTTGTTCAAAATCCCTTCTCCTCCAAGTTAAAGCTCTCTAAAGTTAGGGGGAAAAATTGTTTATATTTAATATATCCATTATGGAAGAATTTAGAAAAATGATATTTTGCAGATAACTGATGCTAATAAAATGGAAGTTTTTGTCGATTTTTTTAAACCTAATATGTTATCACAGGGGGGTAAAAAATCAACCCCTATAATAGTTTGCATCAGACCTGTTTAATGTCTATATATTTTCTTAATTAAAGACTTGATGTAAAAAAACGGATTCAATCTGGAGCTTTTTTATGGTTTGACTTTTCACATTAAATTGTTTGTTTAATCACAAAAAAATAAAATAATATTCAAACCCTTTTCACATAAATTCATAGAGTGGTTATTATTTGTTAAAAAAATCAAGTAGACTCGTTTATGGGTTGATTTTTTCATCCCCTTGTAAAACATTTTAGGGGTACAAAATCTTCAAAAACTGCCATTTTATTAGCATCAGTTATTTTCCAAATTTCATTCTTCTAAATTCTTCCATAGTGGATATATTAAATAAAAACCCCCTAACTTTAAAGGGCTGTAATTTGGAGGGAATAAGGTTTGAAACGAAAAATATATGAAGGACCCTCATTAATTTTTGCTGAAAGATCAACCTTGAAAATATTTCGCATCAATTTAGAAACACCCTGTATAATAAATCAACTATTAAAAACACGTTTTAGTTCAGTTAATTATATTGGAAATATTAACATTTTTCCACAAAACTTTATACAACTTTCTATTTGAGGCTTCTAGAGTTATCGTGGGTATCTGGACCCATGGAGACAGAAACTTTTTAAAAAATATTACGAGAGGTGTTATGTTCTCGCCTCTCAGGACAAGTAGTTCTCTTGCCAACCTGGATGCAATTCAGAGGCGAGCTATCAAACTAATAAGGAATCCAGAATTAACTAGTGCTCTCAGTTCCCCGGCCCATAAAAGAATCGTATCATCCCTTTATCTTTTTTGTGGATACTACCATGTTCTTCTAACGAAATAAAATGATAATCACCCCAGAATTCTCATTTGCTCAAAATACACTATTTTCAAACATTCAACACCCCTACGTGATTTAATTAGGAACTAACTGAACATACGCATTTGCCAATACGTTTATCTCAATGACTTCTAGAGACTGTAACTCTGTTCCTGCATCCGTATTTTAAATCTTTCAAAACGGAAACCCACAGATAAATCCGACTAAACCTCTGAAATTTCTTCTTCTTTTCACGGTATAAGGGTCCACATGGGACTATAGAGATCGCGCCAACAAATTCTTGAATCAATATCATCATATAAATATTTTATACTATTAAATGAGCAATTTTCGTATATTGTCGCCTTAGAGTGTAAACTTGCTAACTCCATTTTTTATCATATATGACATATTAATACCAGTCGAAAGAAAAAGAGATGTAGCATTGTCCAAGTAAAACTGCTATTTAAAATTACGGTCGTAAGTTCTAGAAAAAAAATGACAAAATGGTTTCTTTCCTAACAACAATATTAAATTTGGTTTGTTTTTATCTGCTCTGTAAAATATCAATGTTGTGAGTTAGCAGGTTTACACTCTAAGGCGACGATATATAGGTATAGACATATATTTATTTTACTCCAGATTGAAGTTCGAGAAGTCGCACAAAGACCATTGCCCAAAGTACTTTGATAAATATAATAATTTCTTAAATTGAAAGTTTTTGTGCCGAGAATAGCAGAATTTTTATATATTGAAGGAGACAATAAAAGAGTGTGTCTTTTGCTGGAATTATATATTTTATTTATTTATAACGAGACTATAGTTTCGAGGGTTTTTCCCTCTTCATCAGTCTATTACAATTGATTCACAGGAATTAATTTATGAACATTCATAAATTGATTATTCATATTGATTCACAGTAATTAATTTATGAATATTCATAAATTAATTCCTGTGAATCAATTGTAATAGACTGATGAAGAGGGAAAAGCCCTCGAAACTATAGTCTCGTTATAAATAAATAAAATATATAATTCCAGCAGAAGACACACTCTTTTATTGTCTCCTTCAATAATAATTTCTATTAATAAATTTTTAATAATATATTTTATTTCGATTATTAAAATTTTAAAATCATCACATTCTTATTTTTTAACCACCATATTCGATTTCGAGCCTCGGCGATTCCCATATGGAGAGTATGGACTTTATTGTAATTTCCCTGGGGAAATATTTCACAGAGGTGGTTTCGCATTGCCTTCCTCTGGATTTGGTGAGGCGCCATGCATTTTCGAAAAAGGTGAGAATATTTCTGACTATGGCGAGTTCAATCCCTAATAAACTCGATCCAAAGTCAAGAGCCTTAGCCATTGCTCTACTGGCGCTTCATCACAATGATTAAAAAATTTAACAATATGTTTATCGTAATAATCTGTTCGTTCGTTCATTACAATATGAAAAAGCGGCATGGGCTCATGCGTGTCCACCCCTATTCTATCAACACTTTTGTTTTAAAATTAATCAGAAACAATGAAAATAAATAAATAAATAAAACAACAAAAACGGTATATACATATTTTTGATATATAGACAAATAGATGTCTATCTTTTTTATTCTTTTCCTGTCGATTTTTTTTTTTTTTTTAATACAAACTAAAGCGGATTTTTCTCATTTTCTTTTTGGTAGCCGATTTGGTTTTTGCCCCCCTCCGTTCAATCATGCATGCATCATGAATCCATCTTGATATATATATGTGCTTAGTTGAGTAAACATCATCACCATCCAAGTAATAGATAAAAATTCAAATAGGCCTGGCTGCGATATCATCATTTAAGAAGACGACCCAAATATTTCTCATCAAATTGCACGAAAATATGATAAAAAAATTTCCATAATCATAACCAAAGTGTCAATGAAATTTAAATAAATGAAAATATTGATGAATTCTTTAGAATAAAAAAAATCCTAAGCTACTAGAATTTTTTGAAATATGTATATAAATCAATTTATAAAAATAAGTGGTACAAAACATGTGATCCACAGATTTCCAGTGTCTCAGTTTAGGCCATCCCAATCAATTCCGATGGAGCTTTGTTATGCTATGTTTTGATGACATTTTCGATTTCCGGAACAAACCGCATGTCCAATTGAACATAAATTCAAAATCTCAAATGGGGATATGTGTCAAGTTAGGAATCGTTGGATAGATCTTTCAAAAAGAAACAATTTATTGGAAAATAAATGTACATATTTGCTAATTTTAGTAAAAAAAAAAATCGATTTAAGACCACTAATACAACACTAGGTATCTACTTAATGAAATAATATAGTAATTGTTAATATTTTTTTTTTCAAATCGAATTGAGTTGAAATTTCATCTATTATCACTTGAAAAAAAACTTCAATAGTGGATGCCGAAACATGGTAGCCTAATCCAAAATCTTTCAAATCATCAACCTGATCAACATTGTTTCAAAAAATAAATATTTCAATCAATTATTAATGATATTTAGACTTAAAATCTTACATTGTTTTAGTGAAGTAGAGTTGTTTTAATTAGAGTTCCGTTCAAAAGTAAAATAGACCCTATTAATGTTGCTACAATACCTGTTTATCCGTCTGTCCAAGTAAATTAAATAAACTACAAACATGAAATTTACAATTGAGGGGTTTGTTCCAAAAAGGAGGAAACTTCAATTTTCAACAAACTAGCAACAAACTAACGAAAAAAGTCGAATGTTTCCTACATTTGATTCAATCACGAATCAAAAATAGGTGATTTTTGTCAAATATTGAGTGAAAATAATATCTGAACTTATATATTTCTAGCTTGAAATAATGATGTTAAATAAATTTATAATTATTCTCATTAATATATCACAGAATAATTGATATATTAACGAGAATTGTTTTGACCGCGCTTTTTTGAAAAAGATATATATCGCGAGACTACTGCGGATGATGCTATTGGAGTCTGCGGAGTCTTAAGTCTGGACCAAGAGAGAAAAAGATGTGATCCATTTAGCTACAATCCAACGTCATTTTGCGCATAGCCCGCATGACACGTGGATGGATCACCAAATGAATTTGAAATCTGAGATGTTATATATTCAATGGTCCAGACTTAAGACTCCGCAGACTCCAATAGCATCATCCGCAGTAGTCTCGCGATATATCTTTTTCAAAAAAGCGCGGTCAAAACAATTCTCGTTATTATGTCAATTATTCTGAGATATATTAATGGGAAGAATTATATATTTATTTAACGAAAAAAGTAATTTCATTCGAACCTATAATAAAAAAAAGAGAATTTTTATTTTTTCGGAGGCCAAAATTGGGGGGGTTCAAAAAAAAATAAAACTATCAATATAAGTCCCAGACCCTTTAATCGATTTGAACGAAATTTCGGCTAAATCAGTTTATTTGATATTAAGTATTGTAAAAAAATGAATATTCTTTCACTTTCTAATTAAGAAAATATAGATACATATAAGCTCTTAAAAGCTCTTAAGAAATATGATAAAAAAGCTGTCGAAAATTGTTGAAAAATAAAGAAAGAAGTAGTTGAAAAACTACTCTGTCCTCCAGACTGTGTAGAAAAAAATGTAGCGCCGTCTAATAGACTAGGTTATGCATTCGATGGCACAGTCAGATTAATGGGTTGCGTCTTCAGGCGCTGAATATCAAAACCTTACTTTTATACATTTTTTTCTTCAAAATTAAACACTATTATTAATAAGCTTCCAAGATAAATTTAAAATGATTAATTTGATAATTTTAAAATAGAGAAAAAATTATTTAATTGAAATATTTTTATTAGTAAGGATAGTTAAGTGTTGAGTCCATTGCCATTTCTGGGGTAGTGCTAACAATTCACAACATTGACTGGTATGGGCTATACAGTAAATTTAAATTATTTCTCTCATGTTCTATCCAGGTCTCACGTTATCATTGTTCAAATCTATTATTCCTATTAATAATTTTAGAAAGATTAAAATACTTTCTATCTATAGTTATCTCAACAATTCAATATAAGTCTTAGAAACCTTTTCATCGATTTGTAGGAAATTTCTAATAAGCACCCTATTCGATTTTATGAAAATGAATCATTATGTGAAATTGATAGAGAACCAAAAGAGTGGAGAGGGGTGGGGGGTGAGGGTCGAAAATAATTTAAAATAATAATATTTCCAAACAAAAATAAAAAAAGCTGATTTTTACATTAGAAGATTTTAATTTATAAGGAGATATCATCAATTGCTAATGAGCCCAAAATTCAGAGAGGGAAGAAGTTTCTTTCATAAATGATTTTTTTTAATATTAAATATATTAATATATGTGAATGGGACCAGTTTGTATGGTAAAGTCATGTGTGACCACATTAGTTATTTCATCATTCAATCACGTTCTAGTTAAAACTAAAGGGTTGTCACGGATGGTAGTATTTACCCTTTATTTGACTTCTTGTGGTGTAAAACGTTGAGCTTTATAAAAGACAATGTTTTGATTATGACCGCTACCTCTATTATTCAGTATTCATATAACTTTCTAATTAAATTTTTTTTTTAATTAGTTTTTCAAATTCTAATATAATTAAACTTGACGATATCTGAATATAAAAAAAGTATTATTGTTAGAATTGATTTGAATTTATTTATTTATTTACATTTTTTCTGGAATCTAGCCCGAGGGATATTCTCGGATCTATCAGCTCGAAAATCCATCTCAGTTGTTCAAATAAGCAACGACCGACCAATCCAGGCTAAGCCCAATAAATAGTCTTCTCATAAAGAGAAAGAGAATTCAAAAACATGAAAAATTGAGAGAGAAATATAAAATAAAAAAAATACATAGCTCGTGACTTTCTCTCTCTCTCCTCGGTCTATTTGCTAGAAAGCCAATTGTATTTGTTTTAACCATCAATTTAATTTTCTCTGGGAATACTTTTCAATTTATATTCAAATTGACGTTCAGTTCGATTGCTGCAGAAAAGCAGATGCCATTAAACCAATCCGACCATTAACAAAACAAAATAGCCCAATCATTTAGTTTAATATTTTCTTTAATTCGAATTGTATGTTAATATGGTAAATATTCAGGGCCTAAGGAAAAGAATAAATTGAAAAAATCATTTCAACATTCATGAGAGATAGCAAGTGTTTCGGCGATAAGAAATTCAACCCTTTTTTAATAAACAAATAATCATCAGGATAGCTTAATTTAAATTAGAACAGGGATTTTAATCTTTTGGCTTCCTTGGGGAGGGAAAAAATATTGTCTCTGGTTATTGATAAGGTGAGAATGAGGATTAATTAATGGAATTTATTTCATAATTTTAAGTAGAGCTATATATCTGAATGCTGACAGGTATAAAAATT
The DNA here is from genome assembly GCA_024734495.1 of Forficula auricularia. Taxonomy (NCBI): domain Eukaryota; kingdom Metazoa; phylum Arthropoda; class Insecta; order Dermaptera; family Forficulidae; genus Forficula; species Forficula auricularia. Next base: position 50,214,168 of record JALMQS010000099.1, read on the forward strand.
TCCTAAAAATGGCCACTTTGGAGCCCTATCACAGCGTCACTTTGAAGTGTACATATTACATTGTTTAAAAAAATGATCCCAATTCTACTTAAGAATATCTCACAGAGATTATATAAAAATTAACCCTTCCCAAAGTAATCATTTTTTAAAAGCCTCCATATCTCCCCTTATAGCCCTCCGATCTTCCCACACATGATCTGGATGAGTGACTTAGGGTGTGGCCACAGCAGAACGGTATAAGAACATTTGTTTGCTGTGGGAGCTTTAATTATAGGGTCAAAATTCAAAATCATGAATGGGATTGAAAATAATAAAAAATAACAAAAATAACTCCTTTCACTGGACGAAAATAATAAATAAAATTTAAAAAAATAAAATAAAAACTCGGATAGAGGGACAAAAACCATTGAAAAATAAAAAATAAGGAATACATATTTAATTAAATAAATCGATTAAAATTAAATCTTTCGATGAAAATTTGAATACGATATTTGATTGAGGGTAAAATTAATATGTATAACTCTTAAATTTCGAAGGACGGGTTGGGCGAGAGGATACCGAACAAGCCTGCTAATCAAGTGAACCCGGGTTCGAATCCGACTCGCGGCAACAGGCTAAAATCTGATCCCTAGATAGATGACAAAATTTAAAAAATAATAGTATCGTAAATTGGCTGATGGCTAGAAAGGCAGAAAAGCCAAAAAAAATCTCTTAAATTTCAAGTTGTAATTTAGCTTACAAGACAGGTATTGTAGCATCACTAATAGGATACTATTTTAAATTTTAAACCGAAACTTAAAAATTAGATTTAACTCAACGCATCACTTAAGGATGTATGAATACAAATATTAGGCTATCGTAAATTAATAGAAAATCTATGAATCTAAATGTTTTATACAAATAACGTATAAAAATAATACTTTTTCATTAACAACAAAATAACTAAATATAGATCTATTTAGCTTGTGGTAAATAATTATATAGGTAGCTATTTGTTTAAAGCAAAAGTGATCCCTGGAATAAATGACTATGGTTAAATAAAACTCCCCGATTAATAATGGTAATAGTTGTTTTAACTAAAGTACTTTTACATGCGGTAGATAATATAAATAAAACTCTGTTGATTGTTCGTTGATGATTAAACAACATTTTATGTACGATAACAGTAGGAATTAATGTTTCTATTTGTTTTACGATACGAACCAAAAACTAAAATGAATTAATAATATGTTTTTTAACAAATGAGAGTTTTGGAAAATATATCGATTGTTAAATGGATAAGAGAATCAAATTTCAAGTGACCTTATATACCCAAAATATTTGAGGTATAAAATTCGTTCTTATGGTCTTTCTCTTTGATAAGTAAAGAGTGCAAAAAAAATTTTCCTGATGAAGTTAAAAGTTACTTCCAGAACGGCGGCGCCGATAGGTACAAAAATCACTTACAGAGAGCCACTTTGGAACTCTTTCTCTCACCATCATTTTAAATTGAAATAATTTTTTAAAATTAATCCTGATACCTCTTAGAGATAATTAAATGGATACATAAGACTCAATAAAAAAAATATATATATATTTTTGACCCCACATAAAATTCGGACCTCTCCAATACAATCATTCGATTAATTTTAGTATGATTTTTGATTTTTTCAAACATGAATACATACCGGGAGTTTTTTTTTATCTTGAGACAGTCTTATAACTCAAATACACTGCATAATATGAAAAAAAGTTTCAAATAAATGTTTGTTTATATTGAGGGGAAGCTAAACTATGCTATTGTTTGTTGATTTAGAACAATCTTTCAAGAGTAATTCGAGGTCAAGTTCTGTTTTTTAAATGGAAACCTATATGTTTCTGTACATATTCTGAATCTACAAAAAAAAAACTGAACAACTTTTATCAGAGCTATTTTTTTATACGACATCAAATAATAAAAAATATTGAATCAATTAAATCTCAAAAAAATCTTAATAATTATTTTTAACTATTATTCATCTTAATTATCAAATAACAATGATTAAATAATTAATTATTAAATAAATATTTATTAAATCGAAAAGTCACAACAATGAAAATAAGTGTTTATAATGATCTTAAAACTTCATTATACACAGATTTAAGAGATTAATTTCTACTTAATAGAACTAGTTAAAATTCTTGAGACTAAAAAAGTTTATTTCTCGTGTCTATTTAGTGGATAGTTATATTGTATTACCATAATAATAATGCATCATTTTTCGTTGAAGACCGAATTGAAATAGTCTTAATTTATGGTGAATGTGGAAGAAGGGTTATGGAGCTGCAATTGAAATGGATGCCGAGCGTTTTCCTGAGAAGAATACACCCGTACAAGCTTCAATTTATCGTGTTCTAAATCTGTTTAAAAAAAACAAGATATGTAAAGGCTACGAATAAACAGAATCGGGCCAAAATAACGAACTTTGAACTGGAATCCATCCAAAAGACTTGCGATACCCTCTGGAATGTCTTAGAACAGTGTCGTAAAATGATTAAATTATTATTAAATTATTTATTTAATAATTAAATATTTGATTATTTTTATTTGGTAATTAAGTTGGATGATTGTTAAAAATAATTATTATAATTTTTTTGTGATTTAATTGATTTAATATAAAAGTAAAGATTTGAGCATCTTATTTTTTAAAAGAGTTGGAATGTTTTTCAAAAATGAGCTCGGGTTCAGATTAAGAAATCAATTTTAAACTAGAAAGAATTTAATTTTTAGGACAGAATCTAAGATTTTAATAGAAATATTATTAAATTGCGATATCAGAGGGGATTCATCCCCACAGGAGTCGAACCTGAGAACTAACTTGCTTTCCGGGCAGTTAGCTCATACCCTCGAGACATTTCTATTAAAATCTCTAGATTCTGTCCTAAAAATTAAATTCTTTCTAATTGATTTAATATTTTTTATTATTTGATGTCGTATAAAAAAATAGTTCTTATGAAAGTTGTTCAGTTTTTTTTTTTGTATATTCAGAATATGTACTGAAATATATAGGTTTCTATTTAAAAACAGATCTTGACCTCAAAATACCCTTGAAAGCTTGTTCTAAGTAGACAAACAATAGCGAAGTTTAGTTTCCCCTTGATATAAATAGGCTTTTATTTGAAATGTTTTTCATATAATGCATTGTTTTTGAGTTGTAAGACTGTCTCAAGATAAAAAACTCTCCCGATATAAGTCTTAAATTTTAAGTTTTTTTTACCCTATTTAATTTACCACCTTGCTTTGATAAACGGTGATTATAGGGTCCAGTTTTACTTTATAAATTGAACCATAAAAAGGTCAGAAAAATCCTGATCATTGACGTTGTGTATTTATAGTCGAGTACTGTAGTTTAAGCCTTCACAAAACCAAAAATTAATTAATTAAATTTTTTTTTTTATGTATTCCTAAACATCTGATTTTGGAATAAAGTTAAAGTAACATTTGCAATAGGGTTAGAGGGTTTGAGTAAATATAACTGAAGTTAAAAATAAGCTTTGCCAACTAAAAGTAAAGTTTTTCCGTGTCATCTTCAAATTAAAGGTTCGTAACTATTTCGGGGACATCAATCTAATTCTAGATGGCCCTTTTGAGTGCTTTCTTATATCTTGATCAAAACTTTTAATTCTTTAAAATACGATTGAAAATAAAAACATTTTATAACAAAAACATTTGTTCTAAAATAAATTTTGTGACAGTTTTTATAATAGACAAGCCTCTCTGTACTAGAAATGGGCTTAGGGATTTTAGCGAAATCAACACTTTTAAGTTTCTTCTTACGCCTAGGAAACAAATTATATTTATTTATTATTTCAATTTATTACACCTTTCCCTATCTTAGAGTTTGAGAATTGTTTACAATTCATTTAATAATATGCAGATGCCTATCCACACAATCATCCCTATTCATATCGATACTAAACATTTACACATACACACACATGCATTAAACTAAAATAAATGATCGTGTCAATATAGCACCCCACAGAAAGTGATACACTCTGTTATGATGTGCCGAGTCCGAAATTGTCCGTAAGTCATTCAGAATTCCAGACTGGTTCAAATTTCTCATATCCTCGTGCATTGGACAGTCGGAAAAATAATGTGGCTTAGAGATTAATATAATAAATATAGAAAACATATTTATTTATTTGGTTTTGTCACATTACATTATACAGAAATCGCAGAAAAAATTAAAAACTTTTTTATTAAATACTTATTATTATACTATCTGCATTTTTTGTTATTTAATAATTTTTAGAACTAGAAAGCTGAAAATTGGTAGAAAGATGCAACTATTTAACATAGTTTATATGCCAAATTTCAACATTTCAATAGCTTTTGAAATAACGATTCGATTTGTTTCATGATTATCTGAATTATGTTTTGGCAAAATGGGTGCCCGATGCCAATAAATAATAATAAAAAAAATAATAATAACAATATCTGAATTATGTCATCCGGAATTTCTGAAGACACCCGAAATTAAACCAAATCTTTGATTTGAAAAATATTAGAAAATATTTCAGAACCTGAAGAGTTTGATGAAATGATAGTTGAGAGAAAAATAAATTTTTCTCTCCAAATATTGTTGATTTGGCCATATTCTATCAGTGAATGGTTTTCTGCTAAAAAATTAAGTAAAGTTTGGAGCAAAGATGCAACTTATTAATAATATAAGCTTCTTAATCAAATTTTAGGACATTAGTTAAAAATGTTCAAGAGATCCCTAAATAAAGATTCGATACTAGAAAATCATAAGAAGGTGTCATCTATTAAACCCGATGGAATGGAATATTTTAATTATATGTCAGAGGGATTGTTTTTCACCCCCTCGGGAATCGAACCCGAGTGCCAGTAACAGCAATCCGGGCCATCTGGCCATTACGCGTGTGCATATGTACAGAGAGGTTCGCATCCTGCAGGTGAGCCAGATGGCCCGGATTGCTGTTACTGGCACTCGGGTTCGATTCCCGAGGGGGTGAAAAACAACCACTCTGACATATAATTAAAAATATTCCATTCCATCGGATTTAATAGATGACACCATCTTATGATTTTCTAGTAAATTTGTATCTATTACCATCGGCAAATTAATATCTATAAAGATTCGATTTTGTTTTGATTTCTACATTTTAACTAACTAACCATGTCCTTATTTTTCAAATATTTTAACACCAGAATAAAAATTTTACAGACATCTTTTATTCAGTTATCGAGAGTATCGGAATTCAGACCAGACTAGCAGGAAAAATCCTATTACTACAGAGACTTCTAAAAACGAACAAGAAAAAAGAAGCTTTCCAAGTACTTTTGAAACACCCCAAAAATATATATATATTTTTGATACCAGTGAACTATCGAGAGAATCGAACTCGGAAACTTTATATAATTAATTATTTTGTTAATAATTTGAAATTTAATATCTCATTCAAACAATAATTCACTCTTCATTCAATTTACTATCTATATGAGTGAAAAATTTAGAACCTGATAAACATGTATCCTATTCTATTGATGTGAAATGTTATTATGTAAACAAATACAATTACTATATCTATTTCATTAAATAAAATATTTTATAATATGTAGATTCCGATTGATACCTTGTTGATCCATTCTGTTTAATAAATTAAAATATTCATTTATCATCGAATTGGATGAAATATAATTATATAGCGCAATATTCTATTCTATTTTATGATTAAAAAAATATTCTACAATTATATTTCTGTTATTTAATTATTATTATATTAATAAAATTAATAAATCAAATTGTTTATTCCTTTGAATATTAATTTCATATCAATAATATTTGAACAAAAATATTATTATATTTATATTTTATTCAAGAGTATTGAATTTTTATGTATATGGAAATTAAATCCACATCAAAAATTATTTTTTAATTGAAACTTGGGAGATTTGCAATTTAATCGAAATTTAATTTATTCCAAATAACAAGAGCAATATTAAACAAACGTGGTGTGGTCGGATGCAATTCGATAGCTCAACCACCAATAAGTAATTAGTAGAGATTGTGGTGTTGGTGCAAGGTGAAACATCTTTAATAAAGATAAGAGTAAATTTATTTAATTTAATTATATTTAATATTGATTTACTATGAGTTAAGGATTCTTGGTCACTTATTTCACATTAAAATTAAAAGATGTAATTTTTTTATTTTGTACAAGTGGCCTCTACTTTTACTTTTATGCATTTTGTAATTTCTATTCACTGAAATACAATTATCAGAATTCTCTGAACCCTGGGTGTAAGCACAACATAAACTACACGAACCTAAAATTCTTATTGTTGAAAAAACTAGGTTCAATCACATGTGCGTTAGAGTGGTCCTTATTTTTGGTATTTTCGAATTTTTATGCTGTCTGAGGTCATATGGTCCGAAATAAATAATAGAAAATATCTCGCATGTTTCTAGTCTCTATCTCAATTTTAACATGTGCCCCACAGCGATGTAAGTTTCCCATCAAAATAACATGGAGTTTTTGGCATTGAACGATCAATTTTTTATTCCGGCCAAAGTAATAGTTCAAAAAATTTGAAACTCTCTAGACTTTATTCTTATAAGTAGGTATCTTTCAGAATTTTTACAGGTTTTTAGCTAGTATAAATTTGGAGTCTATAACTTAGTAACACTAAGATATAGAAGTATTTTATCTAGTTGCAACTCCAAAATTATAATATCTAATCATCTGTAAAAATTTTGAAAGATAACTACTATTATATGGATAAAGTCTACAGAGTTTCAAATTTTTTTGAACCATTTTTTGGTTGGAATAAAGAATTAGTCGTTTAATGCCAAAAACCCTACATGTTATTTAGATGGGAAACTTAGTCGCTGTGCGGCATAGATTAAAATTGAGATAGAGTCTTGAAATTTGCAGAATATTTTCTTTTATTTATGTCAACCCATATGAGCCTCGGGCAGCATAAAAATTAGAAAATACCCAAAATAAGGACCACCCTAATGTGCATGTTGTAATATGTTTATAATTCCCAATAGCTGAGGATGACCCAATAAAATTTAGGCCGAGACGTTTTACTCTGAGGGTTTTATTGTATACCAGGTGCATCCCACTTTTGGCTGATATAACCCCTTCAATCCACTTCAATATTTTACATATGTTAATACGAGGATAAGTGAAAAATTACCTACATTTTTCGTTCTACAACTTTGTTTAACTAAGATAGGAGGCGGTCGCATGCGCATGCGTTGGAGTTAGCGGGCCTGTGGTCACGTGTGCGGAATTTAATTACGATCGCGTCAATTGTCGTCTAGCTACAACAGCATAAGCATGTCAGCTCCGCTATCAGATTGCACCAAAGAGGAGCAACGAGG
>JALMQS010000099.1:50221646-50242603 GCA_024734495.1 Forficula auricularia
CATTGAGATTAAGAACTGATTAGATTATGCTGCATATTGATCTAAAATTAAAGGGGGGAGGGTGGATTAAATTTTAAAATTATAAGATTTTCTAACTAAAAAAAAACAAGAAAAATTAAATATACTATAAAATGAGCCTAAAATAACGAAAATATTTTTTTTTGAGCCAAAATTAGGGGGCGATGGTCAAAAAATTTAAATCTAGTCCCTTGTACCAAACTCAACCAAAAGTATCTGGTAAAGTCAAGTGTATGGCCACATCAGAACGTGTGAATTTATTTACTTTACCATTGTAATTGTGAGTGGAACAAGTTATTTTTTATTTCATATTTTCGTAATAACTCAAAAACGCTTTAAAATATATTAATAAAACAAGGATCGAATTCACGGCGTTTCGGTCTACAATAAATCCTCATATAGTGAACATGAAAATTTTTTATTTTAAGAGATTCTAATTATTTAACTACTGAAAATAGCTTTAAGAGTGTTACCAAATTGTGTGTACTTTTGGATGGAACACTAAAAAGGGAATGTAAAAAACTAAATAATTCATTTAACCTAAAAAGGGAAAGTAAAAAACTAAATAATTCATTTAAATAAATAATAAAATTAATCATATTTACTTTTATTAAAATTTTTGAATTATTATATATTACCAGGGTTTTTAGAAAAAATGAAAATACAATTAAAAAATAGGAAAATTTAGAGACATTTTAGCGAGACTACCGTTTTATAAGAACCATTGAGGTCTCAGCGGATTCTCTATATCCTGAACCAAGAGAGTGAATTCCCAAATTAATTTGTATCATCTCTATGTAAGAATAGACTTGTAAAAGGCGTCTGAATCGAGAGAGTAATATATAAGAACTTGAGATGCCATGTCCCTCTGGGTGGTCCGTGTATCGCGGGCTATACGCGGATTGATACCGGTTAACATCTAGATGGACCATATCTTTTTCGCTCTCTTGGTTCAGGACAGAGAACAACCTCTTTGTTTCTCTTTGTGAATCAATAACTCTGCTACTCTCGGAAAACAAAAACTTTTCAATTAAAACAAGATATGATTTTTTGCTAATGGGCCAAAAATCAAGAGGGGAAGCGGATATTCTTTCGTAAATAATTATAAAATATTTTATTAAATACTAAATATAAGAGAGGGGGTCAGGTGTATGATAAACACATTGGGATGGCTACATTAATTTCAATTAGGTCAGGTTGAGGCAACGAATGATTTTATTTAAAAGGGTTCATGAATTTATTTATTTGATCTATAAATATTAATATAAAAATGAATGAATACATATTCAAAAGAAAGTATGTATATAAAACCTACTATATTAATAATAACATTCAAACAAATTATGAATACATTAATGTATCATAATAAGATCAAAACTAATAATTTGAATTGAAAAGCAGCTCAGTTACATGAAATTCCATACAATAATCATTAATTATAAATAATCAATAAATTTAATAAATTAGAAAAGAGAAAAAAACTCAACGAGAGTTTTTTTGTCATAATAATTTAACAATAGAACTTGTATACTTTGATAAAAAAGAACCATTGTGCCCTCAAAATAGAAAGATTATATTATTTTATTTTATATACCTAATATATATGCAAATCTTTTATAAAAAGTAATCGACAAACGTTTATTAAAAGTCCAAACGAATTCGCATCTGCTTGCTATACGAATTTATCGAAATCCAATTGGATATTTGAACCCGAATGGGGAACCGCGACCTAATATGCTGAACACCTACTTCCACTTGTACTTTCAAATATTTCCAAGTACTTCCAAATGTTTACAATCACTTTCAAATATTTCCAAGTACTCCCAAAATACTTCCATAGAGGTGTACAGCTACTTCCAATCGCGGATCACCCCTAGTTTGAACCCATGAGAAATAACAGATCAAATATTTGTAATTAAAAATACTGATGTTGAAGGTTAAACTATCGAAAATAAATAATAATAAAACTTGAGTAAGATACGAGGTAGGTTTCACAAAAAAAGAAATAAAACAAAATTGAGTTTTGAATTCGATATATATTTCGGGGGTTAGCCCATCATCAGGAGTCTAAGAAAACTGATTATATATTGGAAAAATAGTTTTACAAGTAACAATTTTTAAAATTTTTTTTAAATGTATGTGGTGAGGGGAAAGTAGGGGAAGAGGAGAAGTTGTTCTAAGAATTAATATTTTCTATTGAGATTTGGACTGGCTGAAGGGAGTCTATACGTGCTGTTGTAGTGACGAATGGACAAGTACCTGAGAAGGTACAACTTGAAAGGTGCATGAGAGAATGCAATTACCCTAGTATATTTAATGTGCGAACAATGGAAGGAATGTTTAGTTAATTTATTATAACATATAATCAATAATTGTATTTTTATACACTTCCAATTGATTATTTAAAATATTTGAATTATTAGAGAGGGCTATTTTTATTTCGGTGGATTCCAAGAGATCCCATTTTAGGGCCTTTTCTTTCGAAATGAATGGGGATAGGGTTATTATTAGAGGTTGAATAGTTAGATTCATGTAAGTGAATTGCGAAGGCTGAGGTCGAATCTAAATTAATGTTATCGGATTTATTGAGATGATTAAGAGCTCTTACATGCTCGGAGTAACGTATTTTGAAAGCGCGACCTGTCTGCCCAATATAAAAAGCATCACAATCTTGACAAGTTAATTTATACACTCCTGATTTGTCTAATTTATCAATTATGTCTATTTTATTGTTAATTAATTGGGAGCCTAAATTGTTGTTGTTGTATAAAGCAGGAGTGATTCCATATGATCTAAGCTTATAAGCTAATGGAGATGTCAGATGATTAGAAATGAAGGGTATTCTTCTATATATTTTTTCAGTTCCCGATTCTAATGAGTGTAAGTGTGAAATAGTGAATTTACGTTTGATTTTATTATAAATTTTGTTGATAGTCGAAATGTTATATCCGTTATATATATGATGGGCTAACCCCCAAAATATATCGAATTCAAAACTCAATTTTGTTTTATTTCTTTTTTTGTGAAACCTACCTCGTATCTTACTCAAGTTTTATTATTATATTAAAATGTTTCACCTAGAACCAACACCGAACTCCTTAAAAGTTATATCGAAAATATATTCTCTAAAAAATTATATATATGTTTATTTGGAGCAAGAAGAGGACAACCTCATTGATTTCTATTTATGAATCTACAACCTTGCTACTCTTAGCAAAAAATAGTTTCATTTTAAAAAAAGTTACTTTTTGTAATGAATATAAAGAATGCTTTATATTCATTACATTAAGCCATTTTTTTTCTTTTTGTAAATTTAAGGTAGTTCCACCAAATGGGTTTTCTTAGAATTTTTTTGAAATTCAGACAGATTATTATTTAAATAGTTTTGCATCAATTGGTGGCAAAACAAAATTTATGAACAATATAGTTCGGGACATATTAAATTTCAAAAATAGTTTTTCAGACCCTTATACATTGCACTATACGGGATATCGGAAAGTTTACATACATATTTAATTATAATTAAAAAACTCTTCTTACCATTTTTATAAAAACTAAACCAACATTAAACAATAACCAATACATATTTTAAGACAATTTTGGTTCATAGTTACAACACAGTTTCTGAGATAATAATGAATAAATAATGAAAAATGTATAAAAAAATTTACACAAAAAACAATTTTGCAACAGCGCATTTATTTAACCAGAGAAAGATTTATAAAGCGCACATGCGCTATATTTTATATTAATATAAAAATATTCAATCTCTTAGAATGGTGCCAGATTTACCAATTGAGCACGGTATTAGCTAGAATCGGTACATAAACAGCAAAACGTTTTGGTCTTATGAATTATGAATCCTTATTGTCTGTTCTATATACTCTAGCATTAACTTTTTGCTAATATTGTCGCGAAACAACTACCTTAACTAAATTCCATTGGTTGAGGAGGTTCTTCAATTTTTATTAAATTTACTATTATCGATTAGACAATTATAGAAAAATCAACATAAGCTTATGAATATGAAAAAAGTCCCATCTATAATTTTTGAGTACTTTAATCAACTTACTGACAAGATTAAATTAGGTTGGAGTTGGTGGTGTTTCACAAGGAGAAACACCACCAACTCCAACCTAATTTAATTTTAACAATGTTTCACTATAAACCAATTTTACTGACAAGATATTAATAAATTAAATTTTCGAGATTTAACATGGAGTCTTATGGGAAATTGGATTTTTTAGCATTTTTACTTCAAATGTACAATAATTATCATCGCCATCTCAAAGATATTGTTACAAGTTTTAAAAAAATATATAGGGATTATTTTAAGAGCTTGTAAAAATCGTTTGATCACCTTTAAGTGTTATAATTCACAATTTCTCTCCGCAAAATTGTTTTTTTACTTTATCCAATGCGAAGCATGGGGAAAGTATTGTAATCGCTCTCGCGGCAAGCGCGACTTCAAAGGGTCCTCAGGTAAAGACTACGGAACCCATAGACTCAATTAAGGTCACAAAATGAAGTATTCAATGAGATTGAATTTTAGCACGTGACGGTTTTGCCAAAAATTACCTGGAATCACGTCGAGAGGCCAAAAAGTGCCATTTTTTTTGGAAGTGCTTGCTGATGGATGGATGGATGTATGGATGTTATCGTTTTTTTCGTCCACGATTTTTTCCACACCTTTGCGCTGATTGAAATGAAATTGAAAACCTACCATTAGTTTAACAAAATGAAGCGCTGATTAGTTTTTGGTACATATCGGTCCACAAACATTAGTACTTTATTTCAGTACTTTTTTAGTTTTTTCTAAATATCTTGAAAATGACTTAACCAATTTTGATGAAATTTAATATCCTAATTAAGTACCTTGGGGACCACAAAAAAGGTTAAATAAAGTTTTTAGTAAATTTATATTTTAATATACTTTACTCAAGAACATATTAATATTTCAAATGAATTTGGATAAAGTTTAGCAACGATCCGTTGCAGTTTATTTTGTTTGGAGCCTTGCAACGCTCGTTATTTGAAATTATATATAATTATATGTGAGCCGTTTACTTTAAAAGTGGAGTAAGTCCATTATTTGTTATTTTGGAATAGTTGTATTTATATTTTTATAAATACATATATTTATATATATTTTGATGTATTTACTTTGACGAATTCATGACGATACCACTTTAGTCAATAGAAAGTCTGCAGCGACACTCGTTTGACTTCCTACGTACCTGAAGAACCTCCAAGGAAGAAATTCTCCCGAAACATTCGGAATCCTTATAAAAGATCTATATTTATTGATTTTGATTATATAAATAAATACAAATCTTATATAAAAACAATCTTCAAATGTTAATTGAAATATCCAGTTTAAAAAATACTGTTTTTTTTATTTATTTTCTTTTATTTGTCAATTGATTTTTTATAGAAACCACGGAAACCGTAGTATCACGAGTTCCGTGTGGCTCCGCTATCTGACGACGGATTCTTTTGGAAATAGACAGAATAAGTCGGAAAGTAAAAATAAAATTTTAAACTACAAATTTGAACAGAAATTGAGTTTATGGACCGTGATGTCTCAAATTGTCTCAAGTGAACGCCAGTCGTCGTTGGCAATTTTGACTTTTAGAACTTTTCATAGGTTCGGTTCCATTCATCATCTCGGTTCATTTAGATAAAAAAATGGGTTCCCGAACAAACTTTGAAAGGTTCGGTTAAGATATATTCAGTTCGGCTCAGTTCGGATCGTATATCTTCATTTCGTGCTGGTTTTTAGGCGATTAGGTTGGCGTTAGAAGACAATGAAGATATAAGATCTGAATCGAGCCGAACTGAATATATCTTAACCGAACCGTCAACGACTTTTACATATTCGAATTTTTTGGGCATTTACTAATTATTTTTTAATTAGTATTCATTTTCTAAAAGAATCCGTCGTCAGTAGCGGCGCCACCGTGATACTACAGTTTCCGTGGCTTCTATAAAAAACAAATGAAAAATAAAATAAAATAAATAAATAAAACAGTATTTTTAAACTGGATATCTCTAAAACTAAGCGAAATCTCGAAAAATGGTATTCTTTATTTTCGTCTTATTTTGGTGAGTACTATAAGAATCCATCGTCAGATCGCGACGCCATAGTTACCAGAGAATTGCCGAAATACCAAACATTTCGGGAGAATTTCTCCCTTTAGAAATGGAAAAATTTTAAATTCAAATTCCATTGATAAAAAGAGAAATTCTATCGAAACATTTGGTAATTCAATTAACGTTTATAGAATGTTCTTACAAAAGATTTATTTTTACTCGTATTTATATGCATGGTACATGGAACACCTTTGCTCGGTATTTTTTGCTTTAGTTCAAATTGATATATTAATATTACTTTTAATAATTTAACAATTTAAAACGCAATAAAAAATACCTCCAGTTAATCAAATTGGAAAATTCTAATATATAATAATATTTGTAATGAATTATTAGTGGGATATAAAACTAAAAAAAACAATTAATTATTAAAAGGAAATTGAATAAAAATGTAATTACACATTCTTATCGAAACTAACAACTGAAAATAATTATTTCAATTAACAAAAAACCCATCAAAAACAACTTAACCGAAGATGAGACCGTAACAGAACGAATTGTCAAACCAAAAACCCCCTAACCCGTGAATTTCATTCAAACGTTGGAGCCATTTTCGAGAAACCGATTCAATATATCAATATATACAAGAATTCCTCGTTTAATTTATATACATATTTATGTATGGACGTAACTTTTGTTGGGGTTCATTTATTCGAATTCGGGGTTTCGTATATGGTAGAGGCCGGTATCAAGTTTGATTACGCCCCGACAGCTGCAAGGTGGACAGATTCAAGAAATTGTCTCGAAAATGAAAAGATTTTAATTATGAAAATTTACAAAGTTAATCTGGAAAATGCCTTCAAACATAATGATTGAAAAAATCTTGCATATTTCTTTAAAATTTTATTTTTAATTAAATACTAATTCTCAAAGATGAAATTGTATCAAAATTAAAAACATATTCTTTTGTTAAATTTGGCGAGTTTTTGTATATAAAATTAAAAAAAAAAACTTTCAAAAAAGTAAAACATTATTTTCTTGGGATCAATATCGATATATAAAATGAATTCTATTCAATAAAGTTCACTTTATATTAATTACATTCACATGACACCTCCTCTTTCATAAGAAATTAACATTTATAAGAAATCCGAAATTGGAAGGAAAACTTTTCCAATACTCATTAACAAATTTTGGTGAATAGACAATTTTTTAGAAGTGAACGATTCAACCTAAAAGAGCTTAAACTTGACGGAAAGATAGAGCTTATTAGCACAAACTTTCGTATTGAATTCCACCATATTAGCTTTATAAGAACAAAAGCTTAAATAAGAATCGATTTTTTTTTTTTTTTTTGATCTTTTTGTTCTGAAATTAAGAATCCCAAAATCTAAACAGTAGGTTTTCGGAAATACAAATATTTTGGTTTTATCATCATGGGGATTGAATGACTTGGTATGCATTTGGCAAACTTTAGCGATTTGGGATTTTTTTTAAGTTCCTGATTACAAGCCAACTTGTACTTGATTTATTTTTATATTTAATTTCTTTGTCACAATATCATTATAAAAAAATCAAGAAAGATTGTGATTTACTAGATCCGAGCTGAAATTTTAATTCCATGTCTGAAGGGTTGTATTCAAATCGTTGTGAATAGAACCGGTCTACCTTACATGCAGCTAATTGACCTAGATTGTTAATTTTGGTACTCGGGTTGCGAATCCCGAATGAGTAAAACACAACACTTCTAACATATAATAAAAAAATTATCAATTTCAGCTCCGATCTAGTAGATGACAATGTCTCGTGATTTCTTTAGAAATATCAAGTCTTCGACTATCGGTATTTTTAACTCTTATAGTTTGTTTTGAGACTTAGTACTAATAAAACAAATAAAATTGTTAGGCAGTAAGAATTATAAAAAATACTTCAAGGACTGTAGTGGTTAAAATATGCAAAAGATCTTTCGAATTTAATGTTTTTAACTTAGCAGAAAGTAAGATGATTAATTTCAGAATTTCATGTGCGCCTGTATTTAGGCAACCGTTTCGCCGTAGAGGACTAGAAGCTGCGTAGAAGCTAGGCGAGTCCAATCATTTTAAGAATGTTTTCGAGCTTTGTAAACAAGTTATCATTTTTATCAAATTTTTCCAAAACTTAAGTGACTTAATTTTTTAAATCATTTCTCAATTGAAAGGTTTAAAATAGATTCTAGTCAATGATAGGTGTTTTTGATGAATTATTGCTTTTTATGATTGTTATAAATGTGTGAAATATTTATGTTAATAAGTTAAGGATGGTTTATGAATAGAAAGTGACCATATCTAGATCTTGAACGAAATCGTATGTATAAATTCAGACTTCTATATTTTTTGTATCGTCTAATTGTTTAAAAAAATTACGAAATTGTCACTTTGTATACATAAATATATATATTGATATGTATTTTATAAAAATGAATTGACTCTTAATGAGTTTCCAGAATAGATTTGTTTGTAACGATAGTTTTATTTAGTTGAGAATTGATTTCGTAATATGATAATTAAGAAAAAATAAAAATAATATTTCAATTGGTCATCAGTTCAAAATTGATTCTAGTCAATGATAAATGTTTTTTATGAATTATCGCTATATTTGATTGATATAAATGTGTGAAATATCTATGTTAATACTCGTAATTTAAAGATGATTTATGTATACAAAGTGACAATATCCAGGTCTTGAACGAAATTGTATGTATGAATTCAAACTTCTGTAATTGTTATATTATGTAATTGTTTAAAAAATTTACGAAATGTTTCATTTTTCCATTTTTTAGTACTACTGAAGATGGTCAACCAGAAGTGACCGAAATTTTGGTGAATCAATAAAATAAATAATAATAATTAACTGAAATTATTGTATTTTATTAGTTTGTAACTAAAAAAGCTTTTACACTTTAGAAATAAATAAAATTTGTAATTATTATTGATTTATTTAAAAGAGAATCCTCTTGCATTTTTAATTTAGTCTGTATTTGAGTCTAATGAAATAATATACTAATATTTTACTCTCTTTATATCTGAAGAGTCTCGTTTTATCCCAAGTGAAAGAGCGTTTCTAGAATAATACAAATTACAATAATATTTCTATTATTACTTACTAAAACTTGTCTGGACTTGTCTTTATTTAGGCAACCAATCCTGCGTAGATGATTAGAAACTGCGTAGAAGCTAGGCGAGTCTAATCATTTCGAGAATGTTTCCGAGCTTTGTAAACAAGTTATCATGTGGTTAAATATAAGTAATCATATAGAAAATTCAAAATCCACGCCAATTCGGTTTCTCGGCGCTAGGGATTTTTGTGCCCTAGAAACACCCTAACATGCATCCTTTTTGATCCCAGGCTCCAAATAATATCGTATTTTGCCATCCTTCTTATTTCAAATTTCTTCGAGTAAACATCTCAAAAAATATCGCACCACATTTTACGCTGGTATATTCATTCGACTATATTTTTCGTCATAGTCAATCAATATTTAGTTTAATAACTAAATAAAAGTTAGTTTGTTGAAATAAGCAAGCAGTCAAAAAAGTGGCCTGAAGGTAAAATCAATTCAATGAAGGTTTAATGAAAGTACAACCAATTCTCTTAAGGTTTTTACATTATTGAAAGTGTGTACACCAAAGGTACCTACACTCAAAAGCATTTATCATCATTGGTTCTGAAGCAAAAGAACACCTATTCATCTCTCCAAGATAATTCAGAGGCTGCCCTTTACCACCACTGAAACCATTCATTTGTAATTAGACATATAATAAAATATATTATATGTCTAAAAGTTTAAGTATTTAGTTATAAAGTGTATATATATCTACGTATATATACAATCTAAGTTAATTTTCTTTGTTTTTATTAACAACACATTCATTATTTTACATTAAAAAATATAGTTTTTTGTTAAAGAGAAATTTATCTTTCATTTCTTTCCTATAGACATCCATCCTTAAAGATACTAATTTTGAGCTTAAGAGTTCGAACAGGTATATATATGTTAAAAAGAACTTAGCGTCCCTATCGAAGCTATAATTTGATATCGATTGTTTAGTGGAATTGATTTACAACCATACTATAACCATCATGGATGAAATTCATTTTAATATTCAATTTTAATACTCTATCCGCCAAGGCATTTATAATTTATTGTGAGCAAAAGTTGAATCTTGGCTCAAAAGTCCAATATGTGTGATAAATTTCAGCTTCCTATATTCCGTTAACTTGGATTTTCTGAATTTTTAAACTGAAAGTTGTGAAGCTACTAACCAGTTTTTGGTTAAGGAACCATTAAAAATTTTGATACCAAGTGAAACTTACAACCCCTTCCTTTAATTCAATCGAATTAAAAATTTGGCACAACTATTAACTCATGACACTTGATAAATACACTAATTTTTAAAAAATCGTTAGAGCCGTTTTTGAGAAAATCAAAAAAACGAAAAATCTTTCATGTAAATGTCCACTTCCGGTCTTCCGATTTCAATTGACTGATTTATTGTGCCACGCAGAGGGGGGCAGCCCTTTACAAAAAGAAAACAGATTTTTTTTACATATCAGAGTACAACTTCTCATCAGCCGTCCAAACAATAATGCCAGATGTTGTGGCTATTTATGATTAAAATACATATACAGGCGACTATGACACAAATCTAGAACCGAGGCCAGAGTGTTGGGAGCGCAAAAAGCGCCCCACAACTGTGCAAAGCTATCAACAAAGAAATAAATAAATATTACTATCAAAAAAACAAAACAAAAAATATCTATAAATAAAATTTAACATTAAATGCTAAGAAATCATTAAAATTATTTTAAAATGGACTGGCCACTGCAGAAAGGTCATTTGTCGAAGATGGCCAGCCCAGCAATGCACATAAATCTAAAGTTATATTTGTATTCAATTAAGGCCGGGCCCCGTCCTGAAAGTCCGCCTCATAAAACTCGAAAAGTTAAAAAGGGAACCTAGCATCGCCCTGAGTGTCATTTTGTTTAATGTAGTTTTGGGGACACCCAGGGCGCGCAGGTCCCTGAAGGACCGGGGACACCACACCCCCTTCCACGATATTGTCGCCGCCAAAACGGTAACAGCACCGGCGGCGACTCCGAACCTCTCCGCGATATTCCCGACCAGACTGGAGTTGCAGCTATAATAATTAATTTTGTTCTTGTTAGCAACCTCCAGTCCGGCGAGCGCGGAGACCACCTGGACATCAATGACCGTCACCCGATCTTCCGGCCCTGCCATCACGATGTCTGGCTTACGATTTCCGGCGGCGCTGGAGTATAAATACTCCAGCTCCACCCTAGGAGATCTTTTTTTAAATCGTCCGCCAGACATCGGACAACGGCGTCGTGCCTTTTGATCCTCCCGTCGTGTGTCCGCCCACAGCCCTGGATAATATGGGCCGTCGTCTCCGTTTTGGGGCACCCGGCCCTACACCCCGGGACACCCCCTCCCGCCTACCGCGACTTGTGCGGACAGCAGAAGGGAGAGAGCCGGATCGGAGGCGGCAGAGGTCCTTAAACGTGCCGTTGCTCAGCAGACCAGGGTAGTTCACCCAGGAGTACGACGGGGTAGCCCTCGCACAAAGTCCCAAGTCCTTACCGTCAACACTGTCATACAACCGGCGGGCCCAGTATTCCCCGGCTCCCTCCACGCCGCCAAATTTTCGGAGGGCATCGGTGGCCCAATTAATCCTTCTGATTACATGATACGTCTCAGATGCAGCTCTCGCTGCATCAAAGCTCGAAGATGACATTCGGCTTATACGAGCATGTGTCAGAAGTGGCACGTGCCAACTAAAGGAAGGAACCCCCAAACCCCCGTCCCTTATCCTGGCGTGGAAGAAACCCTCTGGAGTGTCGCGAGGCAAGTTAATGGTTTTTCTAATGAATGCCCGCACCCGGCGATCGATGGTGATGAGGTCGCCCACCGTAACGCCGCCTAACACCAGGGGATGGATACCTGTGGGAAGAGACATGAAGTCTCAAGATCTCCATCTTTTGCGAGGCCTTCAGGGGAGCGGCCCCCACCCTCTCCAACATCTCCGCTAGCGGCCACTCCGAGGATACTAGTCCTTGCTTGCTGTACTCCTTCTAGCCTATTTCGAGCTTAACCTTCGAATTTCGTAGCTCTGAGACTTATGGTTGCAAAACTCAGGGGGGGGGGTATATACGTACACACGTACATACGTACATACGCACTGACGAATGGATTTTTGGCCTCTGGGGACCACAATTTCTGGTTTTATGTCCTAAGCCCGGTTTCCAACTATTAAGGGCATCGATTCCTTCCACCTAGAATTTACAAAATGAAATTAACTTTTTTTCATCTCTGAGATACAAACTCTCAAATAGTCAGGACGCAGACTGGACATCGCAATATTCTCCACATTATATTCTATAGAATATAAATGTGAAAGTAAAAAGATATTCCTAAGCATAAAAAAGGCAAAAAATTAGTGAATTAATTATTTTGGTTACCCAGGTGTTGTGATCTCCAACTGAGCTTAGTAAATAAAATTTGTAATTATTATTGATTTATTTAAAAGAGAATTCTCTTTTAATCATTTCTCTAGTTGCATTTTTAATTTAGTCTGTATTTGAGTCGATTGAAATAATAGACTATTATTTTACTCTCTTTATATCTGAAGAGTCTCGTTCTATCCCAAGTGAAAGAGCGTTTCTAGAGTAATACAAATTACAAGAATATTTCTATTCGACTAAACTTGTCTAGACTTGTCTTTTTGAACCTCGTAGCTTATCCAAAATCAAAGAAAGAAAGAAATTTTTAGGACAAATTCTAGGATTTTAGTAGATATATTGCGATTAAGAGAGAGGTTTTTTGTCTCGAGAGTGTGAGCAGAATGCCCGGAAAGCATGTTAGTTCTCAGGTTCTGACTCCTGGGAGATTCATCCCCTCTGATATCGCAATATAAAAAATATTTCTACTAAAATTCTAGAATTTATTATAAAAATTAAATTCTTTCTTTTAATATACTTAGGTTAAGTTTAACCCGAGCTGATTTTTTGAAAAACATTCCAACCATTTCAAAAAAAAGATGCTCAAATCTTTATTTTTATCCAACATCAATTTATAACAGATAGGTAGAAATATTTACATATGTGGCCTTTTTAGTAAAATAAATTTCAAACTCCTTTTACTAGGGTATGGTCAAGTATTGTAATCGTGCAAGAAAAAAGTGTTTTTTTCCTTCTTTTTTTCGAAATATCTAAAAAACGGCTGAAACTATTTTGATTAAAAATATTTAGCGAAACCATGCTATTTCGCTCTACAAAAAAGCTATAATAAGTGAACATCGAAAAAATTATGTTTTTCGAGATAATAATTGTTTTGTCAAAATGTCTCTTAGTTAGTCTGTTATTCTGTTAGTTAGTCTGTGCACTACCAAATCTTTGTGGACGAGCTAGCTCAAAAACTAGTATGAATATCGAAACCAAATTTCACAGGTAGATTTGGTCCATTGAGATTAAGAGCTGATTAGATTTTGGTGCATATCGGCCCAAAATTAAGGGGGTGGAAAAATTAAAAAAAATTTTAAAAAGGTATAAGAAACAAAATTGAAGGGATTGAAGAAATTTTAAAGGAATTTAACGCAGATGTCGCCTGAAAAGCCTAGTATTGATTTCATCTAAGAATTTAAAAAATTTTTTGCTCATTATGTTGAAAATTGTTTTACGTAAACATGGAGAAAAATTTTTTCAACGATGAGTTTTGTGCTCTCTATCTGTATCTGTGTTTCTGAATTCAGATACTTCCACTATAATCATAAGTTTCCTATATTTGATTCAATTGCGAATCGAATGCAGGCGATTTTTGTAAGATATTAAGTGAAAATAATATCCGAATTTATATATTTCTAACTTGAAATAATGAATTTAAATAATTTTATAATTAATATATTAAAGAATAATTAACATATTAAAGAGAATTGTTTTGATCGCATTTTTTAAACAAGATATATATACCGCGAGATTACTGCTGGTTGAGGCTATTGGAGTCTGCTGAATCTTAAGTCTGGACCAAGAGAGAATGAAAAAGATGTGATCCACCTGGCATCATTTAGCGATTATCCCGCATGACGCTTTTATACCAAACACTAATATGGATCACCAAATGAATTTGTAATCTGAGATGTTATATATTCAATCCAACAGTCCAGCGCGCTCGATCTTTTAACACGTGTGTTAGGTGTTTGCTATCAATTAATTTCAACACAGAAATATATAAATTCGGATATTATTTTCACTTAATATCTCAGAAAAATACCTGCCGAATATTCGCGATTGAATCAAATATAGGAAACTTATGATTAATTGATAGCAAACACCTTACATACGTGTTAACAGATTGAGCGCGCTGGACTGGGGATTGAATATATAACATCTCAGATTACAAATCCATTTGGTGATCCATTTTAGTGTTTGATATAAAAGCGTCATGCGGCCTAATCGAGAAATGATGCTGGATCATAGCTAGATGGATCACATCTTTTTCATTCTCTCTTGGTCCAGACTTAAGATTCAGCAGACTCCAATAGTCTCAACCAGCATTAATCTAGCGATATATATATATCTTCTCTAAAAAAACGCAATCAAAAACAATTCTCTTTAATATGATAATTATTCTTTAATATATTAATAAGAAAATGATTCCACTATAACTTAAGAACGTCGTGAAAAGTTGGTTTTTTTACTAAAATGTTTGTATTTCCATTACGGAAAACAGATTCGACTTTGAACTTTCTACCTTTGAACCAGGGATGTTGCGGGTGCCGATTTTTTCACATCCGCGGATGTGAATGGTGATGCGGATTTTTGAAGGCTCACATCCGCAGATGCGGATGCGGATGTTTAAGATCTTATATAAATATAGTATATGAATGAAGAATTAAAACAATAATAAAATAATTATTAACATTTTTATTAATGAAAATTAGTATTAAGTATAATGCTCCTATTTTTTTTAAATTCACTTACTAATTTTCATATTAGTAAGTGAAGTTAAAAATAGGAGCGTTATACTTAATAAAGAGTAATAATTATTGCCGCCTTTTCTGATTCAAGGCGGTTACGCAGATGTTCGTAAATTAACCCCGCGATACTAAATAATTGTTCGCTATGAACACTTCCTGTAGGAGTGGATAAAAATCTTCGTGCTATCGGTGATAATATCTTAAATTCATCTCGATGAACACTCCACTATTTCAGAGGATTTTCATCCACTATCCACATTGACTCTTTATTTAGTGCGGTAAGAAAGTAATTCCTTTTTGAGTACAGTTTCAGTGCTACCATTTTCTGGTATTTCTTGACTCTCATCTTCACTTGACGAATCTAACATCATAGCAAGGTCGTTTTTAAGCATGACTTTCTGACGAAACTAGATGTCCTTGGTCCTAGTTGTTCCATATCCTTTTCCGTGGAATCACTCATTCTCATTCTTTTAGCCCATTCGGAATTGGAATTAAGAGAACCGAAAACGTCATTCTCAGTATTTGTCATAATCAAAATGTCGTCTTTAATCTTTTCCTCAGTCTCCGGTGTAAAAAATTTGTGCTTATAGCGAGGATCTAAATAGGTGACGATGATATATAAATTGTTCTCTCCCAATTATTAATGGCAACCTTCACTGAAACCGTGAAAGAATCGACTTAAAATCAAAAAGACTAAATTCTTTTTTGGTAAACAACTCAAGCTTGAGTCCATGGGTCCGTAGTCTTTACCTGTGGACCCTTTGAAGTCGCGCTTGGTGCGAGACCGATTACAATATTTTAACCATGCTTCGCATTGGATAAATTGGATAAAAATGATACAAAACGGTTGCATATGTACAAGGGGAACTCGAGTGAACATTAAAATAGTGCCGAAATAATGATTGAATTGAAGAATTCCTTAACTGCTATCTCTCATCGATCAATGGTCGAGAAACAAGTCCAGTCAAGTTTTGCTCAAATAAAAATTATTCTCGTTATAAGCTAGTACATTACTATAACGAAAGGAATTCGAAATTTTTGGAACAATACATATCTGAAATGGGACTAGGAAAATCTCTCTCTCAATATACATGTCATCAAGAATGACACAGACAAGTCAGAGCTTGCCTATCCCAGTTAGAAATTAAAGTTTTTTTTTTAAGAGCTCGCTAGCTGGGTGGAGTCAATTTCCACGGCAGACTCTCTGTAGATTGAATACTCAAATGCAAAAATATATTTGTTCTGGATTTAACAAAATACACTGTTTTAAACATTAGTTTTTTTATTTTTTATTTTTGGCTTTAAAAGTAAAAAAATATAAGACCTAAAAACATTACTGACATTACTTTTTTCTTGTATTAATTAGATATATTTTGTAAGAATACAATATTGGTATGTAATATTACTAAAAAATTTTGAGGCCGGACTTCCCATTTTGTATAGTAAAATTTTATAAAAATTTTTTTAACAGTGTATATCAAATATATATATGTATATTTGGCTGTATGGGCATAGTTCTCTAAAGCCAAAAAAAAAATATATGTTTATTTATTATTTATTTTTTTTTTAATGTGAAACCTACCAAGTATTTTTATCCAATAAATTTAAAAAAAAAAAAAAAAAAAATATTATTTATTTGTTTGAGACTATAGTTTGGTATTTTTTTTTTTTTAATTCTAACTGGGTTCATGGCTGAGCAAGAGCAAAAAATTTTTCAATATCCACGCGATATTAACCCCAAGAAAAATAATATATATATGTTATGTATATATGTTTATGTATATATATATATTTGATATATATGTGTGTATGTTTATTTGCATCAAGCAGAGAGACAACCACTTTGTTTCTCTAAAAAAAAAAATATTAAAACGAATAAATATCAGATTTAGATATGTATCATTTTAAAATTATAAATTCACCGAAACTCCGTAATGAGTCTTGAAAAAGTTTCACTTTTTTCTCCGATTTACTTTTGCTTGTGTAGGTACATGGTTATTCTCGGAGCACAAACAAAATAAAATAAACAATCTTGGGGTTTATCATATAAATTATGGACATAGATTATTATTTACTTTCACTCAACACTTAATTTGATGGGCTTGTTTTTATTGAATCTCCCATGTTTTGTGTTAGCTAACTTCAAACGTAAGCCGAGTTCAAGTGTCCTATATATTTATATATATTTAGAATGGTCAACAATCAACCTAGTAGAAATATCAATTTTACATAAAGAAGAACTGATAAAGAGCATTTAATATCTAAACACTATCTAAAATAACTGCATAATTAAGTTTAATTTTTAAGGAGATCATTTCGCTCCAGTTGAGTCAAAAGAAGTGTAGTATTTTTAAGGAATTTGGTGTTGGTACTTGGTGAAACATTTTTTAAATTATTGGATAAAAAATACTTGGTAGGTTTCACATTAAGAAGTGTAGTATCTAATATTTAATAAAATAAGTTAAAATACAAATGAAAAATAATAGAATTAAAAAATAAATAGTATGAAAGCCGGAAATGTTTGAAATAAAAATTAAATATTTTTATGCTGGAAATAGTGCTCGGCAAGTGAGTTCCTTGTTTAGTGTTAAATATCCGAATCGGCCAATTCCAGCTGGTACAACGGTTGAGAGAATAGTTCAAAAATTTGAAACTACAGGCACTGTAATAAATAATTGTAAGTGTAATAAAGACGCACAGAATTTACGTGAAAACGAGGAAAATGTGAACACCTTCAATGTTTTGGCTGCATTAACAGAAGATTCTAATACAATTTTAAGGCAAATTGCAGAAAACGTTGGCTTACATCATTCCAGAGTATTGCGAATTTTAAAAAAGCACAAATACCACTCTTATAAATATCAATGTCATCAAGAGTTGCAAGAAAATGATTTGGAGAGAAGAAATGCGTTTTGCCTTGAAATGATGGAAAAAAGTAATGAAGACAGAGATTTTTTGAAAAACATTGTTTTCACGGACGAATGCACGTTTACACTCCATAATGAACCAAACGTTCAAAATTGTAGAGTGTGGGCTACTGAAAATCCACACAATGTTCATAAAGACCAGCTTTGCATTGGATAAAGTAAAAAAATTGTTGGAAACGTGGCGAGCTTTTAAAAAGTTTTCACTTTTCCTCCTCTTTTATTTTATTTAATTGTGAATCTAAGGAGGTTATCCTCTTCATAGTCAGTTTCAAGGGAATTGTTCACAAGGCTCGCTTCCCTTGTTTAAGATCTAGTGCCTGGAGCACCGAGCGATGCTCGGAAACTTGTTACCTCTAAATACCTTAAGTTTCAAATTTCAAGTCTCTGCGACTTACCGAAGAAGAGATATGAACGATTTAAATATTTATTTTGCGACATGACTAATTTACACCCCCTTCCTTTATTTCAATCGGATTAAAAATTTGACACAACTAATAACTCACCAGACTTAAGTACACCAATTTTTAGCAAAATCGTTAGAGCCGTTTTCGAGAAACCGATTCTATATATCTATATATATAAAATCCTTTGTGTGTATGTACGCGATCGACCCACGCCTAAACCACTGAACGTATCGAAACCATATTCACACCATATATTTGCTTAGTGCTCGCGATGGTTTATCTAAATTTTGAGCCAAATCGGTTTGATTTTATTTTTTATTTTTTTATTTAATTGATTGACAGATAATATCTATAGAAATAGAGCTTCTAAAATGGCCAAGCAAACAATACATTATCCCTGCCCTGAAAGGTCAGGTCTTAAACAATGAAACCCCTCTTAACAAAAGAAAGGGGAATACAGGTAGTCAGGTCAAAATTTCAGAAACTTTTTTTTTTTTATTTATCTATCTATATATATAAAATCCTTTGGGTGTATGAACGCGATCGACCCACGCCTAAACCACTGAACGTATCGAAACCATATTCACACCATATGTTTGCTTAGTGCTGGGGATGGTTTACCTAAATTTTGAGCCAAATCGGTTTGATTTTATTTTTTATTTTTATATTTAATTGATTGACAGATAAGATCTATAGAAATAGAGCCTCTAAAAGGGCCAAGCAAACAATACATTATCCCTGCCCTGAAAGGTCAGGTCTTAAACAATGAAACCCCTCTTAACAAAAGAAAGGGGTATACAGGTAGTCAGGTCAAAATTTCAGAAACTTTTTTTTTTTTTAAGATAATAAAATCTATTTTGAATACAGACATAATTTGTTAATTTAATTTTTTATATATATATATATATAATCCTTAGTATGTATGTGCGTGATCGACCCATGCCTAAACCACTGAACGTATCGAAACCATAATCACACCATATGTTTGTTTAGTGCTCCAGATGGTTTATCTAAATTTTGGGCCAAATCGGTTTGATTTGATTTCACACGATTTTACATAATTAAATTAATTATTCTCAGGTAGAATGCCAATTGGGGTTTTAAAAAAGGTTTATCTTTTTCTTTTGTACCCAGGCAGACAATGGGTGTGGGTTAATTCATTGTTCTCAAAGGCCTTGAAGAAGTATTATGATTATATTATAGATATATTTTGTTTTCCCTAAACTTTAGAATTAAACTGTTTCACAGAAATACACCATTCTCTCTTAAGTAAAAAGAAAAATTTATATTTTTAAATGTGATTATTTTATTGTTATTAGTTGGCTAACCTGAGCCTGTCGGAAAGAAACATTCCAAATCTTAATCAATGTTTCTTATTATAAATACATTTCCCAGTATCTCAGTGCATTACATACAACGAATCATGGTGCATGCCTAGCATTACGATTGTTAGAAGAAGATTGCATTGGGATACAACTCTTGCCGATGCTGCTCTCGGTTCATCGCCACATCAAATACGATGTTTGTTTGCCATTTTATTGACAACGTGTTTTCCAACTAACCCGCCTAAATTATGGGGAAAATATAAGGCTTCAATGAGTGAAGATGTATTACATGCTCTACGTAGAATTCGAGGAGATCCAGATATAAATTTCTCGCCAGAAATATATAATGAATCTTTGATTAAGTTGGAAGATTTATGCATGATCATTTCGAATCAACCACTAATTAAATTAGGGATGCCATCAGCTAATCGGCCAGTAAGTGATTTATTTAATCGCGATATGCAACGTGAACAATCGTACAATGTTGATGGTTTAAATGCATATGTTCAAGCAAATGAACCAAAATTGTTACCAGAACAAAAATTACTTTATGATAAAATTATGCATGCAGTCGCTGCTCAAGAAGATGGTTTCTTTTTTTGGATGCACCAGGTGGAACAGGGAAACATTTTTAATTTCGCTCATATTGGCACAAATGACATCATCTGGAATTGCTGCCACTTTATTAGACGGAGGAAAAACAGCACATTCAACACTAAAATTATTATTGAACATTCAAACAAATGAAAATGCTGTATGTAACATTAAAAAGAATTTTTGGAACTGTACATAAATCAAAATTCATTCATGTATAAGAAAATATTAGAAAGAGTAAATCTATGCTTCGTCGTTGAATTATTTAACCTATAATCTTCAAACTAACGTAAGAGAGAAAAAAGAGAATGAAATGAAAAGAGAGAGGAATACTAGAAGTTTCACTTCCGTCGTGCGTAAGCTTGACACACTCAGAATTTTTTATTTTGCTTTCGCAATGAGTTAGATTATTTCTTGAAGCTGATTTTTAATTAATAAAATACGAGTATATTTAATTAAAATACAGTTGAACAAAATTATATTGCAAACAAACTTTTGGCCGTCTCGAGACGCTGCCCGCCAGGGCCACCCGCCCGGAGGGCCAAGGTGCAGATGGCGTGCCGGAGG
>JALMQS010000099.1:50242623-50253629 GCA_024734495.1 Forficula auricularia
TATATATATACATATACATTATATATATATAGTACCTGGAGCCACTCGAGCGATGCACGCTAACTAAATTAAAAAAATATTAATATATATAGTACACGTCCCTGGAACCCCCTTCCCCAGAAACCACGCACCTCGCCCCACCGCCACCCCGCCCTCGGATCGCCCACAACTGCACCCCACCTCCTGCACCGCCCACATCCACCCCACCCCGCACCCAGTTTTTGAATTTCTAGCTTTCTAGTGATCCACATATTATGTGTATATTTGTTTACTCGTACACCAATTTGCCTACATTCGTTCATATTGATAAACATTATAAAAAATAAATAGGAAAATAATAATAAAAAAAATAATCGTATATGATCTGAAATAAAAACATAAAATTAAATAAGATTTGTTTCCAAGTTATATAAAAAAGCCACTTCAACCACTTTATTTGTAAACACACCTGTTTTGTTATGAATCCACCTGTAATGTTATGATTTAGACACATGTAATTAAAAAAATCCTAATTTTAATATAATATAATAATATTTGTTATAACGTATTAGTGGTTTTTAAAATTAAAAAACCAATTAATAAATAAAAGATAATTGAAAAAAAGTAAACAAACTTTTTTATTGAGATTTCCATCTATAAATAATTACTTTAATTAAGAAAAGTCAATTAAGATGAATTTTGATGAGTTCCAGAGCTAGCCAGATCGTTTTCCCATCCTCAAAACTTGTTAATAGAGTTGGTTTAATCAAAATCGGTAGAGCCGTTTTCAAAATAGAACAAAGATACAAATATATATATATATATATATATACAATTGTTGCTCGTTTAATAAGAGTAGATATATATGTATACAAGAATTGCTCATTTAATAATATAAGATGAGATAGAGTTGAATTTCATATATTCTGGTGGTACACCACGCGGCTATCACTTTCCGCTCCTGTACATATTTCAATTCATTTACCATATTTATTTATTCATCTATTTGCATGGCCTTTAGCTGGTAGCCGTTTTTGGTCAACAACATTATTTATTTACATAGTTTCAAAATAATTAATATTTGAATATTTACATTTTTATCTAAATAATTATAATAATAATAATTTTATATTCTAAGACAGGGGTGTCCAACTTTTTGACTTACACGGGCCACATTTGAAGAAAAAAAGTGTCTCGGGTGCGTATAAAATATACTAATTCTAGCGTTTTTATTAATAAAATAAAGTAAAAAAACTACACTAAAATAAAGATACTATAATATCTGTCAATAAAAGAATATAAAATGCTATATGCATAATAATCTTTGATTCATATATTTTTTTAATCTTAATTATGAAACATGAAGAAGTTTAATTTCTGAAATAATTAAATATTTTAGAAAATTTAAATATATGAGATGAATTTTAAAAGAGAAAGTAATCAATCAATCTTTTTCGGACAAATCCTAAGATTTTAGTAGAAATATTATTAAATTGCGATATCAGAGGGGATTAATCCCCCAGGAGCTCGAACCTGAGAACTAACATGCTATCCGGGCAGTCAGCTCACAACCCTCGAGACAAAAATCCTCTCTGAATCGCAATATATGATATAAGCACTGAAATTTTTCACTCCATTCTTCTAGAACGGAAAATAAAAAATTTAGCTTAAAATGAAAATTTTTTTTTCATAAAAGTCCCCTTATTTAAATGTATAATTAAAGTTTTGAGCATTTTTTTTTGAAAATAGTTGGTAGTTTTTCAAAAAAGTCAGCTCGGAGTTCAGATTAACAAGATGTATTTTAAAAGAGAAAGAAATCAATCAATCTTATTCGGACAAATTTAAGATTTTAGTAGAAATATTATTAGATTGCTATCAGGGGATTCATTCTCAGGAGTCGAACCTGATAACTAACACGCTATCCGGGCAGTCAGCAGTTAGTTCTCAGGTTCGGACTCTGGGGATGAATCCTCTGATATCGAAATTTAATAACATTTCTACTAAAATCTTAGAATTTGTCCGAAAAAAGATTGATTGATTTCTTTCTCTTTTTAAAAATACATCTTGGTTAATCTGAACCCGAGCTGATTTTTTTGAAAAAACTACCAACTATTTTCAAAAAAAAGATGCTCAAAACTTTAATTATATATATGAGATGAAGATTGGTAGTTAAAAAATATGAACTTTTATTATTTTTTTTACCTCATATATTTTTAGTAAATTTTATTCTTGAAATATTCAATCAGGAAGTTTGCAGGTCAAAAATTTATATCTAATGAAAATGGAGTCGAATATAAACTAAAATGGTGATTATTTTTCGGGAAATCTTGAAATATAATTCTAGATTAAAAATTTAATATTAGCACTTTATTTTTTGAAAACTTTTCAGTAAAAATTATTAGGGCAAATACCTTTTCTAGTAAATACATATAAATATCAATGTTTTAAGTTTATGATTTTATGTTGGGCCACATTCATTGAACTGCTGGGCCGCATGCGCCCTGTTCTAAGAAATTGAATTTGTTTATACTTATGCTCCACATTGAAATTATGGAGGAGAGAAATATAATTTAGAGCATGTTGAAAATTGTTTTAGGTAGGAATATCTTGAATTCTTCGTCTCAATCAAAGGACATGGAAATAGTAATAGTAGTAGTAGTGGTTAAGATATGCATTTATCTCAAATACACTTCATAAAGACAATTCAATGAGATTATCCCCTGCTTGATGGGAATAAACATATACATATTCCAAATATAAATATGTACATATATAATTTATTTTTTGAACTAAATAGTTTCGAATGTTTAACCTTTTAATTAGAAAAATGTTTCTGTTATTTCTCATCGGTCAATTCGTCGATTAGAAGATATAGAAATTTTGTGTTGTTATAGCAAGCTAGCTAGACAAACGATAACACCAAAACGAATTTTTCTATATCCAATCCGGTAATTGACCCTATGTAAAATAGCAGATAAAATATTTCTAATTAAAATAAACTGCAACGGATCGTTGCTAAACTTTATCCAAATTCATTTGAAATATTAATATGTTTATTCCTTTATATAAATCAGATATCACTTGCAATTTGCAGTTCATGTTGACTTTAATTCAAAAATAATGATCGATTCTCATTTAACAGTCGAGGAATAACAATTCTACATTGGATTTTTGACATTTCGGTTATTATTGGTAATCATTGCTTAAGACATGGAGGAATCGACTTAAAATCAAAAATAAGCGATTGATTCTCATCTAATACTTGAGGAATAATAATTCTACATTAGATTTTTGACGCTTCGATTATTATTGGTAACCATTGCTGAAGACATGGAGGAATCGACTTAAAATCAAAAATTAACGATCGATTCTTATCTAATACTAGAGGAATAACCTTATTGCATTCCATTTTTGATGTTTTGACTATTAATGGCAACCTCTACTGAAAACGTGGAAGAATCGACTTAAAATCAAAAAGACTAAATTCTTTTTTGGTAAACAACTCAAGCTTGAGAGGTTGAGAGGTTGCCATTAATAGTCAAAACATCAAAAATGAAATGCAATAAGGTTATTCCTCTAGTATTAGATAAGAATCGATCGTTATTTTTGATTTTAAGCCGATTCCTCCATGTCTTCAGCAATGGTTACCAATAATAATCGAAGGGTCAAAAATCTAATGTAGAATTATTATTCCTCAAGTAATAGATGAGAATCAATCGCTATTTTTGATTTTAAGTCGATTCCTCCATGTCTTCAGCAATGGTTACCAATAAAAACCGAAACTTCAAAAATCCAATATAGAATGGTTATTCCTTAAGTACTAGATGAGAATCAATCGCTATTTTTGATTTTAACTCGATTCCTCTATGTTTTCAGCAATGGTTACCAATAAAAACCGAAACGTCAAAAGTCCAATATAGAATGGTTATTCCTCAAGTACTAGATGAGAATCAATCGCTATTTTTGATTTTAACTCGATTCCTCTATGTCTTCAGCAATGGTTACCAATAAAAACCGAAACGTCAAAAATCCAATATAGAATGGTTATTCCTCAAGTACTAGATGAGAATCAATAGCTATTTTTGATTTTAAGTCGATTCCTCCATGTCGTCAGCAATGGTAACGGATAAGAAAACAACGCGGTTGCTATGGTTACTTATAAAATTTCCTCCCAAATTTTTACCATTTCACAGCGAGAAGCCTAACCATTCTTACTTAAGCTAGGTTAAATGAGCTATATTAAAACGATCAAATGAATAAATTTTAAAGAATTTAAAATTAAAAAAAGTACTATTTTAGTATAGAGTAAAGTACTTTAAAATATGATTTTACTAAAAACTTTATTTAACATTTTTTGTGGTCCCCAAGGTACTTAATTAGGATATTAAATTTCATCAAAATTGGTTAAGTCATTTCAAGATATTTAGAAAAAACTAAAAAAGTACTGAAATAAAGTACTAATGTTTGTGGACCGATATGTACCAAAAACTAATCAGCGCTTCATTTTGTTAAACTAATGGTAGGTTTTCAATTTCATTTCAATCAGCGCAAAGGTGTGGAAAAAATCGTGGACGAAAAAAACGATAACACACACACATACATACATACATACATACATACATACATACATACATACATACATACATACATACATACATACATACATACATACATACATACATACATACATACATACATACATACATACATACATACATACTATACATACATACACACATCGATCCATCCATCCCCACGCACTTCCAAAAAAAATGGCACTTTTAGGCCTCTCGACGAGATACCAGGTAATTTTTGGCAAAACCGTCACGTGCTAAAATTCAATCTCATTGAATACTTCAATTTGTGACCTTAATTGAGTCTATGGGTTCCGTAGTCTTTACCTGAGGACCCTTTTTGAAGTCGACGCTTGCCGCGAGAGCGATTCCAATACTTTCTCCCATGCTTCGCATTGGATAAAAGTAAAGTGACATGACGATAAAGGTCAAACCTTTGAAAACTATATTTTCAAACAAATTAATCATATCTATATAATAATTAATCATTCATGTATATATGCATATTTATATTTGGTGTATTTATGATATGCAAGGACGTGCCCAGCCAGGTAAAGCCAGCTGCTCCCACTAGAGTGAAATAAAATCTATTATGATAGCAACTGGAAAAAAATAGAACATGTAAAAATATTTCCCCTAATTCATAGCGGCGTCTTTTTAAAATAATTTATAACAGGGCTGTACAACCCGTGGCCCAGGGCCGCATGCGGCCAGAGCTGAATGTAGTGTGGTCCAACATAAAAATCATAAACTCCTTAAAAACATTGAGACTTATATGTAGAGATATATTTATTCCCTTTTTCAAAATATGAATGTACATTTGTATTAATTAATATTAATAAGTGAAGCTTTTTCAAGAATAAAAATTCACTAAAAGCAAAAATTATAAGCTCAACTATATACAGATAAAAAACCAGACAGGCCATCGCAATATTTCCCATTATATTCTATAGAATATAAATCTGAATGCAAAAAATAATGAAGTTTCGAATATTTAAAAATTCTTCTTCTTCTCTCATATTTTCATTTTCTTTATAATATTTATTATTTCTGTAATTTATATGCTTCTTGACACTCAATCCAAGTCTATAGTTATATCATTCTAGCGCCAAGGATACAAGGAATTGGGTTTTCTAGAACAATCACAATTAATTGATAATTTCTCTCCTGTGGAGTAAAACTTTGTCATGACTTGTCTCTTTAGATCGTTGCATGTTCTTATTACGTCAATAAATAATGGATAGTCAAGGATTATTATATCCATGGCTCTTTTAAAAAATAAATTATCATTGCTCATATCCTCTCTTTAATCCCATCTGATTTAAACCAAGGACTAGGTCCGAACCCATGGCCAAATATAAAGCCATGAAATTCCTTAAAACATTGAGATTTATTATGTATGATACTGGAAAACACACAAACAATTTGGCCAGATAATTTTTTTTCTCTAAAATAAGAAATCTGAAGTAATCTACTGTTAAGTTTTCGAAAAATAAAAGTGCTAATTTTGAATTTCAAATCTGAACTAGATTTCAAGATTTTCGAAACAAATAATCATCATTTTGGTCTATTTTCGACTCCAATTTTCATTAGAAATAAATTTTCACTTGCAAACTTTCTGATTGAATGTTCTAAGTAGAACAACAATTAGATACCGATCTGAAAGAAAAATGAATATTGTCACTTTATTAGAATTTTATATTAATTATCTAGTCAAAAAAATATAAACAAATACTAATACATAATATTACTTATCTGTGTAGTATGTAGGTATGTATTTACATATAAGCGAGAAGCTATTTCTGGGCTATAAAATTTACGAAAAGTAAAATTGTAAGCTCACTATGAACTCAAAAAAATAATAAAGTTCTTTAAATATTTCTACATTATTAACTATCTTTTGAATAACAAATATCAATAGAATTATAATATTTTATCAGAGGCCCGAACCATTTGTTTTTTTCTTCAAATGTTGGGCAACCCCTGATTTATAATATTAAACTTATAAACTATATATTTATTTCTATTTGATTCATTTATTTCGAACTCTGCACCCCTCTCCCTGGAAACTAATAAAAGCTTCGGCCCCCACCCCAGCTCAAATCCTGGGCACGCCCTTGTATATATGTTTATTTGCATCAAGAAGAGGACAACTTCATTGATATCTCTTTATGAATCAAAAACTGCTACTCTCAGCAAAATAAAATATTTTCAGCTAATACACTGGTCGTTTTCTCTGATGCCAATTCTTTTCAGGTGAGTCAGAAGCTACCATTACCAAATCTCATTTTTGCATAAAGTCGAAAAGAAGGCTTAATTTCCTTGGACTATATTGAACAAGGATTAGACCATGCAATGGGATTAACTAGAGAGGAATATGTCCCCTTTTGTTTGGATGAGATTTTCCAAATTTTGCCAATCTTCGATAATACGTTTTTTAACTAGAGATTTTTTTTTACTTTTTTTTATAATAATACCGGTGCAAGAAGCGCCAACAATGTCAAGTTTGGAATAAACTCCTGTGCATTGTGAAAGAAGGTAGAAATTCGAGGGATTGGGTTGGAGTCGGGTTTGAAAGATTAAATTTTATAACGGTAGATCACTCGTAATCCATAATAAGCATTAATTAACAGGAATAGCAGGGAATTGGATAAAAATAAAAACAGAGTTTTTGTTAAATGGGCCAGACGTTTCGCCGATTAATTTCGACTCTCAGTGGCTCATTCTATCACTCTTTGTCAAAAGACAATTCCACCACAAGACGAAACATCCTGCTTTATTTAAACTATAATACACTGTTGGATCATGCCCCACCTGCTCCTCAAGAATCTTGAACTTTTTACACACTTGAACAATCAAAATTTATCACAAAAAAAAATAATATGTTTCTACTCTTTAACAGACACAAAGAAAGGATTTTAAATTCAAAAATAAATATCTATTTATATAAAAAACTTATAACTCTGTTTTTGAGCCTTATCCAATTCCCTGCTATTCCTGTTAATTAATTAAATTTTATATGTCGCCGGAAAAAACACACAGAAGAGTTCCAGTCTCAGAAGTCATAGGGACAAAACGTTTCGCAAAATTGCACTATTCGAAGCCCTATCTCGATCTCGTTACTACTTTTTACCATATGAAATCGAAAATATCGAATTATTGTATATACGAGAGCTCTTAAATGGTTGTAACTGAGGAACTGGGGCAGACTAGTTTGTTCTTAAAGAGATATCAATGAGGTTGTCCTCTGCTTGGATGCAAATAAAAAAAATATATGTGATCCTCATCCACATAAGCTCACGGGGGAAGTAAAACTTTTAAATGTCGATAAAGAGCAAATAATTTATTTAAATTTCCTCATTTTAATAAATTTTATTTTGTCATTAAATATTAGTGGGGTTTAAAATAATACTTAAATTTCCTACTTTACAAATTTTGCATTTTCATTAAATATTAGCGGGTTTTAAAAAAAAATATTTCACCTCTATTGAGTCATTTTCCCATTATTGTAACAAAAAAATCAAACAGATACGTCGCTAAAGAAGTTTCACTTCAAATATATATATATATAATTTATTTGTTAAGGACTATAGAATAGCAGGTTTTAGCTTCATCATCAGTCCTTTTTAATTAGAAATATTTCATCTGTTATCTCTTCTCGGTTCAAATATTCGATTAGATGTAGGTAAAATTCGCGTTGCTGGTCACGTAACATGTATTGTTTGTTTATTGTTATGTAACCAGCTTGTTATTACGACAAAGCTAATTTCCCTACATCGAATCGAGTATTTGAGCCCAGAAGAAATAACAGATAAAATATTTATAATTAAAAGGACAGATGATGAACGTCAATCCTTCGAAACTATAGTCTCTAAACAAAATATAATAATAATAATATACCATATTTATTCGACAGACCTCTTTGATTTTTATAATAATAAAATATTGAATAAAATTGCGAAGTGGGTTTCACATAAAATGAAATAAAACAAATGTGAGCTTAGATTTCGATATATTTCGAGTTGTCATCCCATCGTCAGGAGTCAAAATGGAAATCGGTTAAATTAACAACTCAAGTATGGAAGGGACAGGAGTATGTTTTTTCATGTTTTCACTATTGTCATTTTTGGAATGGGCAAGAACTTTATTCAAAAAAATTAAAAAAAAGTAATATTTCTCCAAAACAAATATCGCTCCAAAAATGACAATAGTGAAAACATTAAAAAACTTAATCCTGTTCCCTTCCATACTAGAGTTGTTAATTTAACCGATATCCATTTTGACTCCTGATGATGGCACTTTTGAAGTATTTTGTAAGTACTTGGAAATACTTGGAGGTGCTTGGAAATATTTGGAAGTACTTGGAAATATTTGGAAGTACTTGGAAATATTTGGAATTATTTGGAAATATTTGGAAGTGGTTGGAAATATTTGGATGCTACTTGGAAAAATTTAGAATTACTTGGAAAATATTTGTGCAGTACTTGAAAATATTTGGAATTACAAGTGGAAGTAGGTGTAACATCGTATTAGATAACTAATACATTTTTTAAGAAAATTTTAATTTATAGTTACAAATAATAATTTCTGAGATAATAACGAATAAATAATGAAAAATGTATAATGAAAAATTTACACTAAAAACAAGCTGGCAACAACGTATATATTTAAGCTAAAAAGTGGGCTAACTTTAGTACATTTTTTGACGTTTTTTCGCTTCAGTCATTGTCGCAAAAGCTTTCAATCGCTTATTAAGAACTTTTTGTTCTATAAATCTCCCTTTATAATGTCCTTTATCTGAAATTTCTATGATAAAATATATACAAACTCGGATAGTGTTTCCAGATTTGTCAAACGAGCACGGGATTCGCTTAGTTTGTCGCGAAAAAACTACCTTAAAAGTTATAATTGATTTCTATTAATGAATGAACAACTCTGCTACTCTCAGCAAAATAAAATATTTTTAATTACACTAGGTTGCAGAATAAATCAGATTTCTAGTTGAAACTGTTGGTTCAAATGTTTTTTCAAGCTGTAGAGAGCATACCAAAAAAGTTTATTCCTCTTCCTTTGATTTCAAGCGTAGCTATTTCATTTATCGATGGACCCTTTGATGAGTGCGTAACGCGTATCTACCGTACCATGAGAAATTACTGATTCGGAATGCAGTGGATGTGAATATGTGTATTGTCTGTTTGTTGCATGTTTGGCTACCACATGTGAAACCACGGAATGTACCACTGGCGAGTGGTCCATCTACCATGGAGCACAGTTTGAGAGCCCCAGGTCTCTCCAATTGATTGCTTTTTGGGCGGGGACGGAGGCAGTAGCAACTGAGATTTCTGTCGGTTGTGCGGCGCTTGCCTCCTGTGCCCAGGATAATAAGCTTCAGAATACAGGCCTCTTCAATTTGCATGCAAATGCGGTTGGGGGCCTCCCTCTTTTCCGGGCCATCTCTCATGGAGACGCGGCAGGGCAGCAAGCGGGGACTCGTCCCACCCGCCCGAATCCCCCTCCGAGCACATCATCGCACTTGTTCCTAATTGGCAAACTGAATTAGATCATGATATCGCTTATAGACAGTTCTTAAGATAAAAAGCGGTTAAGTGAGAGCCTGGCTCGTGCACCCATGCTTCTCTAAACCAGCGGACACACACACAAAAGTTCATAGCGCTTGAGTGGAACGTCAATAGAAAAATTATAATATTTATTTTAACGAATATTTTTGAGGATGTATTCTTTTGAAATGGTTTTTATTCTTTCTCTGATTCTCTAGGTAAACTAAATCTTTACATTAAAATAATTAGTTTGCATGTTAATATAGAAGAGAAATCCGGATATTAATACCTTAAAAATAATTTTTATAAAAAAAAAATATAAAACCGACTTCAAAAAAATTAAATGCAACAAATAAAATAATAAGAACTCAAAAAATTAAATAAAATGCACTAAAACGACTGAAATATTAACTTGAAATCACTTTTTGAAGTCGGTGCCAAAAATATATATTTTATAAATCGAACTCGATGGATTTTAGTTAGAACGTTTGGCGGGTAAGCTCACTTTATATGGTTTGTTTAGTACCGACTTTGAAAAGTGATTTTATGTTAATATTTCGTCGTTTAGTTTAGTAACTAAATTAGATAATTATTTTTATACCTTTTAGTGCATTTATTTGATTTTTGAGTAAAAATCATCGAAATCGGTCCACATGGTAAAGAGAAATTGACAAACAAACATTTTCAGAACTTGACCAAATTAATATGGGACTACCCCTAAGTTACCCCCTTTCCAATAAAAGACCAATCGGGTACTAGACCGAACCCAATGCAAAAAAAATCATTGAAATCGGTTCATAATTGGCGAAGAAATCAGGTAACATAGACACACAAAAATTCAGTCGAATTGATAACCTCCTCCTTTTTTGAAGTAGGTTAAAAACTACTATAGAAA
>JALMQS010000099.1:50258729-50268249 GCA_024734495.1 Forficula auricularia
TAAAAAAATAAAACGAATTTATTTTTAGAGAATCTTTAATCTCGATATATATATTTCGGGTGACTAACCCATCTTCAGGAGATACAGAAAGTAACTGACCTGAATAGGTCGAAATTGAATACAAGTCAATGGTATTGGTACTGACTTGTGATAATTGCGACGCAATCTACATAGGACAAACTGGACGCTCTTTTAGAACTCGCTACTCGGAACATGAAAGAGCCTTTAATAGTCTCAGCAGATCAGATGATATTAATATGGAATCAACTTCTACCTTCGCCAATCATCTACATTTGAATAAACACACCTCTTCTATTAGCCACCTAGTTCCGTTACATTTCGAAAGAAAGGGCTTACGTTTAGATTTTTTAGAGTCAACCGAAATAAAATTAGCTCTCTCAAATAAAACGAATATACTAAATAATCAATTAGAAGTTAAAAAAAGTACAATCATTGATTACATTCTTTAAATATTTGCAAATTTGTTTTGTGTGTAAATTCTCATTTCTCAGAAGACCATTCAAAATTAAACAAAATAGACTTCTCCCTCCACTAATTTTAAATATTTACCCTTTTGTTATCTTAAAAATAAATTTTACCATTGAGTTGTATTCAAATTCGAAATCCTCTTTTCTCAAAAGGCCATTC
Source organism: Forficula auricularia (assembly GCA_024734495.1). Taxonomy (NCBI): domain Eukaryota; kingdom Metazoa; phylum Arthropoda; class Insecta; order Dermaptera; family Forficulidae; genus Forficula; species Forficula auricularia. The sequence continues at coordinate 50,259,378 of JALMQS010000099.1, forward strand.
AAAATTAATCCAAAGTAGACTTCCTACCTTTTCTCCCTCCACTAATTTTAAATATTTACCCTTTTGTTATCTTAAAAAATAAATTTTACCATTGACTTGTATTCAATTTCGACTTATTCAGGTCAGTTACTTTCTGTATCTCCTGAAGATGGGTTAGTCACCCGAAATATATATATCGAGATTAAAGATTCTCTAAAAATAAATTCGTTTTATTTTTTTATATCTTAATGTGAAACCTACCAAGTATTTTTATCCAATAATTTTAAAAATGTTTCACCAAGTACCAACACCAAATTCCTTAAAAACTATCATTCAACTTAATTATCAAATATTCAATCATTAAATAAATATTTATTAAATCGAAAAGTCACAACAATAAAAATAAGTGTTTATAATGATTTTTAAAACATCATTATACACAGATTTAAGAGATTATTTTATACTTATTGAACTACTTAAACTTTTTGAGTTTAAAAAAGTTTATTTCTCATTTCAATCCAGAAGATATTTATATTGTATTACCATAATAAAAATAGAGCATTTTATGTTGAAGACAGAATTGAAATGGTCTTATTTATGGTGAATGTGGAAGAAATGTTATGAGGATGCCATTGAAATGGATGCCGAGCGTTTTCCTGATAGGAATACACCCTCACGAGCTTCATTTTATTGTGTTATAAATCTGTTTAAAAAAAATACACGAAATGTAAAGAAAAACAGGCCAAAAAACGAAATTGGAACTGGAATTCATCCAGAAGACTTGCGATTAACACTTTCGAATGTCAGAGAATAGTGTCGAAAAATTATTAAATTATTAATTATTATTAAATTATTTATTTAATAATTAAATATTTGATCATTATTGATTTATAATTAAGTTGAATAATTGTTAAAAATAATTATTAGTATTTTTTTGAGATCTAATAATTGATTTAATATTTTGTTTATTTGATGTCGTACAAAAATAGTTCTTATGAAAGTTGCTCAGTTTATTTTGTAGATTATGAATATGAAAAGAAATATATGGGTTTGCATTTAAAAAACAGATCTTGACCTTAAAATACCCTTGAAAGCTTTTTCTAGATCGACAAACAATGGCGTGGTTTGGTTTCCCCCTCCATATAAATAAACTTTTATTTGAAATTTTTTTTTCATATAATGTACTGTTTTTGAGTTATAAGGCTGTCTCAAGATAAAAACTCACCCGGTATAGGTAAATGAAAATATTTATAAAATAATTTTTTTTTTCAAAATTTTTATTTTTCTTATCAAATTAATTAAAATTTTAGATATTTTGTTTTAAAACAGAATCTCTGGCATTCGACAGAGATTAAATTCAAAAAAATGCCTTAATAATATTTGAAGATAATTTTAGATACGAATTTACATTTCATTTAAATGTAGGTAGGTATATTTATATCGGAAAAATATTTTCCCTTATTTGAAAATCATTTTCTCTTTAATAACAAGATTTTTTATTGAGAATAACGAACAAGAGAGATTCTCGCTTTTAATCCATATCTTCTTTTATGTTATTCATCCGGATTTTTTTATATACTTACTCTCGTAAACATACAAAAAAATGATGAAAATCTTTTCAAAGATATTCTTACAAATACTCATCAAAATTATGACAAACGACCAACACGTGAACGCTGAACGTGTTTTCATTTCAACGCTGATCAGAGATTTCGCTCTAGTGATTAATTATTGTCATTTACTGCAAAGTGATTTCGATTTTGTTCTGGAGACACATTAAAATTCTACTTGCATTTTTTTCTTGATAACCGATAGATATACTGGATGTTGATGAAGGCATTCCACGGTGGTTGTAAAAAAATAATGGTTTTGGAGGACTTGGAAGAAACAGTAATAAAAAGTTTAAATCTGAAATTCTTTTTTAGATACGTTGACGATTCTATTTCCTGCATTGAGCCATCAAAGATCAATGAAACGATAACAACTTTAAACTCATATAATCAACATATCAAGTTCACATATGAGGTAGAATCTAACAACAAAATAAATTTTCTGGACAGTACACTAATTAAAGACAACAATGGTTGTATACAATTGGACTGGTTTAGAAAACCCTCGCAGACATCCCGAATCTTAAATTTCAACTCCACCCATCCTTTCACCTACAAAGTTAGCGCCATTCAGAATTTGGTTTTGAGAATGACTCGAATATCCGACAAAGTATTTTGGAACAAAAATATTAACATCATTCAACAAATTGCAATTGACAATAGTTATCCTAATAGCGTAATCGGGTCCATCATCCGGCGTACTCTGTATAAATGCGATAACACTAAAAAAATAAATAACGAGCCCAAAAGGTACGTCAGTATTCCATACTACCCCCAACTTAGCGATCAATTAAAAAAATTACTATCTGTAGGCTTGGTCAGCGTCGCGTTAAAACCAACTAATACAATCGGATTTCTATTTAACCATAAGGATAAATTAGATACGAAAACGCGGACTGGCACAGTCTATATGATCGAGTGTATGGGGGATGGAGTACTGCCGTGCAATGGCATATATATTGGGCAAACTAAACGAAAAGCAAGTGAGAGTTTACGTGAATACGAACTGTCCATCTCAAAAACTAATAAAAATAATACAGCCCTCGCGATTCACGCCCAAGAAAAAAATCACAAATTCAATTTCAACGAATTTAATATCAATTTCCAGGAAAATAATTATTTTAAACGAAAAATCCTGGAAATGATTGCAATTAAAAATCTCTTATCGCGCGCAGTAAATTACAGATCCGACGTGATGGACCTGAGTATTTGCTGGGATGGCTTAATTAATAATTTAAAACTCCTGTGACGAATTTAATTAAAAAAAAAATGAATAATATGTAAATATATTAATGACGTTTCGAACTATGTTTTTAAAAGGAAAAAAAAGAACTTTGTATATAATTTTGTAAAATTTTGGGACTGATGATGACCATATTTATAAATGTGTAAATAATTGTAATATAAAAAAAAACCCAACAACTATACTGATATGCGCAACGATATTCTGCGCATCCAATGATTGGTGGGGACATGTTATACATTCATTCATTTATATATATCTCATTAACATATTAATCATCATTTGCTTTTTACTTTATTTCTATTCGAGATGAAAAAATTTTATAATGTTTTTTTGGCATTGTCAAAGGAGACAGAAAGTAATTATGATTTGAACTACTTTCACTGAACTTTTGTTGTAAGTAGATTTATGATTGTTATTTTTATTTTGTGTATATTATTTTGTTTTATATTATGAATGACATGTGAAAATCCCAATACTAATTAATGTTCGTCTTCCCCTCAATTATATAGACCCTGAAGAAGGAGAGAATAAATCTCCGAAACGTCGGTTTAACAAGTAAATGTAAAATAATAAAACCACTATAGTTTTATTTTTTTACAACCACCGTGGACTGCCTTCATCAACATCCAATTGCATATCTCAAATTTTTATTAACATATAATTTCAAATTCAGAGAAAGTCCCATAAGTAGAATTTTAAATTTATAATACCCATGAGGAGTAGGTTTATAGCCTAAACTAAATAATTGTTATTTCTTTTTTATTAAATTTCTTTATAAATGGAAAATATATTATATTCCAGGTGAAAACAAAAGTTGAAATTAGATGCGGGCTCATAATGGTACTCACTTTCATTTAAAAGTGGTATAGTCTGATGTGGGTTAATTGAATGGCTAATCTATGTAAAAAAGTAAAAATAACTTAACATTTAGTTCTTGAGTGAGCTGGCCGATATAGTGAAATTGTCTTCTGTTAGATTATATAACCTATCTAATCCCAGTCATGTTGCTTGCATCTTACTGGAGTTCATTTCTCAGAGATCTCAAGTAAGATATTGGGAACTTATAATTCTCTTCTTTATAAATGCAATGATACAGGCGATACTGTTGGACTAATGTAAGGTACAATGTTAAGAAAATTGTATATTTACTATATGTTTACAATACAAATAGATAGGAAATTTACAAGAGTGCGTATAGTAAAAAAAAATACTACCTGTATTATATTAGTAAAATCACATTAACTCATTACAAAAATAAAAAAATAACTTTTTCTGTTCAGAATAAAAAAAAAACTATATCTAATAAGATGTCATTTTAATTAGATAAAGATTTTTTCTTCTCTTTATTTATTTTTTTGAAGTGGGTATTAATTTAAATTTCCTAATTTTAATAAATTTTATTTGTCATTAACTATTTGTGGATTTTAAAATTAAAGTTTCACTTTCCCAGTGAACTTATATTTTTCAAAGTCGACGTTTCGGAGGTTTTTTCTCTCCTTCTTCAGGGTCTGTAACCAATTAAAATGGACTTCCTCATCCAAATCCTTCAATATCAACTTACCAGTCCGTCTCCGAAAACTATTTCAAACCTATAACAAAGAAATTTACAGATTAAAGCAAATTTTAGCTCTCGGCCGAAAAAGGACTTCATAGTCAAAGTTTCAGCTAAAAGAAAAAAATACGCTTTTGATCGGTCCCTATTTTAAGGCTTTAGCTAAAGAACAATAAAATAGTCTAGTTTAGGAATCCTTTATAGCTGTAGTTGTATTTCATTTATGAACTTCCGCTAATGTTTCTGCTATTGGTTGTAACCATCTTCAGAGCGGGAATTTCTTAATACTTATATAAAAAAAAAAAAAATTGGATACACGATTCATCAGATAAAACTATATACAAGAAATATACATATGATATATACAAAACTATATACAGGGTGTTCGCCACAAGGACAAAAGATGTAATAGTCTAAGATCCCGACTTAGGTCGACCTTCGCCTATCGAGTTTCCTAATGAAATTAATATTTTGATAATATAATGTATTAATAAACAAAACTTGATAGGGTCGACATCCAATTTCCCTGAATAGCAATTTTTAATAAAAAAATTAAAGTTGTTTATTTTATTACATAAATGTAATTATCAAGTTTCCGGATAAATATATTACCAATCGAGAGTAAAATATATATGTAAAATGCCAAAGTTGGATCGCCATCTTTTTTCCTACATAAGTCCAGGTAGACAGGGTAACAACAGGTAACTTCGAACTAGTAGTTATGGTTTCCTTTATTGTTATATATGAAAATGTAAATAACTTTATTGCAAATTAATTAATTAATTAATTTTTTTTATTTTTTTCAAAAATAGCTATAGAGGGAAATTGGATGTCGACCCTATCAAGTTTTGTTTATTAATACATTATATTATCAAAATATTAATTTCATCAAGAAACTCGATAGATGAAGGTCGATCTAAGTCGGGATCTTTTACTATAATATTTTTTAAGACTATTATTGTCTTTTTTCCGTTTAAGATGAAATGCAAAGTGTGTTTTTTTTATATAAATATTAACAAATTCACGCTCTGCAGATGGCTACAACCAATAGCCGAAACGTTAGCGGGAGTTTATAAATAAAAAGAAATAAATGAAAGCTGCACGTCTCTCATTTAAACCTTTACTAAATTAATAAAATAGTCACTGAAATCGGTTTGATTCATTTAATAATATGGTTGATTTAAAAAAAGATAATCTTTTCGAAATGAGCTAGTTTGAAATATTATTGTGATAAGGGGTAGTTCTACTTGTCTGTTGATCTTGAACAAGTATAACGAGATAGGGAGATCTTACTTAGTTTCTCGAAAAGACTGTTCATAGGGTTGATGACGGAATACGATGTGTTAAAGAAAAATACTCCGAGGGGGGTTGCAAATGGATGCGGGAAATGGCACCCTCCGCCAAACTGGGCGGAGATTAGAAGACCTAACGGGCAATTTGTGAGCCAAGGCAGAAGGTGGAGGGCCGATGGCGTAGACGTCGTTTCTCCAGGAAATGAGTTCTGCGTGTGAATGCTAACGAGCTTTGAAACATAACGAAATCCTTTGCGAAAATTCTTTATCCTGAGATAGATTTAAAATGTCTACTTTAGGTGTTATTTTGAACAAAGAAAAAAACGAAAATGAATTATGATTATCCACTTGAACGATTGCGAGAAGAGTTTTTTTTAATTCTTTATTAGATACTTATCAAAGAGCTGATCAATTTTGAGACGCAGAATCTGATGATATTTGTTTGTTAAAAAAATAAGCTGACGTGTTCTGATGAGGCCATCCACTTGACTTTACCATACAACCTGCCCCCTCACTTATATTTAATATTTAATAAAATTATTTATAATCATGTAGGGAGGGGGGTTAGATTTTGCATTTTTAGACTTCTGGGTGTCCACTTATTATGTTTACAAAATTTGGTCGAGTTTGCTCAAACGACCTAGATTTTTAATTTTTAACCCCCCTCCCCCTTAATTTTGGGCTGATATGCACCAAAATCTTATCGGTTCTTAATCTCAATGGACCAAAACTACCTGTGAAATTTGGTTTCGATATTCACACTAGTTTTTGAGCTAGCTCGTCCACAAAAATTTGGTAACGCACAGACTAACTAACTGACAACCCGACTAACAGACATTTTGACAAAACAATTATTATCTCGAAAAATATAATTTTTTCGATGTTCACTTATTAGAGCTTTTTTGTAGAGCGAAATGTCATGGTTATGCTCAATTTTTTTAATCGAAATAGTTTAAGCCGTTTTTTAGATATTTTGAAAAAAAGAAGGAAAAAACCACTTTTTTCATGTACGGTTACAATACTTGACCATACCCTGTATGGTAAAGTAAAAATTAAAATAAATTGACACGTTCTGATGTGGCCATCCACTTCTGCTTGAGTTGGTACAAGGGCCTAGATTATAATTTTTTGACCCTACAACCCCTACCCCCATTTTGGGGTTAGTTTTTGCATTTTTAGTCTTCTAGTATCCCACTGATTATGTATAGAAAATTTGGTTGAGTTTCGTCCAAGAGCCTAGATTTTTATTTTCTGACCCCCACCCCTAATTTTGGGTCAATATGCAGCAAAATCTAATCAGCTCTTAATCTCAATGCACCAAAACTACATTTGAAATTTGGTTTTGATATTCACACTAGTTTTGAGATAGCTCGTCCACAAAATTTGGTAACGCACAGACTTATAACAGACTAACAGACATTTTGAAAAAAAACATTTATTATCTTGAAAAATATACTTTTGTCGATGTTCACTTATTAGGGCTTTTGTGTAGACCAAAACGGCATGGTTTCTCCCAATTTTTTTAATCAAAATAGTTTCAGCCAGTTTTTTAGATATTTTGAAAAAAAATCCACTTTTTCTTGAACGATTACAATACTTGACCATACCCTATTATATGGTAAAGTAAAAAACTGAATATATTTTTTGAAAAGAACATAAAATCTAATTTTTTAAAAAAATATGTTTTAAACATTATATCAGACGAAAAAAGGGGGAGGGGTCAAAAATGAAAATTCTAGCCCTTTCGAGCCAACTCAACCAAATTTTGTATACATATTCTGTGGACCCCTAGAAATGCAAAACCTATCCACCCAAAATGAGAGGGAGGGTCAAAAATGAAAATTCTAGTCCTTTCGACCAAACTATATCTTAAATTTGGTTGAGGCTAGAATTTTCATTTTTGACCCTTCTCCCCATTTTGGATGGTTAGTTTTTGCATTTCTAGCCTTCTGGGGGTCCATAGAATATCTATACATAACTTGGTTGAGTTTGGTCGAAAGGGCCAGAATTTTCATTTTTGACCCTTCCTCCCATTTTGGGTGGTTAGTTTTTTCATTTCTAACCTTCTGGGGTCCACATAATATCTATACAAGATTTGGAAGAGTTTCGTCGAAAGGGCCAGAATTTTCATTTTTGACCCCCCCCCCCCACCCCTTTTTTTCGTCTGATATAATGTTTAAAACACATTTAAAAAAAATATTTTATTATCTTTTCAAAAATATATTTAGTTTTTAGCTAGTTAAATTTTTTCTTTTTTATATATCTCTTCAAAATCTGGTAGATCTTTAGGCCCCACCCTGTATTTTTATTAAATCTATCATTTTATTATATTATCAGCCTCCGTATCTTATCAATGTAATACGTTTTCCAAGATCGAAATTTTTTACTTACTTTAAGTACTTATTGGTTTCCAAATTTAAGAATAGTCTTAATCCTGAATGTAGTCAAGAGTTTGTCCGATGGAATCCTTTAGTTGGAGATAATTTAATTAAACTGTTGCCAAACTATTCCCGGCCATTGAACGATGAATAGAGCCATTGGCTGGTGACTAATCACCTGAGATAAGATACGCGCAGCACTTTGGTGCCATAGGGGCACCAGGAGACCTCTCAAACTGTGGTCGTCAACCTCTTTTGTGAACCAAAAACAATTTCCCTTTTATTCCCTCTCGGATCAACTTCATACAACTAGAAATAAAATCGTTTATATCTTCAGGAATGTAATTTAAATAGGGTTGATTATACTCCAGAGAGAAGTAAATGAATTATATATAATAATCAACTAGTGAATTCTAAAATAATAAACTAATTTTGATCATTAAATTTTTTTAACAAAAACACATTTTTGATAATATATATATAAATATTTTGTGACGTGTACGTATGATGGAATTTTGATAAATATCTTTAATAAATACTACTGTAAAGATTCTTTACAACACTTATTACGTAGCCTGTTGATTTTTCATAAAATATTTTTCATATAGTATAAAATATGTGCAGATGGCAAGTAGTTACAAATTAGTTTTGGCGATATAACGATGCCATATTTTTAGTAATATATACGATAAAATTTCTTGGTGCTTAAAGTATAGTACTGCTAGTTTTTTTTTTTTTTTTTTTTTTTTTTTTTTTTTTTTTCTTTCTTTTCTTTCTTTCTTTCTTTCTTTCTTTCTTTCTTTTTTTTTTTTTTT
>JALMQS010000099.1:50268349-50461154 GCA_024734495.1 Forficula auricularia
TGATTGTGGTTCGGATGTGCATTTGCCATGTCATTGAAGGTGAGATTAGAGGATTTACTGAAAACAGGGGTGGTATTGTGGAGTACCGGTTCTCGAGTTTGTCAATTTTACTTAAAAGACATAATCTTTCAGTAGAGTACGCAGTATTCTAAGCCATGATATAAGCCACACTGATGAATTTATCTATATCTATACCTATCCAATGAATTCAACATGCAAATGATCTGATAATTTATACCCTTTATTAGTCTGCCGTCAATCGCCAGTTGTGTTGGTATTATACATAGATACTATATTTATATATTCTTTGATTAATTAAAGTGTTGTTTTGATTACATTGAATGAACAATAAAACCACTGAATCACCTCAGCATGAGTTTCCACACTGTGCCATATCATGCCGAATAGGAGACCCAGAACAAATAAATTATTCATCATTAAAAGTATATAGACAACAGAGTACAGCTACCTGAAAGTATTCTCGCGGCGACAATTTGATTTTCTTGCACCTTTTTCACGGGCTGCATCACAAGAGAAGAAAGTATTTCCGGAATAATAAATTTTTAATTTATTATAACGAGACCGTTGTAGGCTTTGCCCTCTCATCAGTCTATTTCTAATTGAGCGGAATTGATGTGAAAATATACTAATACAGCAGAAGACCGCATTTTTTATTGTCTTCTTAATTTATAAAAAATTCTGCTAGATGACGGCTATAATATTCACCATTATGGATACATTGTCAGTTGCCGACGCAGGGAGATTACATTTGGGTTGGTTAGCTACTCTGCGGTTGTATTTAAATTTCTCTAATATAATAATAGGGTTTTATTTTTGCTCAATTATAAATTTAACTAATTGGTATTTGCCATATTCGCAACGAAGGAATTAAATGGTCGTACCATTAAGGGCTGTCTGAGGCAAATTTATATACACCGAATAAAAAATCGGATGAAATTGACATTCTGATGATTTAAATATATTTTTTTTAAATTAAAGTTTATAAGTAGATATAAAATTAAAAAATTTTAATTTTTTCTGGATGGGGTCCTTATGGATTTGCGTTATTGAAAAAAACAATCAATCATTTGTGCAACTTTGAAAAATTTTAGTAAAAAGCATATAAGTGTCACTGGCGATGTATAAAAACAATTCCAGAGTATTGGTCAAAGAAGGAGAAAGATGTCAATAGATTCGGCCTTCCTCGAAAAAGTGGCATTGGTAATAACGAAGGAATGATCTACTCCTGGTGGATGATTTTCTTTAAATTGCATAATTATCTTTACATATTCTGGCATAATTTGGTAGCTCTTCTTCATCAAAAAGAATCAGCGATCAAGGTCAGTCTGGACAAAGACTACGGCCTTGTTCAGTTAATTCAAAAGATTTAGCGGAAGGAGTTGTTGACCAAGAAGGTTAGAAGAGTAACGCTAGAGAAAAGGCCGTTAACTGGGCCCACCAGACAATGATCTGATTCCCGAACTGTGGCACCATCGATGGTTACCAAGATGTGATTACAACAGGGCTTTTAACAAAGTTCATGAAAACCAGTCCGCCATAATTTCCGCAAAAGAATAATGGTTCTTAATCTCCACACAATAATTGAAAGAAGTCCTTCGATGAAGGACATTTGTCCCCTAAGCGATGCGAGCCAGGACAACCGGACGGGCAGTAAGGAGCGAAGATCACGTTGCCCAGTTGAGGATCCCCGTATATGCACACTACGGGGGGACTCTTTGTCTCAGGAGCACTGCTCGGTCCGCAGAATTTTCCCGCCGGCCCACGAAAAGACCGGCAGAATCGTTTGCAAAAGTGTCTATGCAGCCACGTTTTCCGCAGGGCCCAATACAGATATTTCGTTTCTAAGAATGGGATGTTCAAAAAGAAGGTATTCTGAGCTACAAGAGAAGGGTGTAGAAATGTTCTTGGATGCATTTTGTTGATATTGATGTCAACAAGCGCCTTATTCGTACGTTAAAACATTTTAAGCATTAACTAAAAATCTTAATAATTATTTCCTTGAAAAATGAAAGATCGGTCAAATTATCCCTAATTTCGGAAGATATAAAGTCGTGTTCACTTCAAACCTCTGAAAAACATCGAATTGTCTCGATATCATTTCAAGTGTCCCGATTTAAATTTTGGATTTCGCTAAAGAATATCCTACTCCGAGTTATAAAAGCTATAAGTACCTTTTTCGACTTCTATTTGTGGTGCCATCTTTCAAATCATTTATCATATTCTTCGAAACACTTCGATTCTCGTATCAAATAATTCTTATCAAAGAATAAGGCTATTGAATAAGTATAAGATACTTCTTACAGGCACAAATAAAATATCTAAATAATATATTGGCTTTATTTTGTCTTATTAACTGCGAAACTTGCGACCGCAGGTAAAAAGGCCAATAAACATACCGAATGGCAGCTGACACTGGACGACACTGGCGACCGAAGGGCATGGCGTAGAAATTGCATCATCAGTGCATCAATAGCACCGAGGAACAACGGATCGTTCAACTATAGTAATTTATTATAATTTTTATTACAACATTAATGTCATTGCATAATAAAACGCATTGTTGCAACCTTCTAAACAGCAATATAGAGGTGGCCGCGGTAGGAATAAATTCGATACATTATATAAATACTTGTTTATCGACCGAAATAATACAGCAAGGGCCGAGCCGTTTGAGTCACTACTACTAGACGTTGTAATCGCCCGTGCCGGCGGAGAGACCACACATCAGTATTTATTGTTTGCCACCCTGTCAGAGCCTGGTAGTCCGAAATTTCCGGTTTCACACGCACGGGTCTCGGTCGATGTCGCAGGGCCGCGGACGGCTGGTTACCGGTGAAGCCGGCGTTCGGCGATGCCGGCTTCCCGTTCCGTTTATCGTTCTGGACTCCGTCTAAACATCATCCCGCGACAGGCCGGAGGCCTCGGAGGACGGATGAAGACGCGCTTCGAGAGCTTCGCGGATGAAGGTGCGGTCTTCACGGTGTTCTCGTCCCGGGACCGGACGGAGCCCGTCTCACCGGGGTCTTCGGATTGTGAGCCGATGAGTTCGAAATCGTAACCACCCGGTACTGCCGGGGCCGCGCTTCGGCGCCGGGGTCTCTGGAACGCCGCCCTGGCCCCGTGCGCAGGAGTGGCAGCGAGTCGGTCCACGATGCCGGCACGCGAGAGCCGAGGCAGCTGCCCCGGCTCGTCGAACCGGCAGAACCGAGCCCCGGAAAGACCCGACCGACCGGCGGTGCCCTGCGGTGCAGGGCACCGCGGGTCCATCCAGCCATGCGAGGGTTTCGCCTGTCGACTGCGGTCACGAGGCCGAGCTCGCGGAGGCCGGCAGGACCGAGTGGACGTCCATGGTCATCACGTGCCCGTTTCACCTGGGTCGCCCGGTAGAGCGCGCGGGTCCATGTTCGGCAATCCCTTCATCTCCAGCCAGATCGCCGAGCTTGACTCCCAGCGTGTCGATGGACATGGTCGCAGACCAGCCCTTTCTAGGGCGAGGCTGCAGCCGCCCCAGCCGCAGCCCCGTCTCGAAGCCTGCTGCACTGACGCGGACATCGTCCGAACTGCATCGATCGCTGCATACTGGGGCCATCACTTCCCGGAAAACTGCGCGCGCCCCTAGCCCGCCGGTGAAGCACACGCCGAGCACCTCGCCGACCACCCAGGCCGCCAGACCGTTCTGCGACCGCACCGCCCTCCGAGGCCCGCTACACTGCCGCTGATCAGCAACGGCGGGCTCGTCTGGGGGCCGAGAGGAGGCGGTAAGCTCCGCGCTGGCGCAGAAAACGTCCGTGTAAATTTGATCACAGAGTCTTACCCCCGATCAGCTTGGGGGGCGTCCGCTCGCAAGGTGGCCATCCGATAGCGGGGCGCGAGTCGAGGATGCGATGTTGTTGTCGTTACGGAGGACGCACTTCGTAGTTCGACACATAGTCTGAGCAGGCGGGCTTGTACCGCCTGGTGAGTCGTCATTAGGATGTCGTCGAGGCTGTGCTAGTACCTTACAAGGTGCGCTTTCAGGCTGTTCATAAATGGAAATTCGTAAGTGTTCCGCCACCTGCGAGGGCACTGATGGTCACCGCGCGGCACCACAGGGCTCCGCCCCCGCGCGCTGGCACCATATGTAGGGGCGATGACCAGGGCTACCGAGGGCCGTGCAGTGCCGGCTCGAATCATCTCTTCAAACTCTTTTGGCTATCTTGAGGCGGCTTCCAAATAGTGCGCCGGCCCGGGAAGTTGTTCGAATGTAGTGCTTTGTCCCGTGGCTCACCTGGCGGGGGAGTCGGCTGGGCGCACGACGTCGGGGAATTCGCGGAATACGTCGTGTCCGGTGGGGTCTTCGAGAATCATTTTCACGCTAGGCGTCTGCAAGTGTCAGTTGGTTCGCAATTGGGGAGACAGCTTCGTGCATTCAAGGCACAGGGAAACTACAAAGGCGGTCAGTAGCAGCCAAGACCGGACTGCAAATCAGGAAGCCGCCTCTACATTACCGGTGAAAACAGCAAGGTGCGATTTCGTCGACACCGGTTCCGACCTGCGTGTTTATCCGGACGGAAAGCGCTGCCAGGACGAAGAAAACGCGTGGACTACGACCTGATCGCGCCAACGGCACAACCATCCACACTTATGGATGGATCTCGCTGGCCCTCGACATAGCTTGGAGGCATCCCCAAGCGAGCGCTTCGTAATCGCCGACGTGGAGAGCGCCATCATCGGGATTGATTTTCCGGATTCGTACGGCCTCTTAGTAGACCCCGCCAACGGCCGTGGTTATCGAGCAACAAGGCCGCACTCAGCCAAATGCGAACCAACTGACGCGCAGACGCCTAGCGTGAAGATGATTCTCGAAGACCTCCACCCGGACACGACGTATTCCCGCGAATTCCCGACGTCGTGCGCCCAGCCGCCTCCCGCCAGGTGAGCCACGGGACAAGCACTACATTCGAACAACGCCCGGGCAACCGAACGCCCGCCTCCCGCCGTCTGGTCCCCTGACCGCCTCAAGATAGCCAACAAAAAAGAGTTTGAAGAGATGACTTGTTGTCAAGTACTGCACGGCCTCCTGATAGCCCCTGGTCATCGCCCTTACATAGTGGTGCCGAAGAAAGAGGGCTGGAGGCCCTGTGGAGATTACCGCTCCCTTAATTCGCGGACGATTCCCGGACCGTTATCCAGTGCGGCACATCCTCGATTACGCCCACTACCTCGCGGGATGCACCGTCTTCAACAATCGACTTAGTCCGGGCCTATCATCAGATTCCAGTCAGGCGAGGACATTCCGAAAACGGCTCTGACAACTCCCTTCGGCCTTTACGAATTTCCCTACCGGCGAGTTTCGGCCTCAGAAACGCCGCCCAGACGTTCCAACGCTTCATAGACGAGGCACCTGCGGGTTGAATTCTGGGTTTGCTTACCTCGACGACATCCTACGGCTTTCAACTTCACCAGAAGAACACAGCACCTGCGCCAACTCTTCCAGCGACTGACGGAATATGGCATCGTTGTCAACCCTACGAAGTGCGTCCCTTCGAAGCGCCCGAGGTAACCTTCTAGGCTATCGCATCTCCGGAGAAGGCTCGCGCCCACTAGAAGATCGGATAGCCACCTTGTAGGCTTTCGACGCCCCTAAAACGATCAGGGAATTAAGACGCTTCCCTAAAAGTATAAATTTTGCCAGACGTTTTTCGCCCGGCGCCAGCCGACACCCAGGCCCCTTACACGCCCTCCTCTCAGGCCCCAAGATGAAACCCAGCACACCGGTCACTTGGACAGATGAGCTGCTACGATCCTTCAACGAGGTAAGGGCGAACCCTTTCGGAAGGGCAACGCTACTGTTCCACCCTATGAACAGTCTGCCAACCTATCGGTGTCAACAGACGCTTCAGCGACAGCCATAGGAGCTGTACTTCACCAGCGGGCTAGGGGGCCTGGCAAACCTTGGCATTCTTTCCAGGAAAATGAGCCCAACACAACAAAAATACAGCGCCTACGACCGCGAACTTTACTACTCATCACGGAATCAATCGCCAAGCATTTTCGACACATGGTAGAAGGTAAAACATTTTACTATCTTCACCGATCAGAAGCCGTTGACCTTCGCCTTCAGGGAAAACCGATCAGTGCTCCCCGCGCCAGTTCAACCACCTGGACTACATCAGTCAGTTTTCGACTGATATTCGCCACATTTCCGGGCGGGACAACATCGTCGCAGACACCCTTTCCCGCATCGAGGCCACCAGCCAATCGACTTCGCAGAACTGGCCTGCCTCCGCCCAAGACGAGTAGCCGCCAGCTGCAGAACCAAGCCACAGCCCTCCGCCTAGAAAAGAAGGCCATGCCAGGGCTGGACGTCGAAGTCATCTGCGATACGTCTGCAGGCCGCCCACGGCCGTTCGTAACCGAACCCTTCCGCCGAGGGGTCTTCGACACGCTACATAGCCTTAGCCACCCAGGAATCAAAGCGCTCAACGAAGTTCGTCTCCTATCGATTCATCTGGCCTGGAATAAAGAAGGATTGCCGAACATGGACCCGCGCATGCCTCCAGTGCCAGGCGGCCAAGGTAAACAGGCACACTGTCACGCCAGTAGGATAGCGTTTCCAGTGACAGCCGCCAGATTTGAGCACGTCCACATAGACATCGTCGGTCCCCTTGCCATCTTCCGCAGGCTTCAGCTACCTCGTGACCGCAGTCGACCGCTTTACGAGATGGCCCAAGCCTTTCCTGTACAAGACATCACCGCGGAAACCGTGGCCAAAGCCCTCCTCAATGGATGGATTGCACGATTTGGCTGCCCAGAAACCATTACCACCGACCAAGGCCGCCAGTTCGAGTCAGACCTTTTCCGAAAACTCGGAGATTTCTGCGGATTTCGACGAGCCAGAACAACCGCCTACCATCCAGCGTCCAACGGGCTCGTTGAGCGTTTCCATCGCACACTTAAGGCCTCTCTCATGTGCCACGGCAATAAGTGGACCGACTCGCTGCCACTCGTACTTTTGGGAATTAGGGCAGCATTCAAAGAAGACCTACAAGCTTCAAGCGCAGAGCTCGTCTACGGCGAGCCCCTGAGGGTCCCGGGTGAATTTTTTGTTTCAGACCCCTCGGGACAACCAGAACATCAACTCCTAATCCGGGAACTACGAGAGGGGATGAACAGACTCCGTCCAGTCCCAGGGACGAAACACCGTGAAGACCGCACCTTCATCCACAAAGCTCTCAGAGACTCAACGCACGTCTTCATCAGACAAGACGTCCTCCGAGGCGCACTCGAGCCACCTTACACCGGCCCCTATAGAGTCGTATCGCGGGATGATAAAACTTTCGACGTCGACAGACGAGGTCAAACGATAAAAGTCTCCGCAGACAGGGTGAAGCCAGCTTTCATCTCCCAGGAAAGCACCCCTCCCCCGAACAACGCACCTTCACCGGTAACCAGCCCTCCGTCAACACCACTGCCCGCAGCCACGACATCGACCGAGACGTTCACACGTGTAGGAAGAAGAGTACGAGCCAGAGAATTTCCGGACTACCAAGTCTATTAGGAGTCGGCAAACCGTCATCGCCCTCCTCATCCGGGACCATCGCTCTGGGGAGGGGGTGGTGTAGTGGGCAGCACTTGCCACCCATACACTAACGCCACCAGATGTCTCCACCGGCACACAAGCCTGGGCGGACAGACGGGCAGTCTGCAACGCGACACGAACGAGCGAACATCCAAACAACTCCAACCCTTTGCTGTATTATTTCTAGTCAATAAACAAGTATTTATATAATATATCAGAGTGTTATTCCTACCGCAACCCTCCTCTATAGGCTTATATTTAGAAAATTTACTAATAATCGCGTTTTTATATCTATCTAATGACATTATCATTTGTAAATAAAAAATTATAATAAATTACTTACTTAGTTACTAAGACGATCCGTTGTTCCTCAGTGCGTCTATTTGGTGCACGTGAGTCACAATTTCTACGCCATGCCCTTCGGTCTCTTGCCAGTGTCGTCCAGTGTCGGATTACCTTACGTCCACTCGGGTCTCGGACCGTGTTTGTGTAGTTTAGAACAGTGGTCTTCAACCTTTTTGCACCTGCGGTCCTGGGATAAATATTTCGCGGACCTCCTGAAAGCTAAGACAAATAAAAGCCAATATATTATTAGATAATATTTTATTTATTATATAGAAATATCTTATACAATTACAATTTCTAGTGCGACATCTGTTGCTGATTCTTTGATAGAATATTTGATATACGAGAATCCAGAGATGTTTCAGAGAGGCGAAGAGCTGCTGTCATGGTTGAAAAGGTCTTTTCACACAAATAGGAAGTCGAAAAAATTACTTATAGCTTTATAACTCAGAGTAGGATATTCTTTTTTTAGCGAAATCCAAAATTTAAGCAATTTATGTCAGGACACCAGAGTGATATCAGAAGACAATTCGATCAGCTTTTTTTCTCAAGAGAATCAAGTGAACACGACTTTATATCTTCCAAGAATGGGTTAGTAATCCAGAGATTACATTTACGAGAATCTTCATTTTCAAGGAAATAATTATTAAAATTTTTAGTTAATGCTCTTAAATGTTGCTTTATTATGTTGAATAAGACGCTCTTGTTGACATCAGTATCAATAAAAAATGCATCCAAAAGAGGAAACATTTCTACACCTTTCTCTTGTAAGCGACTATTTCAAAGAGCTACCTTCTTTTTGAACGCATCCATTTTATTTCTTAAAGTAAAAATATCTGTATTTGAACCCTGCAGAGAAACATGGCTTTGCATAGACACACATACAAACGATTCTGCCGATATTTTTCGTGGGCCGGCAGGAAATTTCTGCGGACCGGCGGTTGAAGACTCCTGGTTTAAAGAGTCCCCCCCCATCGAATTGGCGGACGTCCAGGCGGTCTCACTTTGTCTCTGGGGATCCTCAACTGGGTAGCAGTACTCCACCGATTATCTTCGCTCCTTACAAGATGACCCGTCCAGTTGTGTTTGGCTTCGTCAGCTTAAGTTAAAATGTCCTTCATCGAGGACATATTTCTGATGTCGCTATTGTGGAGATTAAGAAACCATTGTCTTTGCAGAGTGATACCAAGAAGTCTTCTCTCTAATGCGGACTGAGTTGTTTTTAGTTTGTTTTCATGAACTTTTGTTAAAGCCCATGTTTCGCATCCACATGTATGAGCCGGCAGCACATTAGAGCTGAAAATTTCTGCCTTGAGCTCGGCATCTCTTGAACCATCGATGAGGTCGCGGATTGCGCCAAGTGTGGCCCATCGATCCTTTCGCCTCCTCTGAAGTTCAGGAATCAGATCATTAGTCATTGTCAATAGTCTACTCAGATATACAAATTCTTTAGATTCTTGTAGAGGATGATTTGCCTCTAGTAGTACAGGGTTTGTTAATGTAAAGTTATTGCGCGTTACTTTAGTTTTTTCTTTGTTTAACATGCCTTCTTACCTTCAAGATTCAACAACTCTAGCATATTGGTCGCCTCACTAAATGTTTTTGAGATTAGCACGTGAAGATATTTGAGATTTCGTCCATCGATATTTATTCCATGGAGACCCCAGGCACATTTCTTGATCACTGATTCTAAGCACGATGAGAAGAGGCTATAAATTATACTAAATTATGTAAAATAATTATACAATTTAAAGAAAAAATTACATCCATAGGGTAGATCACAGTCTGGGTGACTCCTTCGACAATTGCACCAATTATACCTTTTCTGAGGAGGCCATCGTCTATTATTTTATCTGTTTTCATGTGCTCTTTGATGGAAATCTTCAACACTTGCTCTGGAATTGTTTTTATACAGTTAGTCAAATTTTTCCTCCAGTGACTTCTTATTCCTCCCTCTTTTACTAAATTTTTCAAAGTTGCTTTTAAATGTTGATTGTTTTTTTTCAAATACCTAGAGAAATTCCATAAGGACCCCCATCAGAAAAAAATTAAAATTTTTTAATTTTATATCTACTTATAAACTTAATTTAAAAATATATTTTCTTAAAATCGTAGAATAATCAATTGTGATTTCATCCGATTTTTTATTCGGTCTGTATAAATTTGCCTCAGACAGCCCTTAATGAAATTATTACATTAATAATAAATTCTTTCGTTGCGAGGTGTCTATCCAGCTTAAATACCAATTAGTTAAATTTTTCAGTCAATTAAATTAAAAATAAAAACCCTATTGTCCATATTAAAGAAGGGCTAAATTGCAATTGTGACCCGTGCAAGGTAGCTAACCAACTAAAAATCTTAATCCCTGTCGGTACGGCAATAATCATGGTAGCTGATGTGAAATAAGCTCGTGTATCCACGTCCATTCCACTGTAAACATGTGGTGGGCCCATACAACAAAACCCAAAAAAACAATTGCTATTATAGCATAAATCATCTAGCAGAATTTTTATAAATTAAAGAAGACAATAAAAATGTGTCTTCTGCTGTATTAATATATTTTCACACATCAATTCCCGTGAATCAATTGAAATAGACTGATGAAGAGGGCAAAGCCCTCTAAACTACAGATCTCGTTATAAATAAATTAAAAAATTTATTATTCCAGCAGAAGAAATACTCTTTTCTTCTCCTTTAATGTTCAGCCAATGTTGGAAATCATTTGGGAAGGATATTATGAAAAAATTAGAAAATCAAAATTATTAAAATTAAATTATTACTTGAGAATACTTTCAAATTTAGCTGTACTGGTACTTCTGACAGCTCCTGCTATAGCACTAGCGAATGGGAAAATAAATTTATTTGAATACGGGTCTTCACTATTCGGCATGATGTCTTTTAGTGTAGGAGAAATATTATACTGAGGCCGTTTCTAGGTTACGGTTTTGTATTGTTCATTCCATTTACTCTTGTAGTCAAAATCATGCCCACTTAAATTAATCAAAAAATGTCCTCTAAAATATATAATATCTATGTATAATATACTTTGCTTGAGAAAATACATCGATTATTTATTTTTCTGAACTTAATAAAAAAAATTATAAATTATCAAATCATTTGCATGTTGGAATTCTGCTGGATAAGTAGGTATAGATATAGATAAGTGCATCATTGAACATATCATATATACTTAGAATATAAACTGCATTACTATATTTTCTAAGAGAATCAAAAGATATATCTTTTAAGTATAAAATTATTAAGAAAACTCGGGAAAAAGTTCAGTACTCCACAAATATTTTCTTTTTCTGATATTTTTAAAGTCCCTCTAATCCAGGCCAACCCGCTGCCCGTGGTCATATTTGACAAATTGCTTTTTATCGGGTATTTTAAATCACATTTAAGTAATTAAACCAAATATGGTTCCCTATAATTACATGAAGATTAACATATTAAATAATAATAGTAAATTTCAATTATTGATATGGCCTCGGTTATGTTCAAAATTTATCATCCCGCAGATTACAAGATGGTTTAATTATTCTTTACAAACTTATTAGATAATTGGAGTGGCTCTCTCAGTTGTTTTATCGAATCCTACACTTTGTGTGTAAAACACTAATTATTTAAACAATATATTTTGAAAAGAATGTATTAATAATACATGAAGGAAATTTTTCACAGATTATTATTATAAATTATTTTATTAAATATTAAAAATAAAAGAGGGGCCACATCAATTTATTTTCTCTGTTCTCTCAGTTAAGAATTTTGATGAGAAAATCTTCAATATGTTGAGTTCCATTGCACCATGTCGGATGTTTTTAAATGTATCAGTATAAGACGCCTGCAGGGTAGGCAGCCCAGTCAATGAATTAGCAACTGAGAGGACGAGAGTAAGAAGAGCGAAGTGAGGAGGAAATCGAAAGAAAAGGCTTGTTTATTACTGTATAATATAGAATTTTTACATACTGTGCTTCTATCATCTTAAGCTTGGGATGTATTTTTTTCTTATTATATGATTGAAAATAAATAAGTATATTTGAGCTTTGAAAAATGTAAAAATTTTCGAAATTTCGCCTGATTCGAGGTATTTCCTCAATATTTAATTGTGAGCATAATTGATAACAATTGAGTAGAATTTTACAATACACATTTGTTGAGTTGAATGAAATTCTAGCTGCAAACTGCATGTAGGATTAATATAGATGTCGAAAGGATTTCATCTCTAGGTTTAAGCAAACTTCCGCTGAAGGCTAATAGAATCGATCTCATGGTAAAAAAAGAAATTCTTATTAACCGACTTCAAAAAAGGAGGAGGTTCTCTATTCAAGTGATTTTTTTTTTGTGTCTATGTTATCTCATATCTCCGCCAATTGGGAACCGATTTTGATGATTTTTTTGAATTGGGTTCAGTCTAGCTTCCGATTGGTCCCGTTTTTTTTTCATTTGTATTGGACCTTTTTTGATATGTTTGTTCAGGCATAACTTTGTTTATGAACCGATTTTAATGATTCTTTTTTATTGGAAAGAGGGTACCTTAGGGATAGTACCATATAAATTTGGTCAAGTTATGAAGATATGATCAATGACGAAATAACGTAAATCTCCAATTCTTATGACCAAATAATCGAAATTATAATAAATAAAATCTTTTATAAAAAAAAAATCTTAAAACATTCATTTAAAACCCGTAAACTTTTCGAGAGAATTTCTATATTTATGAATTTAATTTTATTATTATTTTCTGATTCATTCGCCCGAGGCTTTCTCTTACGAGATGCATGCAAGGTATTATATTAAGTCACTATAACTAACATCACTAAAAAGAGAAAAATAAAAATAATTTTTAGAAAAAAAAATAAAACCGACTTCAAAAAAATTAAATTCAACAAATAAAAATTTTAGAAAAAAATAAAAACCGACTTCAAAAAATTAAGTGCAACAAATATAAAAATACACTAAAAGGTATAAAATAATTATTATCTTATTTAGTTACAACTAAACGACGAAATATTAACACGAAATTACTTTTAAAGTCGGTGCCAAACAAACTATACCTATAAGCGAGCGTACCGCCAAACGTACTAAGTAAGATCCATCGAGTGCGATTCATAAAAGGTATATGTTTGGCACCAACTTCAAAAAGTAATTTCGTGTTAATATTTCGTCGTTTAGTTGTAACTAAATAAGATAATAATTATTTTATACCTTTTAGTGTATTTTTATATTTGTTGCACTAATTTTTTGAAGTCGGTTTTTATTTTTTCTTAAAAATTTTTATTTTTCTCTTTTTAGTGATGTTATTAATAGTGATTATATCATCAGAACTTGACCAAATTAATATGACACCATCCCTAAGACACCCCTTTCGGATAAAAAAAGAACCATCGAAATCGGTTCATAAACAAAGAGGTTAGGTCTAAACAAACCTAAACAAACCTAATAAAAAAGGTCTAATACCTATGAAAAAAAATCGAAAAAAAATGGGACCAATCGGAAGCTAGACTGGACCCAATGCAAAAAAAAATTTTCAAAATCGGTTGACAATTGGCGGAGATATGAGGTAACATAGGCACAAAAAAAAAAAAAAAAAAAATTCAATCGAATAGAGAACCTCCTCCTTTTTTGAAGTCGGTTAAAAATAATAATAACTTAAAAATCAAATAAAATACACTAAAAGGTATAAAACAATTATCTTATTTAGTTACAACTAAACGACCAAATATTAACATGAAATTACTTTTTGAAGTCGGTGCCAAACATATACATTATATGAATCGCACTTGACGGATCTTGTTTAGTACGTTTGGCGGGTACACTCGCTTATATAGTTTGTCTGGCACCGACTTCAAAAAGTAATTTCATGTTAATATTTCGTCGTTTAGTTGTAACTAAATAAGATAATTATTTTATACCTTTCAGCGTATTTTTATTTGATTTTTAACTTATTTTTATTTTAATTGTTGCATTTAATTTTTTCAAGTCGGTTTTATTTTTTTCTAAAAATTATTTTGTTCCTCAGAGTTATTGTTTTTAGAGTATTAAATCGATCAGGGGCCGTCCATAAATTATGTCACAAGAATTTCAAGACTTTTAGACACCCTGTGTCACATTCTTTCATATTTTCATTGAGCCCCCCCTGTATTGTGACGTCATAATACTCTATAATTTAATAATTGTATACTTTTTTGTTTATAAATTAAACTCAACTAAAGAGATTTAATATAGTTTTATAGACGGCCCGTCATGCCTCGGGCATAATGCGCGTAGTTTTGGTCCATTGAGAGCTGATTAGATTTTGGTGCATATCGACCCAAAATTAAGAGGGGCGGAGGGTTAAAAATTAAAATTCTAGGCCATTTAAGCAAACTCAACCAAATTTTGTATACATAATCAGTGGACCCTCAGAAGTCTAAAAATGCAAATACTAACAACCCAAAATGGGGGGGGGGGGGTGTAGTGTAAAAAAATGAAAATCTTGGCCATTTACCAAACTCAACCAAATTTTGTATACGGGACACCAGAAGTATAAAAATGCGAAAACTAACCCCCCCCCCACCCTATATGATTATAAATAAATTTAGGCCCCAGATTGTATGGTAAAGTCAAGTGGATGGCCACATCAGAATACGTCAGCTTATTTCATTTCATTTTATCAGCCAATAGTCAATTATTTTATCTTTTACAATCATCAGTGAAAAAATAATAAAATACTGTAGCTCTTCTCCGAAATCGAAATTAAATTTGAATTATTTTTTTCATTTAGAGCTTTTTAACTAATTCAATTTTTTTTTGCACTTTAAGAAAATTATTGAATTATAAAATATAAATTTATATAATTTTGTGTTTGATAATACATAACAATTCTGTCTGCACTCATTGTATTGAGTAATCAAATATTGTAAGAACTAATGTTTTATAATTTATTATATTTTTGTATTCAGATTGACATATTTTATGTTCATTACAGCTCATTAGAACAGAAGAACAGAAGATGGCATTATCTAATTAAAGTCGAAACTGTTTTCTATAATTAGGAGTTTTTATTCGACAGAGGCTTGATTTACTGGCTAAATTCATCTCTTTTTTAATTTATAAAAATTTCATTAATTAGAGATATTTTCTATGGAAAACTGAATAGTAGAACTCAAAACTAAATTGATACAAAGCCATGAGATACAAAGTCCTAAGATAATTAAAACCATAAATTTCGAATAAAAAATTTATAGGAGGACATTTTACTCCTCTTTAAAAATCCGACGATTCGGAGTATCGTACATTTGTTTTTTTAAATGGTCAACATAGAAACCTTGTTTATTAATATGTTTATTAACCTGTTTATTAATATTATTTTTAATTGCGTTTAAATTAAAAATTTTGTGCGTTGATGATAGCAGTAGTATTTCAGTTTTATTCAATTGTGACTTCAAATAAAATTCGACACATACCTGAATTCAAAGACTAAAATAATATTAATATATTGCTTTTAACTAAAGCCAGGTACTTTATTCATTAAGAACTTAACAAATAAATGGAATAAAAATAAGATTTTTCTATAAATCTATGTATTTAGAGTGATATTAAAAACATTAGAAAAATAAAATATTTGTGGAGTAGGTACAGACTCATTCTTGACGCACAATTTTTTTAAACAAAATAGTTTCACTTGTTTTTTAGATATTTCGAAAAAACGAAGAAAAAAACAATTTTTTCACAAACTATTACAATACTTAACATATATTGGTAAGTTTCACTTTTTCGATTTTTTCTTTTAATTGTAGCACAAACTCTAGCAGAATGCCAAATTTCAGCATTCTAGGATCAGCGGAAGTACGTTAGGTTTTTGATGTCAGTTAGTATGTCAATCAGTGTTAAAAATGGCACTTTACAGACCTTAATAACTCAAGAACTATAATAGGCTTATTCATGAAATTTGGGATTCTAGATGTTTAGTGGGCCTTATTAGACATGAATTTCAGGTGTGTAGGTCTAATAGTTTTTGAGTTATGGGGGGGGGGGCGAAAGTAGCTCGAAATGGTACGTGTAAATATACACATGGCCGTTGCGTCGCCCGTTTTTCCGAACTTGGCTGATACACCGCCGTGTATATTAATAAATATTATAAAACAATCGATTATTAATAATTATATTTAATTTTGATCAATCTTGAGAACCGTAACAAATGACTCGCATATGCCGGGTGACTTGCGACCCAGCCTCTTGATAAATTAGACCAAAATAATTATAAATAAGAAAGAAATCAATCTTATTTTATCGATTTCCTCTATCTGAAGGTTTATAGTATGTCTATTATATAAAAAATAGCATTTTGATTAAGATTTTGTAGTTTAAAAGAAATTGTATGAAAATATTCAATATCTTCTCCTGGGAGTGAATCAACTAGAAATGGCCAACAGTTTTATTTTTTATCTCATTAGATATTTATTCAAATCTATTGAAATTTCATATTTCTGTGATGTTTTTATTTATTTTTTATACCAATTAATTATTATTAGGAAATTTGCATTTTAAAGTGTAGTTTATTTGAAGGCCAATTTAAAAAAACGCTAATAATTCCGTTAAATTTTTTTTAAAAATACGAAATTAATAGATATTATAAAACAATTAATTATGAATCATTTAATATCATTTTGAACGAAATCGGTTCAGTACTTTTTGAGAAAATTGTCAAAAACCATCTGAACCGTCAAAAAACGATGTTTTTTAAAAGCACGAGATGGGTTTGAAAAAAGCTAAAAAAGTCATATGAAACAAAACATTGACTTGTGACATGGAGGTGAATTTTAAAATGTTTCTAAAACGGCCTTTCATAGTTGGTTTTCCGCGTTTTTGACAATTTTCTCAAAAAGTACTGAACCGATTTCGTTCAAAATGGTATTAAATGATTCATAATTAATTGTTTTATAATATCTATTAATTTCATAATTTTTTAAAAAATTTCAACGGAGCTATTAGCGTTTTTATAAATTGGACTTCAAATAAACTACACTTTAAAATGCAAATTTCCTAATAATAATTATTTGATATAAAAAATAAATAATAAAAACAAACAGATATGTAATTTCAATAGATTTGAATAATTATCTAATGAGTAAAAAAATAAAACTGTTGGCCATTTCTAGCTGATTCGCTCCCGGAGAGAAGAAATTGAATCTTTTCATACAATTTCTTTTAAACTACAAAATTCTTAATCAAAATGATATTTTCTTATATAATAGAGATACTGTGAACCTTCAGATAGATGAAATCGATAAAATAAGATCGATTTGTTTCTCATTTATAATTAATTTGGTCTGTTATATCCAGAGAATGTCTCGCCATCAGACACCTATTTGTCGTTGATTCAAGTCCATTCACTCTACAATATCGGAATATTTTTTAATGCCCAAACTATTGATCTTAGACATTTTACTTATATGAACTTTTCTGTTGGAAATGAAATCTTGTTTAATAAAGATCAAAATATAAATTTATGTTACTCAACGGGTTAGGCAGTGATGGTGAAATTTATGTGGAAAGTTAGATAAATCCTGCTCTAGAGGCTTAGATATTCTAGATATTCAAAAACTCTAATAAAGAAACATTTTGATATTTTAATTTACTAAAATTAAGAGTATTATCTATCATTTGGAGCAATGACCTGATGACTATTTAAATATCTAGAGACGATTCTTGTTCTTTTTCTTCAAGTGCCATATTCGATTCCGAGACTCGACGATTACTGTGGAGAGTATCCTCTCCATTGTAATTTTCCAGAGGAAATTTTTCACATCGGTGGTCAAAAAAGTAGTAAAAGCCTTAATGTACTAGGCAGGAGACTGTTATTAGAAACTAATTATAAAACATATGTATAGAATAATATTACTAATGTAAAAACCTACTGTATAATATTGTAAATAAATGTTTTTAAATTAAAAAAAAACCTGCTAACCAAGTGGATCCAGGTTCAAATCTGACTCGATTCATCCGGCTAAAATCTGATCGCTGGGTAGAGAAAAATTTTAAATAAGCTGGCGTGTTCTGATGTGGCCATCCACTCGACTTTACCATACAACCTGGCCCCTCAATTATATTTAATATTTAATAATATTATTTATAAACATTTAGGGGAGGGGGTTAGTTTTTCCATTTCTAGACTTCTGGGTTCCCACTGATTATGTGTACAAAATTTGGTTGAGTTTGCTCAAATGGCCTAGATTTTTAATTTTTAACCCCCCCCCCTTCCACCCCCCTTAATTTTGGGTCTATATGCACCAAAATATAATCAGCTCTTAATCTCAATGGACCAAAACTACGTGTGAAATTTGGTTTCGATATTCACACTAGTTTTTGAGCTAGCTCGTCCACAATAATTTGGTAACGCACACACAGACTAACTAACAGACATTTTGACAAAACAATTATTATCTCGAAAAATATAATTTTTTCGATGTACGCTTATTAGAGATTTTTTGTAGAAGGAAATGCCATGGTTTCGCTCAATTTTTTTAATCAAAATAGTTTGAGGCGTTTTTGAGATATTTCGAAAACAAGAAGGAAAAAAACACCTTTTTCATGCACGATTACAATACTTGACCATACCCTGTACTTTACTTAAAGTAAAATTAATATGTAATAAGTATCGTAAATTGCCTTATGGTTAGAAAGGCCAAAAAGCCAAAAAAAAATTAAATAAATAGTTTTAAATAAATATATAAAAAATTTATAGTGAAATCAAAGATTTAAGTATCTTTTTAGGTGTCTTTTTTTGAAAAAAGATGTAAATTATTTCAAAAATCAACCCTGATCTAAAATATATATAAATGAATTTATCTTTAAAGACCAATCATAGATTTTAGAGAAAATATTCTTACATGCACATCAGAGAGGTTCGTCCCCTTAGGAATCGAACCCAAGCGCTAACTAAGCTTGCCGGGCCGCTAGTCAAACCTGTTCGATTCCTAAGGGGTCGAACCTCTCTGATATGCAATGTAAGAATATTTTCTCTAAAATCTATGATTGGTCTTTAAAGATAAATTCATTTATAAACAAAAAATTTAGTTCTCCAATGCTTTAGGGGGGGCGATCGCCCCATCGCCCCCCTCTGGATCCGCGCATGGGCTCTATCGAGTTCTTAAAAAGTTTGAACTTTTTCCAATAATTTAAATTTGCCCCTAAGTATATTACTCAAATTATTTGATTTTTACTGCCATCTAGCGGACACCAGTCACAAATGTTTGATAAACATAAACGATAATTATAAGTACATTTACGTAAATTATCAAATGTTATCAAAGAGTCTTTAGTCTTTTAAAAATATTTTATTTATCTTTGGTCTTTTTTTATTTTTCTAATAACAAATGGCGAAACATCATCCAGATCTTATCTTTTGTAGGAAACAACCGGGTGTCGGTAAGTCAACCTCAATAATGTTGGGTTATATTAAATGAATGCTTATTAATATAAATTTTATTTCTAGCTATTGGTCGGCTCTGTGAAAAATGTGACGGCAAATGTGTCATTTGTGACTCTTATGTGAGACCATGTACTTTAGTCCGAATATGTGATGAATGTAATTATGGTTCATATCAAGGCCGGTGTGTCATTTGTGGAGGCCCCGGCGTTTCAGATGCATATTATTGCAAAGAATGCACAATACAAGAAAAAGATGTAAGTATAAGGACAGTCAAATTCACAGAGAAGCAGAGAAGAACCCTTACTTCTAAATACTACAAAGCTAGCAATTTAATTCCCAAGAGTTTAAATAATTTCATAATAATTTTATAATAATAATAATTTTTCAATACTAGGCGCCACACTAGGGTGTGAGCTTTCTTGGAATGACCATATCTCAACCACTGGTAAATCTGCAGCGCGCAAGCTTGGTTTCATATTTAGGTCTAGTCGCTATTTTACTCCCAGTCAACTTCTTACACTGTATAAGGCTCAAATTCGCCCCTGTCTCGAATATGGCTCTCATCTGTGGAGGGGTGCCTCCAAGCATTCTCTTGCCACATTGGATTCAATTCAGAAGCGAGCAATTAAACTAATCACAAAGAGAAACAAAGAGGTTGTCCTCTGCTTGATGCAAATAAACATACACACATATATATCGAGATGATATATCTGTATATATATTATTTATTTGTTTGAGACTATAGTTACAGGTCGACCACCAGTGATGAAGGAACACCAAGTTTTCAATATCCATATGATATTGACTCCATGAAAAACATTTATAATTGAAGAAAGACTGATGATGAAGACCAAGTCTTCGAAACTATAGTCTCAAACAAATAAATAATATATATACAGATATATCATCTCGATATATATGTGTGTATGTTTATTTGCATCAAGCAGAGGACAACCTCTTTGTTTCTCTTTGTGAATCAACAACTCTGTTACTCTCGGCAAAACAAAAACTTTTCAATTAAATTAAACTAATAGGAGACCCGGCTCTAACCAACTCACTCGACTCCCTGGCTCACCGAAGAACGTTTCTGCCCTTTCCCTGTATTACAGATACTATCATGGTGTCTGTTTCAGTCGAGCTGAAATCAATTATCCCCCCTAAAGCCCTCTTTACGAGAAACACGCGGTTTTCGAACTCTTATCACCCCTTCGTTGTCAAATAGGATAAAAATCGAACAAGCGCTTTCGCTAACTCTTTTATCCCTATGACTGGAACTCGCTCCCAGCCACCGTCTTCCCCGCGACTTATAACCTTCAGCTGTTTAAGACCCGTATTCACAGATACCTTCGACCCCTATCCAGCCCATAAAATCCCCTCTTCTTCTTCTTTTCACGATGGAGGGGCCAACCCAGGCCTTTAGAGGATCCACCTTTTTGGTGTAACTCCTCTCATCATTTTCATTAAAAAAATATAATAATAATAATAACCAAAACTTATTGTTGCTCATATGGTCTAGCTGCTTCTCTCAGCTGTTTAGAACTTTAAAATTTTACATATAAAAGTTCCAATTGCCGATGGTAGCTTAATATTACTTAAGAACTCATCATTGATTGTCTTCTCCTCCACCCTTTACCCTTTCTCTTGATTTATTCTTCTTCTTCGCTAATGCAGGGATCTTTCGAGATTCATAGGGGCCCCATCTTCATGGGCCTAATATTCTTGCATTTTATAGCATAACAAAAAAAAATACAAATTATCTGCGGCCTGAGACATTTTTTTTCTTCAAATGTGGCCCGTGTAAGCTCAAAGGTTGGACACCCCTGTTTTAAGTAATTTTAGAAGAAATATTAATATTTATAAATATTTCATATAATCACTCAGTGGATCGATCGTTGGCTACTTTGTGTTATCGAGGGCCTCTCTTGGATCTTTGACTAGAATCATTGCCTTGCTCCGAAATAGACCCAGAAGTAAGCATTCTTGGTAAATTAAAATGATTTGTGTAATAAAAGTTTCTTTACTTAATATTGCTTCTATTTTTCTTCAACCTACCATATCTCATATGTTGATATATTGCAAAAAAAAACTTACTTAAAAAATGCTCACTTAATTCTTCTGGATCCAATAATAAATGTATCTATACATTTTCATCATAGTGATTTTTGTTACCAAAGACACAGACATAAAGATCTATTAATTGAAAGTAATGGAAGGCAGCCCAGAGGTAGTGAGGAGGAAAAATCCTCCGAAACGTCGGTTTGAAAGGAAAGGAGGAAGGATTTCAATAAATTACACCTTATTTTATATGTGTTACTTTTTTCTTTCCTCACTACCTCTGGGCTGCCTTCCATTACTTTCAATTAAAATTTCTACCAGTCCGTCTCTCTCCAGAGAAAATTTCGTTGCAAAAAAATAAAGATCTATTATTTAAAAATGGATTCAGGGCCTAGATAATGGCAGAAGAGTCAAAATACTTTAATTGTTTTTTGGTTTTTACCAATTTTTAAAAAACTGTTCTTATCTTTTATTATTTAGTAGCGTTGATCAAAAATTACATTCTTTTAATGTGCTTAAAATTT
This sequence comes from Forficula auricularia, assembly GCA_024734495.1. Classification (NCBI taxonomy): domain Eukaryota; kingdom Metazoa; phylum Arthropoda; class Insecta; order Dermaptera; family Forficulidae; genus Forficula; species Forficula auricularia. Next base: position 50,290,275 of record JALMQS010000099.1, read on the forward strand.
AGTCAAATTTCAATTCTGAAAGGGGAATCATTTATCTTTGTTTGAAAATTACTTTTTTTAAAACTAAAATTTTGGATTTCCAAACTTATCCTGTTACTTATTGCTAATCAATTTTTATAGCGAGTTTTTCATTAATAATCTTTTTGAGGTACCAAAAGCCAAAAGATCATACCAATCAAGGAAAACCTGTTTTTCGAGCAATTATATTTTTAGCTTTAAACTATGCTAAATTTAGAAAGTATAACTATATTATTTATTTTTTTTTATCTTCTGGGCCTTGTTGGTTTTCGAACGTTGACGCTTACATTACTACATAGAGAATAGAAGGAGACAATAAAAGTCTTCTGCTGGAAAAATAAATTTTTAATTTATTTATAACGAGACTATAGTTTCGAGGGCTCTTCATCAGTCTATTACAATTGATTCACAGGAATTAATGTATGAAAGTCTTATAAATAAATTAAAAATTTATTTTTCCAGCAGAAGACACTTTTTATTGTCTCCTTCAATTTATAAAAATTCTGCTACTCTCGGCAAAAAGAAACTTTCATTTTAATTTACATAGAGAATGTTCTACATAGTAATATTCTGGAAAACAGCTATACCACCCTCTACCCTCTATCTACCATACTCCCTGAAAGCAGAAGTATTAGAGTGGGGAAGCAATCAAAAGCTTATGTTGTTTATTCGGGGGAAGGCCATGTCTGGAGCTCTTAATATCAAAGGAACCAGCCAATTTTCAAACCCCCGATCATAATCGGCATAACCATAAAAAAATTATTACAAAAGCATGAGCTGTAACAATTACATTATAGATTTGATCCTTACCAGGCACAAGGAATTGATTTTTATCCTTTAAACCAAAGTCTTTTTGATCCATAGTTACTATTTTTATTTTGCTCACTTGAATCGGAACTCGTCCCGTTGAACCATGTCATGCATTAATGTCAATTGATGAATTGGCCAAAACTACCCCCGTCAGACCTGCAATGTTAAACAAAAATAAAAATCCTATAGTCCACATCAAAGAAGGACTAAATTGCAATTGAGATCCGTGCAAGGTTGCTAATCAGCTGAAAATTTTAATTCCCGTCGGTACAGCAATAATTATGGTAGGCCTTTTTCTGGCCATACACTATGTTGCCCATATTGATTATGCATTTGCTAGTATAGTACACATCTCCCGGGACCTAAACTACGGTTGACTTTTACCCACCCTCCATGCCAATGGTGCTTCAATATTCTTTGTTTGTTTGTACCTCCATGTTGATCCAGGAATATATGTATTATGGTTCATACGTATTGATTGAAAGCCAAGGGACTTCTTTTAATTCCTTGTTTGACTATGTTCATGGCTGGGTTGGGAGCAAATTTTGAAATGGATTTAAAGAAAATTATTGCGTTGTCCACCTTAAGTCAGCTGGGGTTGATGGTGGTAATCCTCGGGTTGGGTTTCCCTGAATTAGCCTTTTTCCATTTAATCACACATGCTTTGTTTAAGGCTCTTTTGTTTATGTGCGCAAGAAATTACATAGTTTCCCTTGACTTTTCATGAAGCGCTTTTAATTTTCATTAGTATAAAATTTTTCTAATTTCATCAAAAATCGATACCGAATCACGCAATTCTATCTATCATAGCAAGTCTATTGGCTTATTCTATTATTTCTTATAAATATTTAAAATATAAAATGACTATTTATTCTAATTTTATTTATTTATTTTTCAGCGGGATGGATGTCCTAAAATTGTGAATCTTGGAAGTTCAAAGACTGATTTGTTTTACGAACGAAAGAAATATGGATTTAAGAAGAGATAAATTTATTCCAGATTTTCTTTTATAACTCACGTGATTTTTTATGATTTTTATAAATTGAATTTAACATTTAAATTTCTTTATTATAATTGGTCATAATAAAGAAAACATTTTACAAAAAAGACTAATTTATTAAATTATGTATATTGTGATAATAGACTCCTGAAATCTGATTAAATATTTTAAAAGTTATAACTAAATACCTATCAACAATTTATATAAATTTTTTTTATTAATATGTAAATTTTAATTACAACTATTAATCCAAAGCCCCTAATATTCCAAATAGGATGATAATTTGAACCCTTAAAATAAAATTATTTTTTTTCTATTTTTTTGTTATTTCTATTTAGTCATCTATCCATCCTTACTTATTAGAAATGACGATTATTTTAATATGAAGAAAACAACTTCATCATGAAATAGTTTTATTACAGATATATATTATATATATTTTAATAATTTTAGAACAGTATAAATTTTAATGCCATGCCCAAAACCTTCTCACAAGTTTGTAATAAGCAAGACTTAATTAGTTCCTCTCCAATTGTATAATTATTTTGCTTTCGCTATTTGAAGTGCCATCAAATAAGAGGGTTTGAATATAGACTTATCTTGAATTGTCAGATTTTTAGAGAATTTATTTACCTTTGTAAATTATCACTCAATCTTTGAAAATATTCTACTGGCTTATTAGCTAAATATGAATGTTGTTTACTCAGCTAATGTATGGAAAGTTTTGCTGGTTTCATGGCATCATTGGATAAACTCATAGAACATATGACACAAAACGGTTTAAATCACTTTTGGTCATATTTATTAGATATAAGTAAGAATAAATAATTAAATGATTGTAAAATTGAATTCAGGGCCGCCGGATTTAGGATCTGTAGGCCCCTAGACGACCTGTGGCGCGAGCCCTTACGGGGAAAATATTTTTTTAAAATAACATATTTTTTTCTGAAATATGTATTTTAAATATTTCTCAAAAAATATCTCTGGATTTTTCAGGGTGTTACAACTATTTCAGCTTTGACTATATATATACGTATACATAAATAGTCAAAAGCTGCATGACTATTTATTGAAACCTTGTTAAATATATTTAAAAAAAGCAGACTCTCTGTGGTGCGGGCCCCATAGGCAGCAGCCTGGGTAGCTTGTGCTTAAATCCGCCCCTGATTGAATTTAAAGTATAAAATAAATTAGAATTAGAACCAAGGATGTGCCGCAGTCACATTTAATGTCTAGTGAATTGTACAGAATTCGGTATTCTTATTTTGTTACTTTTTCTATGCCGTTGACCTAGTAAGAGGTTAATTAAACGCCTTTCAGGTAGAAGTTTTGCAAGTCACAGTAGTATTTTGTAACAAATCAATTCGCAATAAAATGTTCTTGTTCTATATATAATAATACCTACAGCTTAAATTAAATTTATTTTTTTACTTAAAAATTTTATTAAATGAGATTTAAACATCTTTTTTTGAAGAAAGATGGAATCTTAGATTCGTTCCTAAATAGAATAAAATTCATTTCTCAATATTAATAATTAAGTTTTTACGGAAAAATTGTTTTATTATTATTTAATATTTATTTTAAAAAATAGGTGGCCCAAATTTAACCCCAATCACAGATCCCTTCATAGGCTGGATAGGACACTGTATACATCAAACAGAAGACACATTATGACTTTAGAAAGCGGATTTTTATGCAGTAAAAAGTACCAAAATATGAAATAAAATATACAGTTAAAAATGCTGTAATATGCAGAATACGTTGAAATATGCAATTATATATAGTAAAAGATGGCAAAATAAATTTTTTTTAAGCACTAAAAAATTAAAATTGAAGACAAAAAGACTATATATTTGAAGAAGTGCAATGAAAGGAATAAAATGATAAAGTAATCTATAGACACCAAGTGTCAAATATCTACTTTTATTGCGGAAAAAATTAGACAAAATTCTCATTACATTTAGTATATTAAAAAAATCTTTAAACTCAAAGAAATATTAGGTGCACTTGAATAAAATCAACATAATAAATATACTAATGTTTCGAAAAATGTGAACAAAAAAATACGGGGGGGGGGGGGATAGTTTTATTTAACAGATACAATTGTATTGTATTGCTTTTATTTTTATATTAGCAAGCTTTTCTTATTGATGTACAAATAATTAACTAATAACTTATGAGGAGGATTTTCTAGGTTAGGTTTCCCATGTGAAACCTAACCTAGAAAATTCTCCTCATAAGTTATTTATAATGTTTCACCTAGAACCGACACCAAAATCCTTAAAAATTAACTAATAAAATAATGAAAATAATTCGACCGGCTATAATCTGATCTCTACACTAATTTACACACACTTCCACACACACACATTAACGCTCAATGGCCAATATGGGCTATAGTTTCCGAAGACCATTAAAAAAAAATATTAATATAATAATAAGGCGTTATGACGAAGGTGCAGAAGGCTAGGTATGTGTGCGACAGTCCGGAGGTTCCTGAACCTTCCCTCATAAAATATATAGAAGCTTTCATCTTTGCTATTTATAGCCGATGTATAGTATAATATAAACCTCCTTCAAAAGGAGAGAATAGAATAGAAATAATTAACAAAGGATCTCAAAAATAATCCGAAAAGTTACTTTTGAAACATCTGTAATTGTAAAAATCCTTTAATTATGCAATTTTATGCAATATCCTTCAAATATGCAATTTTATGCAATATTACTCAAATATGCAGTATAAAATTTAACCCACAGTATCCAGGAGCATGATTTGGATAGATAATTGATCTCCTGGGTCGTACGTGGAGGCAAACAAAATATGCAATTGCATAGGAATCCGGTCTTTAATTATGATTTACATATTACTTATCAATTATTTGTGTAATCAGGGCCGGATAAAGGGCGATTGGAGCGATTGGGCCCAATCGGGCCCGCATTTGAAAGGGCCCCGCGTTACCATCAAAATGAACAAAAAAATTTCGAAAATGATGTACCAAAGGTGAAAGAAGCTGATATAGACGGAAAAATGTTAGTTAAAGAAATGGAAGCTTTGAAATCTATTTTTCCTTCAGAATTTTTGGAAAATCCATTTAAAATGTTCAAATTTTTATCGGATAATGATAGAGCAACGGCATTTCCAAACTTGTTTATTGCTCTACGAATATTCTTAACAATTCCAGTAAGCGTTGCTTCTGGAGAGAGATCATTTTCCAGGCTAAAACTAATAAAAAACTATCTGAGATCGACAATGAATCAGGATAGAATAAATAGTTTAGCAATTATGTCGATTGAAAGTGAAGACGCAAGGAAATTAGATTTTCAAACAATTTTAGAAGAATTTACAGAACAAAAACTTAGAAATATGTAAATTCATGTATTCATATTCGGTGATGTAAATTTATATTCAATAAATGTTTTTGTATTTTGAACATTTTTATTTTTTAATTTATGTATAAGTTTACCTATCTGATGATCCATGACATATATATTTATATATATAGACTGAATTTGAATTTTATTTAAATATTTAATATATAGAGAGGGCCCCGCAAAAAAAAATCCAATCGGGCCCCACACCTATTCGATCAGGGCCTGTGTGTAATCTTTTTTTATTCATAACTGGTGAATATTGGCGGTATTATTCTTTGCCCTGGTCATTGGAGGCCCCTAGTGGCTGCCACTGAAACGGTTAGATGTCATTTCTATTTCTCCTCCAACAACTAACTAGTCTTCCACAAGATATCCTTGTGGTTGGTTCAATTTATTTTTTATATGTATTTTAATTTCACTGTATTTCTTTTTAAACGAATTATCCAAAAATGGTGCAGCAGTATCAGTCGCCAGTGCGGATATATAAATATCCTTTTGAATTAGTGATGGTGGTAAGTGCAATTTCTTTGTTTATAAACTTTTTAAGACATATATATGACAGTTTGTTTTGACAACAAACTTCTTTACTCACACAATAAAAAAATGGATATTTTTTTAATTTAATGAATTGCTATTCAAACAACTACTTAATGATTCAATTGAGTTAAAAATCACATGCGAAATTGTTGTCATATTGTTACTGAATTGTTAAATTATTTATTATTGTTTGACAATGATTCTTTTTCAGTTTATTCACCCCGTATTGCAATTTTAATTATTTCTACTCTTAAGAAAATATTTTATCTGGATTCAATATTATGAAAATTTAAAGGAAGTTTAATCAAATAAAAATACAATCACAAATTGAATTTATAAAATATTTTATTATTTAAATTGTAAACTTGTAAAATCAAAAATTTATTGAAACTTTTCTTGAATGAATGATTTATATTAGTTATGTCTATGCAATCTACTCTCAAGGGTTAATTTTATCGGAGAAAGTGGATTGCATACCCCTGTAGTATTTTCCTATAAGCTTATCAATTAATTTCAGTGAAAAATAAGTTTATAAATCTGGCATTGGCACAGCTGTAATAACTAATAAGCTCACAGCACAAGTGCTTCCTTAATATATCAGATTATCACCTATTCAGGAACTTGCACAGCTGTTCCTATATAATATAGAAAACGGAGTTTTGATATCGCAAAAATGTTTATGTTATTTGACTTTGCAGTACAATTTTGCTCCTCTCTATTCTTTTTTAAAATTCGGGATAATTAATATTGAAAATCAGTTCGAAATTTAACTCAAATATTATGAAAATGGAATCATTTCAATTGCTTAAATATTTTGTGAGTTCTTTGAATTTAAATGCCAAAGATACTAGTCACTTAATATAAAAAAACTATTGCATATGAAATCAATGCAAACTATCTCCAGTTTACGAATATGTAAACTAATTTTTCCATACTACAGGAGAGAAGATGGTGATAAGGCACTCAATTTGTTTTTAACTGATTAAAAAATAACTTAGTAATAATTGAAAGGATGGAAGGCAGCCCAGGGGAGTGAGGAAAGAAAAAATTAACACATATCCAAATAAGGTGTAATTTATTGGATTCCTTCCTCCTTTCCTTTCAAACCGACGTTTCGGAGGATTCTTCCTTCCATCTTCAGGGTTTCAAAGAGTCAATGAAGGAAACAAATAAAATGCTTCCTTCCTCTCTCACAACAGTGTTTAAAACTTTCTTCTTCCTTAGCAGAAGCATTAAAATATAAAAAAAAATTTTGTTCTAAAATACAGGAGAGAAGATGGCGATTTTTTTTATATTTTAATGCTTCTGCTAAGGAAGAAGAAAGTTTTAAACACTGCTGTGGAGAGAGGAAGGAAGCATTTTATTTGTTTCCTTCATTGACCATTTGAGGCCCTGAAGAGGGAGGGAAGAATCCTCCGAAACGTCGGTTTGAAAAGAAAGGAACCCAATAAGTTACACCTTATTTGGATATGTGTTAATTTTTCTTTCCTCACTACCCCTGGGCTCCCTTCCATTACTTTCAATTAAAATTTCTACCAGTCCGTCTCTCTCCAGAGAAAATTTCGTGCAAATAACTTAGTAATTTTTTAATAATTTATTTCTGCAAAAATATCATGAATATAATTATTTTTTCAAAAAGTTTCCAAAAATCCAAAAACAAGTTAAGGAATTATGTGAGTAATACAAAACCGGGGGTCCCTCCACCTCCGGGTATAAAAAAATAGCAATTAGCGGCAAGAATTATAAATTAATTTCTGTTTTATTCGTATGTGACGACATCTCAAAACTTTAACATTTTATAAAGGTCATCAGAAATGTGGCCTTGATGCAAGCTGCATGATTATTTTAAGGAAATGCAGCTTAAAATCATTTTCCATATTTAACTGCTCGTCGAGGGGTGAGCCGCGATTCGAATTAGATGTACACCTCTTTGGAATTATGTAGAATTATTTTGGAATTCACTAGATAATGCCCCTTCATCTGTTATCTTCTACTAGGAAATGAAAGTGCAAGTGGAAGTAGGTGTACACGATATTAGGTCGCGGTTCACCGTGCCTGTCTTTGTCTATCTTTCTATCCCTTGGGGCTAGGCCGTAATACCTGCAAAACAGAAGGGCCATATTAGATGCATTCATTAAGTGTCGACAACAAACCAAGGCCAAGAAAAAAATATAAACAAAAGTATAATAGATGTTTTCGTTTGGAGAATATTCAGAAGGAGTATTACCCTTTCCTCTGATTGCTACAGACATACTTGTATCACAATTCTTCCGAAAAACAAGTCAATTGAACTCTATTAAACATGTTATGTTCTAATTTTTATTTTGAACCCCGACTCACGCGCTTTGAATTTAGAAAATTAGTCTTATATGTACGTTTAAACCATTTGATTTAAATATTTGCAAATATTCATGAGGTGTAAGTACTTTCGAAGATTATTATTATTATTTGAATGCGATAGAATAATTACTTGGGACCAAAAAGGAAAAAAACATCGTGTGCAAGTCAAGCTCTCACAAAATGAATATTGATTTTTTATTTTGAAAGAATAAATAACTTAAAAGCTTAGTAATAAAGCTGTTGAATCTTTTATTTTTGTGATTAATTTGAATAAAAATCGGTGTGAGTGCTCATACTTGAGAACGATCGCAGAATAAGTCGATCGAAACGTCGTAGTTATATTGTATTATTTGTTCGTGTTCAATAAATAATTATAATTAATTATGTCTGATTTAAATAAAAATTCAAATTTTAACTTAAAGCTTCATTAGTTCAAAGATATCACCAAGAAAATTTTTATAGTAAATAATAATACCACTACCACCTGCTATAATAATAAGAATTAATGGCCAAATCTTATTTATTTAAGGGCCCCAGTTATTTAAATGCTTAGAGACGCCTCAGCCAAATCGAACACTGAAAATACTCTTATATCCCCCCCCCATTTTTAAATTAATTTTGCAATTTTTTTGGTTTCCAAAAGTTATTTGCAAAGAAGCATTTATCTTGTAGATGTTTTTGTAGATAGATATATTAAAAAAGACTTAATTAAGAAAAGAGCTCATCGGATTAAATAAGCAATTGTATCAAGTATAATATGTAAGCAAATTCCCAAGAATTCTTCTTAGTGCCGTCACGAAATTGCGCTCTATGTAATTAACGTGTCCTATAATTTTCCCTTTGAAATAGAATCTTTAATTATTGAAAAATTAATTTAAAGAAAAGTTGAAATAAGCTATATATTTTTTAGAAGATTATATCTTTTATTTTACCAAAATAAGCTTAAAATAAATTAATAATAATTCAAAAAATAAAAACTTTACAAACCACATTTCATCATCATAATGCTTTTAGGAAAAATTTAATTTAATCTGCAATCCCAGGTAGGAATATGATGAAAACATACATATATGGTGACCTCTAGGTCCATTGAGTTATTAAAAGCCTTTCTTTTTTTATTCTATACTAGCTTCAAGGCCCGCCCTCGGCGGGCTCCTACTCAGGGGGCTTAGCCCCCTGGACCCTCACGTGACTGTTTTATTGATGTTTTATACACGTGTAAAGAACACTTTCATATATCAACTCTTGTGAATTAATTGTAATAGATTGATGAAGAGGACAAACTATATCTCTTTATGAATGAATTTAAAAAATGTATTTTTCCAGCAGAAGACAATATTTTATTGTCCCCTTCTGCTACTCAATTATTCGGCAAAAAGAACCTTTCAACTTAAATTAAAATAAAGTTTGTGTCTTGTAAAAATTCAATAAATAAGGTGAAAATCGTCATTTGGGGAGAATTATCCAATTAAAAAATTAAAAATAATATACTTTTAAAGTTTATTATTAGATTATAGAAAATTTAGGTTTAATTAGGCTCAAAATAGGTTTTTAATAATTTCAATAGGCTGAAATTTCCCAAATTTCAAAACAATATAACAATGGGTTTTCAAATGATTTTGTTTTCTTTAAAGAATTCCACGGACTAATTGATTTTGGTTTTAATCTTTAAAATATATTTTTAAAGAAATTCCAAAAGCTAATTAATTTTCAGTTAGTTTAGTTAGTATAGTTTCAATAATCCTTTATAATTAACTTTGAAATAAATAAATAATATTGAAATGAATGTATGAGCTCGAATACAAAAGCCAAAAGGCTTAGTTCTTTTGAAATGGCTGAGGGTCTTAAATACAATAGAAAAAAGATGAGATGAGATTCCTAAGGGTATTTTTAAGAAAAATGATTTTTAAATAACATATTTTATTTTAAATTAAATATTTTTCATATATATATATATAATCAAAAGCTTGCCTGAACTTTTTTATTTTTTTCTACCCTATTAAAGACGGTTTTCAGAATTTTTTTCAAATTTTTTCACCCAACCCAAAAGAAGTTAGGAATTTTTGAAAAAAATAGCTTTTTTTAAATAACCATAACTTTTTCAAAAATTTAGTTATCATGACGATTTTTTTTTAATTTTTAGTTTTAAATGTACTTTAAAAAAAAGATAGTTTTTTAAATCTTTGTTGCAGTATTAAATTCTTCTTCAACGATAATGTGGTTAGAATTATTGAGAATGAATGACACTCAAAAATCTTACAAACAGGGCCGCCAAAACTTTTTTTTTTGCTAGTTTATTTCTTTTATTGTTTGGCAAGCTATGTTGGCTAACCTGAATTTGTTTTTTGGTTTTTCCTGAATTTTCCAATTTTCCGGGCAACTTTTCCAATTTTTTTTACGTATTAACCTGAATTGGACTATTACGAACATTTAAAAAAAAATAGCCAAATCGGTCCAGGCATTTGAGAGATCTGCGCTTACAAAGAAACAGAAATTCATTTTTATTATATAGATAGATTTCACTATTTCTTTCCGCGCGAATGACCTTTGCGGCGAGTATTAGAATAATAAAAATTATTTAAAATAATTCTTATGTTTTTAAACATACTACTCATTTAGATTCAAAGTTTTCAGTCTTTCTATCCATTTATGTTTCGGAAACAATTTGTTGCATGATGAGTCGCCAGACATGTCTCTGAGACTTACATGAAGAGGTCTGGCGTAAGACAAGAGACAAGTTAGACTTAATTTATGTCTTGTAAATGTACACCTGATTAAAAGTACGAAAAATGGATAGTAAATAGCTGAGAAATAGTGTAACTTATTTTTAATTGGATCTAAAAGAATGTTGAGTATTGAATAAGTTCGGGTTGTAACTACTGTTTCACTGTAACTGGCCTCCCAAAAGCATACATCCGCTAAACATCAGCTACAACTGATGCTGAGTGGATCCAAGCTTCATGATACTTCGAATGAAAACATCACATGATGTAAATAGAATAAAATATTGCCGTTATTATATATCTACAACATGGTTGACCTTCAACCATCAAGTGTTTGATAAGTACTTTTGTTATTTAATTTAACTCGTAATTCGAGTATAAAATTGAATGACCAAGACTGACGATCGTTTGTTACTTCATATATACTTCAATACAATAGTACCTAATTATTTGCATTAAAAATAAATGGAAACCCTACCTTTCCTTTTAAAATTAAAAGTTAACTGCCTAATAAAAATCATAATTGATTCTAATAATCTATTCGTAAATCATTTTCTTAGATTGAATTTCAAATTTTAAATTACCATTTCTTTGAATATTTTCATTGATCTCAATATTCATTAATTAAGTATATCGTATATGTTAGGGTTTCCCGATGATCATACCTTTGAGGGTGTATTGCTGAAACCTTTTAATATTAACCTGGATGCATTTCAGAAGTGAATTATCTGATTAATTAGGCGACTCGACCCTTAAGGAATTCCTTGACTTGCTCGGCATCTCCGCTCTTTCCGATTCTGTTCCGATGAGATAAAATCACTAAATACCCCTAAAACTTGTATTGAACTTAGCACATGATTCTCAGACTCGCAACACTCCTGAGTAATCAAATTGCAGATTTCACCAAAACATTTATCTCGATTCATGTCTGAGGACTACTTGGACTCTATTTCCCATTTGAAATGTTCAGAGAAATAATCAAATTAACAAAGAAATCGTGTTTAAGATAGTTGATTTCAATCGAAATTTGGGCTAATAAAATAAAAACTTTGCAATTTGGGCTTTTCACCTTTACTTCCAATCCATATATTAATTTCATTTCTTGTTTGGGACTTTTCTGCATACACTTAACAAGTCAAGCTAGTTAAGATTGGGTAATCTCAGTAGTCAAGCGCACTTCCTTTTCGAATTCAATAAATTGATTAAGAAATGCATCGACTTGCCTGAAAAAATGGTGAGGTGTACCATCCTGCTGTAACCACATCTGCCTTCTTTTTGCAAGATAAATTTCGTTCGATAATAATACAAATAATCCGTATTCATCTATCCACCTCGTTATAACCTTCAGTCTTTCAAAATCCGCATCCACAGGTATCTTCCACTCCGACCCAAACCCTGAAATTTCCTTCTATTTTCCTTTTTTTTTTTTTTACTCTGCGATGGTCCATCCCAGTCTACAGCTTTTTATATCAATATCATTAAAAATAATAATAATAACCCTAGCAACAACAGTATCGATGTATTTATTACATTCACATTAGTACCATTTGTTAAATTATGTACCCTTAACTCCAATGCGATTGAGATCCGAACATATGTTCATTGTTCATTGACCTCACCTATAAACCTTTAAGCTATTACTATGAGTCACGGAATACGCGATACCTCTGGCAATTTTCTAATTCCAGCTGCGTTTGATCAGTTTTGATTGAGATTTATATCTACATTAGGGATGTTGCGAATGTTTGCATTCGCATCAAAAGATACGAATGTTTTGCGAATGCGTGTGCAAGTCGCTGCATGTAACTGTAATGAGCCTTCAACAAGTGCTGATTGTTCTGCTAAGTCTCATAAGCAATCTAGCAGGAATCTTGGACTCAAGCAAAGGCAAAGGCTCCGATTTAGAATCTAGGGATAATAGGGATAGACACGAACGTGAAATTAAAGCTCAATTGAAGGCATATCTCAAGGAAAAATGAGCCTCCATCGATGAAAACCCTATGAACTGGTGGAAAACTAAATTGAAATACGACAAATTGTCAGATCTTGCTCGCAAGTATCTCCGAGCTCTACCAGCCAGTGTTCCGACTGAGCAATTATTTAGCGCAGCCGGGCATTATATATGAGCCACTCAGAAATCGCATCGTGGGCGAAAAGGCTCCTAAATTGCTCTTTATTAAATATAATTTGCATTTTTTTAAAATTTGACTATTAAACAAAACTATTCTGTTCTATGTAACGTACGAGCATAATAATAATTATTGAATATAACTGCAGCATTTTTCATTATCTCCTTTTAGTAATGTACATATACATAATATAATTATTAATAAAAATGATTAAATCAAATTTATCTGGTTTTTTAATGACTTTCCTGAACATTCGCCTTCGGATATTGGCATATCAAACATTCGCATTCGCGAATATCGAAAATATGACATTCGTAACATCATAATTGAAGTTCTAACCAACAATCAGATAAGTTTTTTTACCCTAGGAATTTTTATTTAGACTGTTTGCTCTCCCACTAAGAATCGATTACTTTTTAATATCATATTTTTGACTCTAAAAATATCATTCAAAAATAAACTCATTTCTAATTTTATACACTGCTTTTTATTTCTAGAACTTCTAAACCCTTCAGAGTGCCATTTATAAGTTGAGTATTAGTTTAAAGCTGTAGGTATGTTGTAGTCTGAAGCAGGTGGTGAAGAACTATAGATGAAGAAAAAACTTTAAAAAAAATATTCCACTTAAGAAGTACGTCTTGCGACTTATTTGGCATCATCAGCGCTAGCAGATGAGAATATCTAAAGAATAAGCCCTCATTATTGTAATTGTATAAAGTGGGCTTCACTTAGATAATATTTATACATATTATGTCGTAGGCAAATAGTTATTTCAGACAAAAAGTTTTTGCATTGGCAAATAGCTTGAACTATTATTTAATTTCTATTCCTAAGTTTTTGTTTATTAAAATAAAAATTAAATAATGATTAAATCTATTTGCCAATGCAAAAACTTTTTGTTTGAAATAACTAGTTGCTTCGATTGCTTCGACTTTACCCAAAAAGTGTGAACAGGAGAAAACAAAACCTATAAACAACAAGGTGGTTTCCAACCAGGGACGATTTTGGATTACACAACATATTTTGGTCATTTCCTATCCTACAAAAAAGCTTTTTGTTATAATAAAGTTTCACTGATTATCCCGAGATATTAATATTAATATCATAACAAATATGTTGTCATTAGAATATTTTTGTGGACCTTAAACCTTTATGGTATTCAAATTTTATTTATGAAAATCTTTAATAACTGTTTTTGAGAAATTTTGAAAAACAAAAATATAAAATCAGAATAAAGTACACTAAGAAAATAAATATAAAAATCGAGCCATTTCAATTTCTTAATTTCTTGTTAAAAGTTATGAATTAAGGATTGCATAATTTTTTTTTTAATGCAATCGAATGCAAGAAGGGGTGTACCAGTAAAGATGCAGCACCTATGGATCTCGAAAGACCCTTGCATTACCGAAGAGAAGGGAAGGTTGATTAAGTGAGAGGGTGTAGACGTAGGTGTCTATGCACTCCGGTTTTGAAGGTTTGAAGATTATAAGTGCTGGGAAAGATGGAGGCTGGGAGGGAGTTCCAGTTCCTTGAAGTCATGAGGATATATGTATTGGCGAATGAAGTGGTCCGGCACTTTTCTAATTTGACCGCGAAAGAGTGTTGGGAGTCACACATATAGCAAAGCGTGCTACGTGCAAAGCATGCTTTGGGGGGAATTATTGATTTTATCTCATCAGAGCACCTGCCGTGATAGTATCTATAGAAAAGGGAAAGGGCAGAGACATTTCTTCGATGAGCCAGCGAGTCGAGGGAGTCGGTGAGGGTAGAATCGTCAATTATCCTGACGGCTCGTTTCTGAATTGCATCAAGGGTAGCAAGAGAATATTTTGAGGCTCCTCTCCATAGATGAGAGCCGTATTCGAGACAGGGGCGGATTTGGGCCTTGTAGATGGTGAGAAGTTGTGGGGGTTTGTAAAATCGCTTGGACCTGAATAAGAAGCCAATCTTCCTTGCTGCAGATTTCGCTACAGAGGAGATGTGTTCATTCCAAGACAGGTCAGATGCGACAGAGACGCCCAACATGGATAGGCTGTCACACATTTTCAGGGTATTCGAATCGAAGTGAATATCAGGGAAATCTTTATTTTCGCGCCTAGAAATTAGACAACATTGAGTCTTGTTTGAATTAAAGTTAACTAAATTTTGAGAGCCCCATTTATTCAGTTTGTCTAAGTCGAGAGTAATTGAGGAGGCAACATTGATTCGATTATTCGGGAGTGCGGGTTTGCCGTGTAGAGTGCTATCGTCGGCGTAACAATGAGTGGGGTTTGCCGTTTGATCAATAAGGTCGTTTATGTAAATTAGGAAGAGTGTGGAGGAGATTACGGAGCCTTGGGGAACACCAGAGTTTGTGGAGAACGATTCAGATGATGTTCCATCCACCACAACTTTTATACTTCGGTTTGTCAGAAAGCTTTCTATCCATTTGCGAAGTGTTGGTGAGAATCCAAAGGCTGGCAGTTTGGCAAGAAGATTTTTGTGCCAAACCTGGTCAAAGGCTTTGGAGATATCAAGGGCTACAGCGAGGGTTTCTTTTCCGGCCTCTAGGGAATTGTTCCAGGTGTGGGTGACATAGGTTAGGATGTCGCCTGTAGAACGATTTTGTCTGAATCCATATTGCCTATCGTGAATTAATTTATTGTTTTCTAAGTGATGAAGGACGTGTTGGTTTATGACTAATTCCATTATTTTGGAAAGAACAGAGGTGATCGAGATAGGCCTGTAATTAGAGATTTGTGAAGAGTCTCCTTTTTTAGGAATAGGTGTGACTCTGGCTATTTTCCAGCTTTTGGGGAATATGCCCGATTCGTAAGAGAGTTGGAATAGCTTGTTAATTATTGCTTCTACGATTTAGCCGGAAAATTGCATACAAAATGCATCTAGATATTTTTTAAAAACTACTTTTTTCGACCCAATGAGACCTTGAAACTGAAAGATCTGTAAAATCCGACCTCCGAATATTTTCACGAATACAAGTTTTCCATTATGTAGGTACCTACTAGGTATTCTATTAGTTGCATACTAATGGAAATAAAAGGGATAAAAAAAGCGACTTTTAATTAGATAATAATTTAAATAAATTGACTAAATTTCTAGTAAAATTAAGTATATTAGATTATTGAATTTGCGCAGTGATTTTATTTGATAATAATAATATTTATATCAGTTCCGAATGATAAGGTCGATCGATCGATTACTTGACCAAGAACCAGCTAAAATTGATTCTGCAGACTCTCAAAACAAGTCTGGTCTAATTTTCTTGCTGGTGGTCAGATTAATGATCTAGAAAATTCTTTTAAGACACCATCCATTTTGAAATGGTTAATGACTTTAAACAAATGATGCAAACTGCGAAGCTTAACAAAACCTTTTTGAAAACGAAAGTCCATTCACTTTAAATCCTTTCAAACAAAATAACTTTATGTCTAAACAGTTCAGATAAATTTACTCATAAACACGCCTAAATACATTCCCTCCTCTCTTTAAATATTCATGAACAAATAACATAGCCTCTAAGAATCGCTTCATGTCTTGCTCGAGGAATCACTTTACTTGCATCGAGCCATTAGTTGGAAAACGCTCGGGCCATAGGGGGGCCCTGAGCCCGTGCCACCCCACTTGCCCAAATCACCTCGTTGACACTAAATGTAAATGTAACACCACGACAATCTAATATAATATTTTTTATATTTTTATCTAACATAACTTTTATTCCAATGTTTAAGTAAAAAAAATATCTCCATTATTTTTTTCATAAATTCTCATTTAAAAAGAAAAAAATATTGAGCCCTCCTGAAAAATTTATGGGTTATAGGTTATAGTGCATAGTCAGGGCGGTATATTTTGGTTCTAATATTGATCGTTAACTAAATAAATAAAAAACTGTGAAAAATAAATCAATTGATGAGAGAAAAAAATTGAAATTTTTTCAAGAGCAATTTTTAAGCAGCGAATAGTTTGCGCTAGAATGTTTAACTTCGTTGTTAGGTTCTTATTAATACAACAAACAGGTGTGCCGAATTTCAGCTTATTAGATACATCCGTTCGATAGCTCTTCCACATAATTCTATAATATTTTTTCTAATTTTTTGCATTTTTTAATCAGAAGTTCTGAAACTAAAAAAACTAAATTCTAATTTTTCAGGTATTATTAAAAGTATATTAAACTTGATAAGTGAAAAAAATCGAGTAAATCAAATAGTTACTTAGGCCCGCCCAGCAAGTCAGGCTTCCTTCTCCCACCTCAACAGCGTATCGAGTTATTTTTTTTATTTTCACCATTGTCGATATAACTGAAAATAATTTTCCTCTTCGTGTCTGATGTTTAAAACCTTTCTAATGCAGTGGCGGTTGGTGACTTTTCAATCAGGGGATGCGTTCCAAAAAAGTACCCTTCATTTTTTGAAATTTTATTTTAATTTTTTGCAAATTTCATCGAATACGACATGATTTTCGTTATTTTTAATATTTAACATTAGATTTTTTAAAAATATATTTTGGGACCTTCGCCTCAAGAGTATGGGTAGGAGTCAGAAATTAAATCTTGTGACTTTAGACCACAGTCCCTGACATGGAAGTCGACCATCTTCCACAGTGATTCATCCTGTTCTATAAGAAAATTTTAAATTCCTCCTAATTCTATTGCTACAAGCAAGCTATGACTTGTCTATAGAACTCTTAGTTATTTCCGATCTTATATGTATATTGAGAGTTCTTAGAAATGGATTAGCCAAAGATTCTCTTTTTTCTATTATTACTATTTTAATAGTTCCTCAGCGAGAATAATTTTTATTCGACTAAAACTCGTCTAAACTTGTCTTTGATATCCTTGAACTGGAAGATATCCCAGGCAGGGACCAAACCTTATATCGGCACCCTTTTCGGAAAATCATTCATTTTAATTGCCCCTTGAAACTAAGCAACCATTTTATTTCATTTCGAGAACCAATATAATTTGCAAAACAAAAAATGTTTCTTATAGAAATATTTGAAATAACGGATAATAATTTGAAAATTTAAAGATCCCCCAGAAATTTTCAAGTCGATATTTATGAAAATACTCTAAATGTTGTAAATTTTAGGGATGCGCCGCATCCACAGCATGCAGGACCGCACGCCACTGTTCTAATGGATCTATTTTGTATTTTTTAGCCATCGGGCCAAATCTAAACACCTCTTTAAAAATAAGATTGTTTGTTTGAATTTAACCTGATGCTTAAAGGGTACAGAATAAACTCTTTTTTTCGTTATTTTGATACATTTATTTGTTTTTAATTTATTTACTCATTTTTTCAAATCATGCCAATTTTTTATCTAATTTTAAATTCATCTGTGGTCCGCATGCAAACTTGAAGGTTAAGAAACGCTTATTGACATAGAATCTATACAACATAATTTCCTGAAGTTTACGTTTAAATTTTATTCAAAATAGATTCTTAGTTTTTAATTCTTTGACGTGGTCCTCCTCTGAGTTTCCAAATACACATATAGACCTATAACAAATAAATAATTGCAAATTTTTGAATAAGAAAATAATATAATAACTTATTTATTTATATAAGAATTCATTTTTTATTTAACTTTTTATTAGTCGTAACGCTGCGCCCGATTCGAGTATTGAATCCATTCAAATTTTTTTTGCATATTCGGTTTTAAAAATGTCTGAAATATGAAAAAAATAATAATAATTTACACACAAAATATTGTGTTCGGATGAATTGCTATCCAAAACTCGTAAAAAATTCGTTCTGATCCCAAAATGTATATATTTCTATTTCGAAGACGGATTAGATTTTTCGTTCTCCAGTTTCAGAACATCCAGATGAGAAATGCTGAAAATCAGAAAAAAAAATAGAATCGTTTTATTGAATATGAGGAGCTTTTGAACTTTGTAGCCAATGTGCTGACATCTTTTATTTCTCTAGAGGACAACCTCATTGATTTCTCGTTAAGTATCAACAATTCTGCTACTCTCGGCCAACTAAATATTGTCTTCCTGCTGCACAAACTTATGTTCAAATGAATTCATGTTTTAGAACAATTTATGTATATATAAAAAATGTATATAAAAAATTGCTAGTAAAATTTTCGGGTTTAGAAGTTACAACCCTTGTTACAGCCCTGTTCATATACATGAATCGAAGAAGCACATGTTCTCCGTTGATAAACTCTCAAAAAAATGCCACCCATTTATCGCATTTTTCTACCAGACTAAATGTTTCCAATCAAAGTCCATTTGACGTCATCTGAATCATTTCAAGGCGTAAATTTTTACATGTTTATCTTACGCCTCTAATTTCGTCATTTAAGTGTTAATCAATTTCTTTGTAATAAAATCTATTGCCAAGGCCAGTGCAAAAAAATCTGTTTGTTTATTTTTTAAAAATATATCTAAACAAATAAATAATAATACAACATTTCATCGATTTGCAATAATAAATTAAAAGTTGTTATACTCTGAATGTATAACAAGGGGATATTTCACAGTAAAAAAAAAACTTGTCAACTTGTTTCATTTAAACATCAATTAAAGGTAATTTTATTAAGAAAAAGAAACCATTTTTTTCTCTCAGACTCGTTCGCATGATGAAAGAGATTTTTTTCAAGTTACAACATCAGAAGCCGTATGAAAATAAATTTAATTTTCTAAAAAAAGAAAAAATTCAGGAAAAACAACAACAAAAAAGCATTATCAAAACGTGCTAAAATGTTCTCCTTCCTATACTTTATAACATTTTAACATATTCGATTTTAGTAAGATTCTATTAACTCGAATTCATTGTGAAATTTCTCCAAAATTACGATTGTGTGAGCTATTTTTCAGAATCTTTTGACTTACCTATATTCGTTTGAGTGGGTTTAGAAATTTGGTTTCCGTTTTTGGCAATTCGACTTTCGACACGTAAAGGAAAATGAAAGTAAAAATGTCCATTTACGATCCTGGCATACCTGAAAAAAATTAAACACCTAACAAAAATCGTCTAAAATTGTGTTCTTTCTGAACTATCATTTTAAACAATTAGCTTATATCTTTACAGGGTTATCTCACATCTCATGTATAAAAAATATTTTTTATTTTCAATCTAACGAAATAATCATCCAAATAAAATTTTAATACTATATATTTGATTTAGGATAACTTATAAAATTCAAGTTTGTATCTTATTTAGTTTGCGAGTTACAAAGTTCTGGCAGACGGACAGATATATTGTAGCGACACTAATTTAATTCCTTTTCGCGTTTGTACGCAACCCCAAAAACTAATTTACGTCTTCATTGCAAAATTTTCTACAGGCTTCATAAATGAGCGCCGAGGTTCGGTACCACAAATATTTTTTTATGATTTTTTACTTTAATTGAAAATAAATTTTAAAAGATATCTGACTTTTACAGCATCTAATAACATTATGAAATAAATCTAATATGAGTCAAATCTCTAAATTAATTATTACATCTATTAAAAACACATTAAAAAATATTTAATATTTTTTTTATACCTATTCGACTTTAAATTTAAGATAACAAGTCAATCTCGAATATAACTTCTCACAATGCTAGCAATATAAATAATTACTTTAAAAGTAGAATAATCTCCAGATTACTATGAAAAGGTTAATCCGAGAACTATTAAACATTTTAGAGATCAAGCAGAAAGAGAGGAAAATAATTGATAATACAGCGTAGCGTCCCTGGAAAGCATTGTAAGTGACAAATATGTGATTATAGTGTCGATTTTAGAAGCCCCTTAGAAATAGTTGGGACAGTTCTTTTCTGTTAAAGCAAGTTTATCTGGCAATCTAAACATAAAGATCCAGATTTGTTTGTTAAGGAGCTTCTTCTCTGTCATCTTAAATGGTGTTGAAGGTAAGAGACAGGCCTTATGAGGTCCCTGGTCCATCCTAAAATAGTCTACGCCCGTTTATTGTTTTATAGATATTACCACGGTGTTTGTTCTAACGAGTTGGAGTCAAACATAAAAATCCAGATTTGTTTGTTAAGGAGCTTCTTCTCTGCCATCTTAAATGGTATTGAAGGTAAGAGACAGGCCTTATGAGGTTCCTGGTCCATCCTAAAATAGTCTACGCCCGTTTCTTGTATTATAGATATTACCACGGTGTTTGTTCTAACGAGTTGGAGTCAATAATCTCTTCGAAGCCTTATTTCCGCGAATTTATAACACTCCTTAACATCATTTTCAAATTAAATAGAAATCAAACAAAGGCATTTGACAACTCATTTATCCCTATGATTTCTATAGAATGGGGCTCTCTCTTTTCCACGTCTCTTAATTTCCAATTGTTCAAGTCCCGCATGTAACAGATACCCCCGACTTCTATTTAACTCTTGAAATTTCTTCCTCATCTTTTCACTATGCAAATATTCTTGATCTATGTGGATTGCACCTTTAACTTCTAGCATCTCATTTCAGTGTCACTGGAATGAGATATCCACCTAAACACCCTTTCCAGCCGCTTTGAACTCGCTATGATTCCCGACCTGAAAATCAACGCCCACCGAACGGATATGGCACTTGAAGAAAAAAGCTCTGACTGAATTACGTTCCTAATTAACCAATTTCTCAATTTTGAATACATTTTGAATTATTCGATTTTAAATAGTCGGTTTTGTAAGACACCTACCAAATGGATATATCTATTTAAGAGAAATAATGAGCTCCTTAAGATCGTAAGATAATAATAACTAAATCTCATCAATTCAATCATCACATTTTTATTGCATCGTGAAAAAAAGCAATAAATATACAGCGCATGGAATTCGGATTCTCTTAATAGAAAATTGACCTAGAAAATTAAAAAAACCAATCATCATTTTAATTGAAAGTAACTGAATTGAACTCTATTCTTATGGCAATTTGATTTTTTTTTTACATTTTTATTATATGAAATTAGTCTTTAAGATATATAGCTATACTTTCACTTTTATTTATTATATAAAGCGGATATAAAATGTAAGTTGAGTGTTTCCTATTAAAGTTCAAGAAAAAGTCACGGGACTTGAGCATGTTTGGTTTGTACCAGCTGATCAGAAAATGTTTTACTCTTTCCTCTCGAATACTGGTCACCTTGGGTATGTTTGCTTGCAGATTGAAGTCAAGGCTTTCTAAAAAAATGACTATCCTTAACTTATCTTATAGAGGTCTCGAACATAAATAAGATAAAATATTTAATATTTATTTAATAAATAAAACAAATAAATAAATAATAAATATTTAATTAATACCTAATTAATAAAAATAAATATCTACCTAAGGGGCCGTCCATAAATTACGTCACACAGTAAGGGGGGAGGGGGCAGATGTCTCAAAAGTCAAATTAAAAATTTTCAAATATAAATAATAAATATAAAAGTGATAGTGTGACGTCACAATACAGGGGGCCTCAATGAAAATGTGACAGAATGTGACACCGGGGGATGGGGGGTCTAAAAATCTTGAAATTCGTGTGACGTAATTTATGGACGGCTCCTAAATAAAATTTACTAAATAAAAAAAAGTCAATTTTCAATTTTACATTAATTACTTAATTAGTAGAAAAAAACGAAAAATTTTAAATAAACATAAACTTGAAATTTTTTTGAGAATATTGAAATGTTTATTTGTTTAAACTTCGCACAAATCAGCTACTGCCATCTTTGCGAATAAGTTGAGCGGGCTGCATTTCACAGCCTCAAAGGGGCTCAGCCTCTTATATAAAGAAATGGCAAAAACTAATTAGGGGTGAAGTGAATATGATCGCTGTATTTAAACGTGAAACTACACGGTCAAAATATATAATTCCCTCCCCTCCCCCCATTTTTTATATATCCCTGAAGCGAGCCGAACCATCAATTTCGAGCATGATTTTTTCAGTATTACTGTATATTAAAATACCCACTATAACTCAAGTACGGGAAGACATAGAAATATGCTCTTTTGCTAAAATGTTTGTATTTATAAAACGAAGAACTGATTAGATATTGGACTTTCTAGCTTCAAAATTCTTCTTGAACCTAATGATGAGCCTACAAGTTTATATCAATAAACTACAAATTTCTGCCAATTTAAACTCTCTAGCTTGAAGATTCGCTGAAAAAATAGACAAATCACTCAAATTAAAAACAGCATACCGAGTCTTGAAATTTTCACCTTTACCTCTAAACGGGATTAAATTTTCTTTCCTTAGAAACAATCAGGAGTAAGCCAGCCCAGAACATAATAATGTTCTAATCTCATTGAGTAGATGGAGAAGTGAACGTTTTGTCTTTCATGATCAGACATTATTAATTTAGGCCTCTCAAGGCCTACTTGTCACAGTCCTCAAGTTGCTTTAATCTGACCCTGTACGTAATTAGAAAATTAACCAACCTTCCTTCATCATCGAACCTGATACGGATTCTTAAGATGTCTGCGATTTAAATTAAATTACAAATAATATATTAGAAGCAAAGACGACGAGCAACCAATTATTAAAAAAAATCTATCTATATGATGCATGTTACTAACAAAACATCATAAAACGACAGCAAAAATTAAGAATTAAAAATATTTATTTATTTATTTACAATATATTATGATATATTTAACTTTTGGCTAAAAAGTAGTAATAGGATAACAGTTATTTAAATTAATTTTAAGAGTATGTAATTTATTTCAGTATGTTTTTATAGTAGTTTTTTTCGAAATCTCTCAAAAACATTTATAACGATTTTTATAAAAAATATTAAATGAACACAGACTATAAGGTCTATAAAAATTTATTAAGGGAGAATGGTGTGGGTTCTTGGTGAAACATTTTAAATAAAGTAAAGAAAATTTTTCAAAATTTTCTCTACTTTGTCTACAAAAAAAGTTTGCAGTTCTGGTTGAACTCAAATTATTTTCTATCAAAAACAGTTTTTGAGAAATTTTGAAAACTGAAAATAAATTAATCTAATAAAAGACGATTTCTCACAAAGGACACATTTTCATTGCATATTTGTATAATTATAATAGTATAAATTTCATTGAAAAAAATATATGTAGATATGCATCGGCTATTTAAGTATTTCCTCAGTAATATTCTTTTAACCTTAATATTCCAAAATTCTTCTTTTTTATAATTCTGTACTTTGCCTCTTTTCATTTCTAGGACAATTAGGTTTTTTCGTTAGGATTTTCTATTTCGGTTCACTTCTTATTGAAAATTTTTGCTGATTTGTCCTTTTGAAATCTATTTAAGGTGAGAGGGACAAGCAGATGTTTGATTTTATTAACGGTTTTCATTCGGAAAATCCTCTTTAAAAAGATTTCGAAATATGAGAAAGAAAATCTCTTGAATCAATATATACGTTGGTTAATCTAACATATATTTAATTCTAAAATAAAAGGATATGTTCTCCCGTTTCCTTGGCTTCTTCAAACTCGAACGTTTTTAATGTCGCAGGGATTTCATTTCGCTAACGAACGCGGATTTATTGCTGCTTCTCTCATTTCACAATGACAAAGGTGGAAAAATTAATATAAAAAAAATTATCTGATTTCATATACCTACCTTATCTCTCACCTATATTTTACAAAAAAATTCAGAAGAAAAAATCTGGATTGAGATTTCAAAATAATTAAATAGAAGCGGAAAGTTAATATCGCAATTATTAGCTAAAATTACAATATTAGTAAAATGTATATTTATTGCGTATACCGAATTGAAGTGTTTATTGCATTCTGGAGCTAACCATATGTTTGCTAATAAATGTGGAAACATTTTGCTCTCTCTTTAAAATTATTTATTATGGTTCCTTTTAAGAAGTAAAACGGGACCCTATTATAATGTTGCTACAATGTCTACCGTATCTGTCCGACAAACGGTCGACTGTCTTCAATGACTAATCATTAATTTAATTATATTATTGTTAAAACTTCTTGTAATCTCCATCTTCTTCATTGATAAATTTGTGGAACATAATGGAAAATTTATCTGTTTGAAGGATAGTTGATACAAAGGGGGGACCCTTATCAACGTGATTGAGAATTTCAAGTTAAAAAAATATTAATTTTCAAAAAACTAAACTTATTTTAAATAGTATATTTTATAGAGAGTTTGAAATATATATTTTCCTTTGAATATCTCGAAAAAAATTACTTTTTGAACACTCTGTTTGAAGGGTAGTTGATACAAAGGGGGACCCTTATCAACTTGATTGAAAATTTCAAGGGGGAAAAATATTAATTTTCAAAAAACTCTACTTATTTTAAATAGTATATTTTATAGATAGTTTGAAATATAAATTTTCGTTTAAATATCTCGAAAAAATAAGTTTTTTAACCCTCTCTTCGAAGGGTAGTTGATACAAAGGGGGACCCTTATCAACATGATTGAGAATTTCAAGCAAAAAAAAAATTAATTTTCAAAAAACTTTACCCATTTTAAATAGTATATTTTATAGAGAGTTCGAAATATATATATTTTCGTTTGAATATATCTAAAAAAATTACTTTTTGAACACTCTGTTTGAAGGGTAGTTGATACAAAGGGGAGACCCTTATCAACTTGATTGAGAATTTTTTTCAAGCGAAAAAAAATATTAATTTTCAAAAAACTAAACTCATTTTAAGTAGGTATGTTATTAAAAAAAGTATGGTGATTTGAAATAATCAATTTTTAATATCGAAAAAACAATTATCTATTATTATTTAATAAATAAGTATATAAACATATTATTATTTCATTTTTTTCTGAATTTTAGTGAAATTCAATAAAATATTATCTCTATCGAGAATCGTTTTGGCCCAAATGCACATTACAAATGGTCATTTTTAAAATATCAGAAATTAAGAAATTATTCTTGAATAGTGTCACAGGTCTGTACTTGCATTTGACATCATTGCAGCTCCATAGATGTACAGAAAGAGAACTGATTCTATTCCCTCACATTTTAATCATTTTCCAATCAGATTCTAATGAAAAATCGCTCTACCGCACATTTATTGAAATATTTGAAAACCAATCAGTAATACAGTTTATTAGAACGTCAGAAAAAATTTATCAGTTAGGAAAATAGAGTAAAAACCTTTTCAAGACTTGATTCACTCTCCAGTTAAGCCGCATTAGTAAAGTAAACTTAAATATAATAAACTATTAGAAATTTTTATTTTTATTTTAATTGAGAAACAAATTTTCTGGATTTTAAACCCGTAGTTCTAAATCCAATTAGTAATAAAAAACATTTTGGGCCCAAAACAAACTTTCTACAACTTTCCGTTCTTGGGCTATCTTAGGTATCGGAATCCAGACAGACACACAGCTAGAAAAACAATCATTTTTCTTCATGTTTCAGACATTTTTAAACAAGGAACAAATCAAACTAACACACACACACACACACACACACATGTATATACGTATATATAATGGCCATAGTTGTACACTAACGCAGCCCAAGTAGTTCTTATACGTTCTTTATTTATTATATTAATTTTCAGATTATCGTAATCTGTTAAATAATTAAACATTAATTAATACAAGAGCTAGCTTTTAGAGGCCACGCAAGAAACACTTGGGGGCTCCACTTCTGCCCTAGAGTATACAATCCTGAGGGCCAGTTGTATGTCGCTTTATAAAGTCTTTGTTAAAGTTAACAAAGGGTAAAATCTTAGAATTCACCTTGTGCTCGGTGGGATGGCCAATCAACTGAAAGTACGTGTCTTCTGATGGGCCATCCGGCCGGACACAAGGTGAATTCTAAAGTTGAAGCCCCGCTCACTCCCTATAATAACTTTCTATAATTTGGCTCCTACATTAATTTACTTTGAAACACACCCACACACAGACACGTAAATAAAAAATACTACCTAAAATTTAAATGGACTCTTCAGACGCCTAAAAAATAATAATAATAATAATTAAATAATTTCATTCGTTGTTGAATACCTGACATTAAAAACTTTTGGAACCTCAGTCACTGGTGATGTCTACAACCTGGCTATTTTATTACCATAATAATCAGAATGAATCACTTCAATTAAGTGAATGGAATAAACTCATTAGTTTATATTTATGCTATTAAACCTTCTTATTGCTTGCAATAACATTAAAGTAGATTGAAAGAAAATCAATATAATTCAATTCATTTTTATTCTTTGCTTTTATTAATTATTATCATTGACATAATTTCAAATTTTAACTCACTCTGGTTAAAATTTAAATTCAAGAAATTTGCACTATGCCTAAAATATTGTGTTGAATGTCCCGATATGGTATAAACCGCTGGACCCCCTCAGACTGTGCAGTATATTAACTACCCTTGTGATTACTAACTAATAGTTTAATTCAAGATTGCTTTATAGAAAATTCTATACTTACTGCACTGAATCGAACCAAGCTTTCGTATTTTCTTGAAATTTTAAAATGCGCTTGCGAAGTTCACACCAGAGCAGAAATTCCAATTAAAGTTAATAATTTTTAAAAACACCATTTCCTCGTGTTCCTCTGTAATCAGGTTTAGAATAAATATGCGATCATCATTGCGATGTAGGCCATACATAACGCATTAAATTAACAACATCAGTCTAGCTTCAATGTTGTTAGTTTTTCAATAGCTTATTTCACTTACTGTTTTTCCTGTGATCTTTATTGCTACCAACTGCTGTTGTTTTCCCATTAAAAATCCGATTCCAGAAATCAAATATCACAACATTTAAAATCTTAATGCAACGAAAATTTAAAACAAAATTTATCTACAAGATAGGCCATGATCCATGAAATTGTTCTCGTGACTAGAAAGGTCTTTTTTGATATTTTCAATTTATATTTAATAACCTCTCCACAATTGTAGACTAAACATTTCAAAACATAAATGATATAAATATATCTTTGTATAATGTTATTCACTATCAAATTTGTCATGAAAAAAAAATGATTTACGAACGGATTGATCAGATATTATATCATCTTTTTCAAAACTTCTAATATATTAGTAAATTAGATGAGCGTTAACCAATCTTTTCTATTGGTTCTTGTATTAGATAAATTGTGTCTGATGCCCGCTATCCCCCTCCAAATCTATGACTAATGCCCATGTCCACACACTACAATTTTTCGATTTGACAGTCTCTCAATAAATCTTTAAAAAGAGCTTTTATTCCCCGCAAAAATTTTGAATACTATAAAGTGTATTTTTGCGTATGTTCAGCTGACTATCTCTTAGGGGTTTATTGATTATATGAGGGTGTGCGGTATATTTTCAATACAATTATGTTGCCAATAGAATGAATAGGATTCCATATGCAAAGAAACAATATATCTTATAGGTAAATTGAATCATTTTCTATTACGATGAACAAGGCCGGACAGGTTACACTATTTTGGCCCCTATACAAGGCAAGACTAGATTCTTTTACCTCATCATTTATAAATTTGAACTATTTCGATAAACTAAAACATGTTTTAAATTTTTATACGATATATGAATACTATTTTTATTTCATTTTATTTTTTTCTAAAATTTATATTGAAACACAACTTTTAAATTATCCTCTCTTAGATACACAAATACAAAAAGAATTTAGTAATTGGAACGTGACCTTCGACCTTCCGAGGGTTAACCCTTCGGCTTCCTAGGTCTAGGTTCTGCACCGATAGTCCCTGGTTCTGGCATCATAAAAAATATTGATTTTTAGAGATAAGTTTTTTTTTTTAATTTTTAAAAGCTGTTTCATGAAAATTTACTTTGGGTTTATTTATCAATGAAGATCAAATTTAAGCAATTGTAAATTAAATAATTGGCAGACTAAATCTTTCCAATTATTAATAGAAATTGTTACTTAGTATTTCAGAAAAAATATAATACTTATAGCCAATTGTCTCATGAAAAATAAATTTAAATTTTAACAAGATTCTACATATAGCATTTTTAATTTTATTAAATTAACTCAGGGTCTTTGAGAGAAGCTAACATTCTCTTACATTCTATCTATTTTTATTAGTTATTGAATGTTAGCTGCCATTCATAAGACCTTGTGTCCTAAGTGCCCATTTCTCTCATGATCCTAATGAGAACAAGAGGCTTTAATAGCGTTCAAATCGGCCCTTAAGGTGGATCTCCTTAAGCCGCCTCTTAATTATATTTCCCTCTTCTATAACTTTTGGTGATATTAGAAAATCATTTTTTGTATAAGTGGGCACGCTTTACTATGGGGTAGTCAGGAAAATCGGGATGAAATTTATATTTATTATCTGGTCTTGAACTAGGTACCAATAGAGTTGAACGCTTTTATAGAGGGCTTCTATTAAGGTGCAGAAATGGCTTAGGACAACACTATTGGTAAAGTAAAATATCTATCTCAACTAAAACATTCTGTGGAAAAACAGGCCATGTTCGACTGTGTAGCCAAGTTATATTTGCCAAGAATTATTAAGTTGTGAAAATAGTAGTTTCAATTAAAATACATTCTTTCCATTTTGAATGAGAATCTAAATTTATGGATTCTAAATTTTTAATTTAGATTGTTTTCATGAAACTTGGCTGGTCACGAATTTAGTTCATTAACCCTTACAGTATAATTCGTAACAGCCAAGTTTCATGAAAATAATCTAAATTAAAAATTTATATTGTCATTCAAAATGGAAAGAATGCATTTTAATTGAAAGTACTATTTTCTCAACTTAGTTATTCTTGGCGAATATAACTTGGCTGCACACTAGATTTCACTACTTTTTCGAACATGGCCTGTTTTTCACATAACGTTTTGGTTGAGATTTCTCTGCTTTTTATAAGCTACGTTAAAAGCAAGAATATGTATACAAAATTTGGTTGAGTTTGGTCCAACGGGCTAGAATTTTCATTTTTGACCCCCCCCCCATTTTGAAGGGGTTGAAAGATAGAAAGTTTGGATTTTTGGAATCTTTCCTTTGTTTGTGTCACAAGCAGGCGAAATTTCATGATGCTGTAATGATTGGAAGTACCCTATAGGTTTTGATGACCTGTCAGTCAGTGAGTGCCAAAATTAGCTATTTTCTCAGGTCCGTATCTCAGAATCTATTTAAACTATATTATTGAAATTTGGTACTCTCTTCAAGATGGATTACATATAATTATATCTGTATAATTTCAGCTTTGTATCTCAAATGGGTTCCGAGCTGCAGGGGGGTCGAAATTGGCTCGAAATGGTTCGTGTAAATAGCGTACAGCGTCTACGGCCAAGCCAATGCTCGGACATGGCCTGCGCACGCTGTGCGCTTTGATATATTTTACAAAGGGACTATTGAAACTCTGCCTCCAATATTCTGATTGGAAGCTAACGAATATTTAGAAAATGAAATGGCTGATTTGAAAACAAAGAAAATGAACAAGATAAATATTGTATAATATAAAATGAATCAAAATATTTAAATAAGATATAAACATTATCTGGTATGTAAAAGACTGAGACGACTAATTTAATAACAACAAAACAACTTATACCGTATATTATTATATAATACTATATTAATAACCAAAGAGGGAATTAGAATTAAAACTCCTCTCACTATAGAACATGTAGTTAAAATTTCAATTTTAATTATTGTCATAAAGACTTATAATAGCTCCACAATCAAGGAAGTAGAGAATTTCATAAATATATAAATAAATAATCATTGCTAGAGTTCAACCTTACAATTTCCCTTAAATATCGATTAATTAATAAATTTGGATTCCATATAATATCTTTTGTTCTCTGTTGTTAGCTCTTGTATAATCGTTAATATTATGACGGTAAAGTTTTTTTTAACGAATTAACACTTTTTCTGGCTTCTGTAAAGTTAGGTAAGTATTTAAAATATCATTATTCTTTTATTAATTTAGAAAGTACGAGACTTTGATTATAAGTTTTTTTTTACATTTTTACACTCAAAACTATTTTAAATTGTCATTTAACTTTTCTCATTTTCTTATTGAATAAATCTTATTTTACTTTTTCTATTAAATAGGCTTGAGTGTCCAGATTGATGATTTGGAAGATGTTTTGTGGTTGGACCAGCTATGGAGAAATTAATAAAATTATTAACATTTCCTACTTTTTATTTTACAACGTTTCGGCATCTGATTATGGATTATATATTTTATTAAAATAACTTCACGAGGGCCTTGTTTGATACTGCTTGGCGTTAGAAAGACAGGCAAATTGCATTAAGTTATTTATGCTTATAAGCCTTACTTTTTTTTTAAGAATAACTGGGTTATATTTGAAAATTACGATTTGAACATTAACTATTTAAGTACCTATTTAAATTCCTTTTGTTATAAATATTGATCCATATTCATAAAATATTAGTTAGATCTTTTTTAATATATCGAATGAATTGATACAAATTGAATAAACTATTTTTATCTTATTTTCCACAAATGACTAGTTATTCACAAAAAGTATAGCTTATGATCAAAAAGCACTGGATGCAGTTTGATAGACTATCAAATTTAATTTCAAACAAAAACTGTGTTACCTCGGCACTAATTAAATGTTTTTTCAAATGATCATAGATATAGTTAAATGTTAATATCTCAAATAGCTACTATTAATGAGGATAATACTAATAATTACTAAGTAGACTCTCAGATTGTTAACATGAATAACTTAAAAGGGTTTTAATTAGACCTACTTATCAGAGAATCATTGAGAAGGGATTTAAAATCAGAAGACATTAGAAAATTAGTATGACAACAATTAAACTTAAGAAGTCATATATAATCCTTATAATCAATCGAAACTCATTCTACTTGTTATTATTAAAAATGATTATCTATATAATTATTATACAATCCGCAACTAACAGTCACTTTTTAATAACTATAATAAAGACAGGTATTATATATTATGTTTTACCAAAAGACTAATATTTTTTCTTTTTTTCATCTAAATTCTGGCAATTGTCTCATCATCGGATTCTCAAACTAGATTGTATATTCTGCGCTAGATTTAGATGAGTTTAGTTATTTAGCAAAAACGTTAATGCAGCTGTCCCTTCTTTTCTTACACCCCCTCAATTTAAATATTATAAAAACACTTTTACTAATGAGTTTAAAAAGCTTTTGATTTAATTATAGAAACAACTGATCATTTGTTATGGATTGATCAAATGCTTTTTAAAAATTTATTTTTATTCAAACATAATCTATTTTTGCAAAAAAAAAAATGATAAAAAACTTTTCACCTGGGTTGCTTTGAAAGGAAAACGATTTTCATTTATTTCCATTCGTAGACCACAAATAAAAACAAGCATTTTTATACTATATCTGGTTATGGAAATCCCTTATTGTGAAAATATTCAAAGTAACTTAATCTTTTAATTCGTTTCATGGGCTTCTTTGTTTAAAAAATAAATTTTTTTAAATATTTCTCTGTGTTTATCTTAAATATCTTGAATTTAGAAATTTTTACTAATTAATAAAAAATGTACCGTCCTCTAATTGTTAATTTTTTTTAGAGTATTTATTTATTCGGGAATTTATTTTATTTATTTATTAATTTTTAGAAATTTCCCCAAAAAAATCCTTTGACGATTAAGCTGGTTGCCCAGAAACAGCGACTAGTATCACAATAGTATAGTTAATTAATCGACTGCAATTTACTGGTAATAGTTATATGATTCATTGTATTTAATATAAAATGATCTTTTTTTTGTGTATTCTGTATGTTTTTAGCCATTAAAAATGTATTTTTATGCAGATATGGCGTGAGAGATCCTTGGTGGTTCTTAACCTTTTAAGCCTTAACCCAAATTTAAGAAATACTCGTATGTTTATGTCGCTACCCAAAAATATCCAATTTTTTTAATTATCTTTTTTGGATCATAATAAAATATATTTTTAAACTAATTGAAAATAAATATAGTAAAATATTTGGTTAACGACTCTGCAGAATATGCTTCGCGACCCAAACTGCCTTAAGACTACTTAATTAGAGAAAGGATCACGTCCTTAACAAAGCTTAGCTTTTCTTAGCTTTACTGATTTAATGAGATTTTAAAAATAAGGCGATAAGAAAATTAATATCCCTCTTATCTTCGGAGATAGGACCCGAATGGATGAAAATTTAATTTAATTTTTGACCTACTAAGCTTATTCGTAAATGTTGAAAAAAGTTAAGTGACAACGAAAGATCTAACAAGCCTATTTTAGTATAAAACTGTGGCTCTGAATATTTTTTACAACGGACCCACTAGCATGATGATTGTTTCTCAAGTAATTCTTAAGATTATTTTATATTATTATACAAAAATACGTTTTTCTTTCAATGAAAAAATTTTGTTATTGTGAATATGGTTGTAATTTTTCCTTATATTGATAAATGTTTAAGTTGATTACGTTTATCAAAAATATCACATAAAAATGTTATGCCTTGTAAATTGTGCCAAAACACATGAAATGAAATGTATACTATAGTTTGTCTTTGGTGGATTTTTTGTAGTTTTTCCAGTGCGTTCATTTAAGAATGCCGAAATCTGCGGCTTTTAGAATCATCAAGTACAACCTTCTGGGCCTGGTGGGAAAAATGCTAAATTTTGTAAGGAAAATCAAAAATATGAGAAATATAATTCCCAAGTTTCATATTACAGAAAAATATATGAGATCATAAATTTTGAATGTAACTATGTAACTAATAGGAGTAGGTAACTGTAAAATAATCACAAAATCTGTTCTATTCAAAACTATTATATGCGGCCGTCTTAAAAATGGGCATTGTCAATGTTACCTTTAAAACAAAATAGATTCCCCACCCTTGGTATAATCAGTAGTAATATACTTATAAAGAATTATTGGATTATATATTAATAACTTCTCGTTAACTAAACTAAACTAAACAATAACAAAAGTTAATTAAACATATTTTGTTTTGCCGAGAGTAGCAGAGTTGTTGATCAAACATCAAACAGAGGACAACTTCATTGATTTCTCTTTATGAATAACAAAAGTGCTAGTGGACAGCTTAAATAATACAACGATTAAGCGGGAGGATTATTCTGTAAAATTGAAACAAGTGTTAAGGTGCACTAGGATTGTGACCTAATTTCGAATTACATTTTGTAATTAATTTGAGAATTTTCGGAGTAAATTTTCGCAAATTAAAAGTTTTTTTTATTTCTTTGCCTGAAGACCCTCGTGTATAATCGATTGTATATTATCGGAACTATACAGGCTTACTTAACTGAATTAGCCTTCTCATTCATTGGTCGATATCATCATAAAGTAATTAATCAATAGTAATCAAAATGTTTTAAAAGATAACTAACTCACTTACTAATAGCTAATATATTCAGGATAGTACTTACTAATCGTTTCTTTGTTGATTTCTCTAGATTGTAACTTATTTTAATTATTTTGAAAAAAAAATGAAAAATTGAATATGATCAATCTTTTCTTTCAAAAAGTTTTCATCTATGATTAATTGCTTTTATACTTTAAAAATAACTTCGTACAATAGGTCATCAATTTATTTTGAGCATATTTCTATATATATAGTTTTTAATTTTAAAGCCTTCTGGTGCTTTTTATTTCCCCTTCTTCATTTATTTATTGAAAAAATATAGATCACTTAATCTAGTAAATTTTGAAATACCCTTCATAGACTTTATCACTTTTCCGTGTCTGAATAGTAAACAATGAAATGTGACATTTTATAAACTTATTTTTACTTTTCCTTATTTGAAAAATCACATAGGGATCACATCTGGAAATTACATATTTTGAGATCTTCTGAATCCACTAACCAAGTCTATATAGTTATCATTCAAGTACAAGGAGACATGAAATTGGGGTTTTTTAGAACAATCACAATTAATTGATAATTTCTCTCCTGGACTAAAACTTGTCAGGACTTGTCTTTTAGATCTTTACACGTTCTTACATGTCAATAGATAATGGATAGTCAGGTATTATTATATCCGTGACCTTTTAAAAAATAAATTATCATTCCTCATATCCTTCTTTAATCCCATTCGATTTAAACCAGGACTGTCCAACTCGTGGCCCAATATAAAATCATCAAATTCCTTAAAACATTGAGATTTATATGTAGCTACTAGAAAACACAAGAATTTGACCTGATAATTTTTTTTCTCTAAAATAAGAAATCTGAAAATCTACTGTGAAGTTTTTGAAAAATAAAAGTGCTAATTTTAAATTTTTAATCTGGAACTAGATTTCAAGATTTCCGAAAAAATAATCATCATTTTGGTCTATTTTCGACTCCATTTTCATTAGAAATAAATTTTCTACTTGCAAACTTTCTGATTGAATCTTCTAGAACAGGGGTCGGCAACCTGCGGCCCTTTGCAACTTTTTGCGCGGCCCGCCAAAGCACCAATATAATTTTAGGAAAAATCAACAAACTTAGATCGTTTTCTTGTGGACATTACAACTTACCTCAATAAATTAAAAACACTACAAGGAAAAAGAAAGTTAATCAACGAGCACCTATTTATGCGAACAAACATTTTCAAGAATGAATTTCATAAAATCAAAATATAGAACGAGATTGACGGATGAAAATTTACAAAACTTGTTGAGGATCTCAGTATCCCAAACACAACCGGACTTAAATGAATTATCAAACAATATTCAAGAACAAAAACGCATTGTATTATAATGAATGAATAAAATGAAAGATAAACTATTTACCTTAATATTTTATATATTTTATATTTACATATTTATACATATGTATTGGAATTCTATTTTCTTTTTTTTCCTTTTAAGAATTGTAAAATTTTTGTCCTCTGACATTATTGTTATTATAGCATGTCAATAAAAAATAAATTTTTTCTATATTTATTTTTAATAATATTTATACTCGTATTTGATATAAAAGCACTATTTAAGTTACATTTGAATGTGCGGCCCTCATAAAAAATTTTATTTTGAAAATGGCCCGCCGTCCGAAAAAGGTTGCCGACCCCTGTTCTAGAACAACAATTAGATACCGACCTGAAAGAAAAATTGAACAGTCTCTTTGGGGGGGTCAGATAGCCTAGGCGGTAGCGTGACAGCGAGCTAACCAGGGGACCCGGGTTCGAATCCGACTCGAGGCATCCAGCTAAAATCTGACCCCCGGGGGTAGAGACAAATTAAAAAAAAAATATAACTAGTATCGTAATTAGGCTTATGGCTAGAAAGGCCGAAAAGCCAAAAAAAAAAAAAACAAAAAAACAGTCTCTTTATTAGAATTTTATATTAATTATTGTAAGTATGTAGGTATTTACATATACGAGAAGCTATTTCCAAATATAAAATTTACCAAAAACTAAAATTAGAAGATCACTATGAACTAAAAAAATAATAAAGTTCTTATTTCAACATTATAACTATCTTTTTTGAATAACAAATATCAATAGAATTATAATTTTTTATCCGCGGTCTGAGTCCATTTTTTTTCTTCAAATATGGCCCGTGTAAGCCAAAAAGTTGGACACCCCTGCTCTAGATAGTTTAAGTTTCAAATCCCAAAGCAATGCTACTTTACGTATACGAGATATGAACGATTAAAATATTTCCTTTGCGACAGTTCTAATTTACACCCTCTTCCTTTATTTAAAATTTATACACGACTATCAACTTATGACACTTGATAAGTAGACAGATATAAAAAAATCATTAGAGCCGTTTTCATTACATGATATAGAATATATATATGTGAAAGTAAAAATTAAAAATATAGAATTGACATAACCAAAATAGAATCATCCACCCGCGTTACACTTTTTCCTCCAATTAAAAAAAAATTATAATAATAGTAGGTAATAATATATATTCATTTAATCATTAGACCTTTGATTTTCCTATATTTTTCTCTAAAACCAACCATGTAAAAAGGTATTTTTATTAGGCGATTTAAATTACCCTTCTGGCTCATCGTACTGCCCTCACTTAAGGTTTTAAAGTAGGTACTTGGAATTTTACCGTTTTTAGGTAGAGTTAACATTTTCGGGCCCATAGCATTTCTCCCACTTGCTATATATAGAATTTGGTAATGAAAAGAAAAAAACATAATAATGAACTTTAACCATTAAAAAGCTTTTAATGATCTTTGCGTGTTAGCGAGCGAGTTCATTGCGACAGAGCACGCCTATTGAGAATTACTTATTCTCGTGTGTCTCTTGTTAATTATGTTACTATTTAAGTAATATAATTTAGTATTATTTTATTATATAATAAATCTAAATTATAAATGGAAAGAGAAGAATAGGAAGAAAAACATTCATATCTATCTACATATAAGAATTGTTTTTAATTCTAGCCGCGGTTAAGTAGTTGTTTCGCGACAATACTAGCAAAAAGTTGATGCTAGAGTATATAGAACAGACAATAAGGATTCATAATTCATAAGCTCAAAACTTTTTGCTGTTTATGTACCACTACTAGCCAATTCCGTGCTCGTTTGACAAATCTGGCAACTTTGTCCGAGGTTGAATATTTTTATCATAGAAATGACAGATAAAATACATTATAAAGG
Organism: Forficula auricularia; assembly: GCA_024734495.1. Taxonomy (NCBI): domain Eukaryota; kingdom Metazoa; phylum Arthropoda; class Insecta; order Dermaptera; family Forficulidae; genus Forficula; species Forficula auricularia. The sequence goes on from JALMQS010000099.1 coordinate 50,327,667, forward strand.
TCGATTTATTAAACAAAAAGTTATTAATAAGCGATTGAAAGGTGTTTCGACAATGGCTGAAGCGAAAAAAAAACGTCAATAAAGTACTAAAGTTAATTCACTTTTTAGGTTAAATATATGCGTTGTTGCCAGCTTGTTTTTAGTGTAAATTTTTCATTATACATTTTTCATTATTTATTCATTATTATATCAGAAACTGTGTTGTAACTATGAATTCAAATTTTCTTAAAAAATGTATTAGTTATTGTTTAATGTTGGTTTAGTTTTTTATAACAATGGTAAGAACGGTTTCTTAATTATAATTAAATATGTATGTAAACTTTCTGATATACCGAATAGTGCAATGTATAAGAGTCTGAAAACTCTATCTTTGGAATTTAATATCTCCGAGCTACTTATATTGTTCATAAATTTCGTTTTGCCACCAATCGATGCAGAAGTATTTAAATAATAATCTGTCTAAATTTCACAAAAATCTTAAGAAAATCCATATGGTGAAACAACTACCTTAAGGTATATTGATGAAAATGCATCGTTGCTCCCCTATCTTGTCCTAGAATCATTTCCATCTTCATATATTTTCCAGAGAATTCGTAATTTATCAGAAACAAACCAAAATTTTTGAAGTGAAAACTTCAGTTTAGGCATCAACCTTTAACTAACTTCCCAAATAATGATTTGATTTTTTTCGATTTTCTGAAAGTTCTGAGGCTAGGTAGCCCAAAATCTAATCAATTCTTCTTTTTGGAATTACAAACATTTTGGTAGTGGGACGAACTTTTTGCGACCTTTAAATTTTCATTTATTTTGTTTGTCCATTCGTATTTAGAAATGTCTTAGAAAATTCAAAATAAAGGTCGAAGAATGTAGAAAAATCAGAAAATAACCGAAATCCTATATACTAAATCATATATATACGCAGCTATCAAAAAGTCATAGCTAATGAGCTGAAATTTGATAAAAAAAAGTTTATCAATAAACTTCAGCTCTTTTCTAAGTTTTAGCTTTCCTGCTCTAACGTTTCACTAAAATTTGCGACACTGTACCTAGTCTTGGAAAAGTTTTTATTTTATTTCAATTGCAATATTTCAAAAATAAAAACTATTTTACTCATAACTTCACAACTTCACATGTCCTAGGCCGACTATAGTGACATTTGATACAGAGATAGTGTTTATTTAATCACAATTTTCATACCGTTTTTGTATAAATAATATCTATATTCATAATTTATGAGTAAATGTCATTATTTCTACCAAACTTATCGGCATTACTATTTCATAGTGATCATTTATTTATCCCTTAATTAATTATATGTAGATATGTCAAGGCCTTTTTTTAGGATCTTAATAATTTATTTAATGCACTATTTTATAATTGACATCGAGAAGTACGGATGGCCTTGAGACCCCAGGTGTATTCATTACTCCAGTCCTATTATTCATTCATGATTTCAATGAAATTTGATGAACGATATTATCCGATTTATATTTTTAATTCATTTTATCTGATTTTTAATTATTAAACAAGAACTATGTACCTTTGATATATTCATATATTTACAAAGAATTTATATACTAGGCTTATATAATAAGAGGCTTATTAGTTGAGAACAGACACTTTTCTTCATGATTTTTTAAATGTTTTCTCATGGAAACGATGATATTAAATAAATTAAAATATATCCCCATAGTGATATTTTATCGAGAATAGAACAGATTGTGACTTCTGCTTAATTTATTAAAGACAATAATTTAGACTAATATGAATATTTCTATGAATATTTTAAACTGCCATATCATACTAGAACCTGTTCCCAAAGGATCATCATAGTTAAGCTATATGTCACGGGGTTTATTTTGAAGTGAGTGATCCCTTCTGACACCTTTTACAGCCATCCTAATTTCAGTTATGTGGTGTTTGCGTGTATCACAATGGAATTGATCGGGAAAGCCTAAAGTAGATATTCTCAACAGGGGTGAATTCACCACCAGGAGAGAATTTTAAGGTTTCGGGATGGGAATGGGTGCGATTGGTACCCCTGATATTCTGCCGTTTTTATAAAATCTCTAAAATTGTAATTTCTGCACCTTTTGAGTTAGATTATCTTGATAAAGGAGATTGATCATCTGAACAGTGGTGAAAATGGAGGAATGGAACAAAAAATTTGAGAACCACTTTTGCCTATAAAGGGAGATACTGGAAATTGCAACTCTTTATCTTCGCTACGACTATACTCCTTAAAAGTATACTGCATTCGGTAAAGGCACTCGAAGAAGGATCCCAAAATATATTGTAAACATCTTTTATTTTCTAAAAAATTAGTAAAAGAATTTATTAACTAGTTAATTTCTATTAAATATCATCATCATCATCATCGAGTATACAGACCTAAGACTGGTTTGACACAACCATTGTCTCCACTCAACTCTTTCATTTTACAAGTCCCACCACTTCCTCTATCTTTCATTATTTGGGGAAAATACTCTAATCTAGATCTTCTCCTTCCCTTTTCTTTACCACTTAACTCCGTAAAATTTCCTTTAACAACCATGTCTCTTAGGATGTGCCCTATCATTTGAGATCTTATCTTTTTTAAATTTTTCCTCAATATTCTTCTTACTCTAAACCTAAAGTTTACAATAACTTGCTCGTTTGTAATTTTTTCCACCCATTTAATCTTTAGCATTCTTCTGAAGCTCCACATTTCGAAGGCCTCTTTTTCTGTGGCTCTCCAATCGACCAGGTTTCACATTCGTATATAGAATCCCAAGTATCACTTCATTGATAGATTTCAGAGGCATTACAAACTTTATTATCTAAATGCTTTTTGTTTGGCATTTGTATGTAATCTTCTGCTTATAATCCATATATTCTTATTTTCTATTATTTTCCTATATTGAATAATTGAATATGCTTAGACGAATCGTTTATTATGTGGCTAGCTTGCTATAACAACAAAACAAATTCATCTATGCATATGTATATCCATTCGGGTAAATGAACCCATGAGAAACAGAGGAAAAATATCTATTTAAAAGACTGATGATCAAGGTCAAACCTTCGGTACTATAATATCATACAAATAAATTATATAATATATATATATATATATGGTACTTTTTCATCAGGGGCGGGCGGTGACTTTTCAGCTAGAGGATTCATTTTTGAAACTTTTATTTTATTATTCGCAAAATTCATCGATAACTGCTTAATATAATTTTTCAAATTTCACATTAGATATTTTTCATTTGATATTAAAGACAGAGCGGACAGTCTATCTTCACTTTGACTACTTCCAGGGACAAGTAAAAATAATCCACCTTTCTATCTTAGAAGCTCTGTCTGAGTACTTTCAATTCAATAAATATTTTTTTAGTTGCTATAAAATGATTAGTTTGGATGTAAAAAATTACTATACCTTTGGTTTGCGTAACGGCTTGCACTTAGGGTTTTTGTTTTTATTAATATTTTGTCTACCTAATTAGAATAATGTATTAAAAAAAAAATGATTTTATTCGTTTTTTTTTTTAATTTTCGAGTGTCCACTTTTTTATGTTGAATCTACAAATAGATACTAAGCATCAGGTAGTCATACCCTTAACTGATATGCCAATTCAGTTGTCTAAATACCAGGGGCTCCCAGGATCGAGATGTCGCTATTAAATACCTTCGACCCCCGCCCAACCCATAAAATTCTTTCTTCTTCTTTTCACGATGGAGGGGCCAACCCAGGCCTTTAGGGGTTGCACCTTTTTGGTGTAACTCCTTCTCTCATCATTATCATAAAAAAATATATGACCGGGCTGATGCTGCTATTGGCAAACAGCGAGCGTGCCGCGACAGGTTTGAACATGATTGTGTCTGGTGATGCTTCCCCCACCCTCACTGGACTAGCTCTCGTCAGCTTGTCTGTAAAACAATTTTATAATAAAGTAGACAAAATATTAATTAAAAAAAGCTAAGTGCATTCTAATACTTCTGCCAAAACATCTTTTAGTTCATCATTCACAATTAATTTTTTTATTCAATTTATAGATTTTAAATGAAAGTCAAACGTCGAGTACCTACATGTAAACTGACATTCTTTCAACCTCATAAAATCAAAGTATTTTCCATAAGATAGCAAAAATTATTCAAATTCTATTCATATTCTAACGTTAAAAAGTTCAATTGATAGTTTTTGTGAAGAATTTTTATATATTGAAGGAGACAATAAAAGTGAGAGTGTTTATTTATAATTTCAGCAGAAGACACACTCTTTTATTGTCTCCTTCAAGTTAAAAAGTTCCATAAATTTTAAATTAAAGCTAAGCAAAATAAAGCTAAACAAGATTTATATATGACACGGTATGAAGATACTCTTGACGTTCTGAGATTTTAAGGATGCGCTGCATCCACAGCATCCATGGACCACACGCCACTGATACTTATATATATATATTTATTTGTATTAAGCAGAGAACCTTCATCGATTTCTCTTTATGAATCAACAACTCTGCTAGTCTCAGCAAAACAAAATCTTTTCAAAAATATTTATGTTAAGCAAATGATACCATCTTTAATTTATTCTTTATATATTAAACATAACTTCATAAGAAATGTGAAAATAAAGAGATTATTCATCTATTATTAAAAAGCAAACGCCTTCTTTGCACACCATTTGATTCATGAACTCGACTTTTTTAACAAACCCGTGCTAAAATTGTTTTGTAAGTTATTAAAAGATGGGATATTAGTTGATTGTTTGATTTCAGGGACCTTAAATCTATGTTTTTTGTTTGGCATTTGAATGTAATCTCGAGCTTAAGTTTGTATTCTTATTTTGTAGTATTGTCTTCTATTGGATTATTTTAATTTATTGATAAACCTAAATCATTTAATATTCTATTTTTAAATTATTGTACATTTTTCTACACATTCGTATACTTACGATAATTAGGCATTTGCTGACAAAAAAAAATTAACAACAATTTGTGAAGAGTTTTCACTTTTTCCTAAACCTGTAATTTAAGTTATCGCATTCTCCCACTGGCTAGGCTATTGGATTCAATCAAAGAGAATTTCATTTTTTTTTTTTTTTTTTTTTTTTTTTAATTTATGGTTATTAAACACAGAGAAATCTCATTTTAAAACAGAATTAAATTTTCTGTCTTTCTGGATCTCGATTACTTACTCAAGAATGGAAGGTCAACAGGCAAGGCGTTGTTTGTATTTTCAAAAAGAATTACTAATTAGATTTCGGGGCTTTCTATCTTCCTACAATGTCCAAAATCAGAAAAATTGAATGGTCACTTGGTAGGATTCCTGAACAATTATAGCTAAAGAACAGAAAATTCATGCTTTTAGGACATTGAGGACCATAAAATGCTTCTTTTGTTTAACCGACTTCAAAAAAGGAGGAGGTTCTCAATTCGAATGATTAATTTTTTATTTATTAACTCTTTTGGTTACTTGATTCTAAGTGTCAAAATTCGAGTAATTTGAGATAGCAGACCTCAAAGTGAATGATTTAAATACCTACAATATTACAAACGAAAGAATTTTTTTAGGAGAGTTCAGTATTTTCGGCTAGGCACACTTCCACAGGACTACTAGGTATATTAGGAAAATAAATTATAAAATTATTGGTTTATTAGAGACATTTGATGTGTCATATGTGTTTATTAAATTTGATTTTGCTTATAAATAAATATTCATTAAAAACGTGTACGTCACTTGATTAGTTGTTTACCACTGGCGATCAATTCAAACCAATTCATTTTACTACTAGCGATTCCTCAAGCGTGATAGCAACACTTGAATTGTATGATTAAATTATATTTTAATTTGAATTTTTTTCCTTTGGATCTATTTTCGTCTTAGATCTATTACTCTAGATCTGCTATTTGTAAGATTAAAGACTTCCGTTGATTAAATAAGATCTGCAATTTTAATATTGTCCTATAAAAATGTCAAGGTGAATTTCATTTAGTGCTCTTTATTTTAGATCTAATTTATTTAGAGGCTTTATTAAATGAATTCTAATTCCTCTTGTTTTTAATTAACATATTTTGAAATGACTTGCATATGTTTTACTTACATCTTTTTTTAATTAAAAAATATAGGCAATTTCTTAAATGAAATTACACAGTGCTATTAAATGTCAAAAAATAATTTTATTATTCGGTATGATCGGCCTACCGGTATTGATTTAAAATGAAAATCATCATTTTTAGGGCTCCGAACAAACGAGAAACGAAACTCTAGTGTTGATGCAATGTCTGCATGTTCATATGTGAGAGTATAGTTTCTTAAAGTAGAATTAGGCTTAATTTTTAGGCTTCCTTTAAAAAGTAAAATGGACCCAATAAGTGTCAATAGAGACATCTCTGTTCGTCTGTCAGAGCATTGTAACTAGTAAACTAAATAAGATACAAAATTTAAATTTCCAAGATACCTGTATAATTTCCCCAAATCAAAAATCGTATTAAAATTTTAATAGGCTGAATAATTTGAAATCAGACTCATTAAAATGACGTTTCAGGAGGGCCCTTTTTAAGTTAGGTGATTTTTGTTCCAGCTCAATTTCAATCAAATACTTTAATTATAATTCTGAAAAAATGTCTAAATTTGTTCATTCTCTCCTCATGAACGCCATAAGATCTAATATGGTATTTCAAATATGTTGGAAGTTATAAAGTACGAAACTCTTGGTATACAGTCCAACAACCCCTGGCCAGCTTATTATTTTATAATCTTAATAATCTACATATGTAATTTCTTTTTGTAAACATAAAAATTCTATACTTTTATTTATTTTTTATTTTGAAAAATAATTTAATAAACTATTATAAGTGTTAAAATATGTTATAATTTTAAGTACATAAACATAAATTTTTATTTTAGCAATAAATGGTATGTCTCGAAAACCAAATTAGTTTTAAAGGATGTCGCTTAGGAAATACCTACTTCTATTTTGGAGAGTGATATTCAGATGTTATTATAATTGCGATCTAAGATATTCGAACTTGGTTACCTTGTTAATTTGACACTCTTCATGTTGTGTGTCCCTGATCTGATCTTAACATTCCATATACTCTTGTTTTTTGATATTGAACCTCAACTCTCTTCAAGGACCTTTTTTTATTGATACATGACGAAAATTCTAGAGAAGCAAAAACAATTATCGCCTAAAGTCTCATTAATATAATTTATATTAACATCTAACTCCTCTTCGCCATCAAATTACTCTGTAAGCATCAGACTATAGAATTCATTCTAATTTTTTCTTGCTTATTAATGTTTTAAAACGCCTGAAACCTGAAGAAAATTCATTTTCAAGCATATTTTTTCTGTTTTCCTGTTCCAGTGCCCTGTGCACGTGATTGACTGGAATCTGGTACCTCTTATCTTGAAAACGTGTTCACTTTTTCACAAATTTACGCCTGATTCAAAATATCATCCCAAAGATTTAAATTTTTTTAGTTTATTCGTGCTTAGAATTCGTTTATATGTAATAAAAGTCATTTTCAAGCACCATTAGATACCCACGAAAACCCAATGACATAGATTCGTATAAAGTTCAGAACGAATGGTGGAAAAAATGGATGTATTTCCAAAATGAAAAATCGTTTATATTGTGGATTTTCTAGCTTCAGCGCTTTTGGTTCACGAATACCGAAAAAATAATCTAATTTTACACGAGGAAGCTCTTAATTGATAGTAGCTAATGAGTTTTAAATTAGGCACAACTGATTGTATCAATAAGGTGTACCCTTTTTTTTCAGGGCAAAAAATTGTCAAATCTCTAAAAATTTTCAAAGAGCATACCGAGCCTTGAGCAAGTTTTATTTTCACTTTTTCTCGGATTTCTGAGATAACTCCTTCTCTAATTCGTTTTATTCGTACAACTGAAATTTCTTTCTTGATTCTATTTTTTCCAAATCCTTTAAGACCCGACCAAGTCTACAAATACGTTTAATTCCAATCTAATCCCTAAATAGTCTATTTTTTTCTAGATAGAAAGGGTTTATCTGGATAATGATTTAGTCTTTCGCTTTATTACATCTGAATCATTAACAAACAATAACAAGAACTTAATTTACTTATTCATTAATTTATTTTTTACTGATTTTTTTCTACCTCATATGCTTGCTATTCAAATATGTTACACTCAAAACAATTTTGATCATTAGTATTAATCGATAGCCACCTGCACGAAATTAAGGTCCTTTTATTTCCATTAACTTTATTTCTCGTAAAGTGAGGAAAACGAATTGATTTAATGTTGTTGTTGTTTTTGTTTTTTTCTAATATATCTTTCTACCTTCCATCTTGATTCCATTTCAAATGAGTTTGCTTGTATTGATTTTATTTATTCATTTAACATTAAACAAATATTGAAATAATAATATTTAATTCTATGTCATCATGATCTCTTTATTTAAAATTTAATAAAAACATATCAGGCTGGCCCATGGGCATAGTGCATAGTGTAAAATACCTTTATTCACTTCTCAAAATCATCTAAGGAACATAATTTTCCTGAATATTTCTGATTAGTCTAGGTCTATTTTATATTATATCGCATAATGAGGGTTCTGTACCTTATAACTTTCAAAATACTTGAGATATTAAATTCGTTCCTATTTGTTGTTGATAAGGAGTCAATAAGTAAATTTACGGAGTATTTATATAATTTTAACTTAATCTATTTCTAAAAGCAGTCAGGTACAAAAAACACCTAAAATGGCCACTTCAAGACTCTCTCACCTCGTTGTTTTAATATGAAATATATTTTGAAATAACCTAAGCAAGTGGGACTCGGGGTCGCATACCTAGAGTTCTGTAGGTACGAGTAATATATACACTATATACTAGTACCCGGCGGACCGACCGTTGCTCGGTAATTTTTTGCTTTAGTTAAAAGCGATATATTAATATTATCTTTAATTTTAAATTTTGGTAAATAGGTCTATTCTAAGTTGTAGCCAGAATTAAATAATATTGAAACAAAATTTAATTTATTTTTTTGGCAACGTTTTGACCCGCTCCGGCCAACGTTAAGGCATCGCTATATACAAAATTTTCAACTTATTTGAAATTAAAAATAATATTAATATACATGGAGGTAGTGGCATAAATAAAATTTGGGACTCCTGTTGTCTGATGGCCGAACTCCCCCATGCCTGGGATTTGTTGATCTATTATAAGTCCTTGGAGCCCCCTAGTCCTGTGCGCCCATATCTTTATTCCGTGTACACTGTACAGCGTACAGTCTTTGTACGGAACCCTAAAAATTAAGTCTTATTTTACTTACATATATCTTTATCGCCATGATAAAAAAATATCACATACACACAAAAAAATCGGACTTTCTTTATAAAATTAAATTCTCATAATTAAAATTTTAACACGACTTTTAATTTTGAAAATACATATTACTTACAAATTTCGACTTTATATCTTATTTATTTTACGAACTAAGATGGCCTTACATATGGACCGACAGACTGATAGACACTGTAGGATAACTATAATAGTATCCTGTTTTGCTTTTTAAATGGAACCCTAAATAACATGGTATGAGCAAGATCATTAAAAATCATTAGACATCATAGAATCATATAGCTATAGAAGAAATTCAATTTATGATTAAATGAATTAATTAATTTGGAAGAAAAATTTTGCAGTTTTTGTTATAAATAATACAGTGGTACTTTTGTATAAAAAAATGATGAAAAAATTAAAAAAATAGTTTATCAATTCTCCATCTTCCTTTTGTACTTCATAGAGCAGAGGATCACCTCTTGGCTTAATCAAGATTAGTTGTCGATTAAATGTTTGGGAAATTGTTTACTCTACTCTCTTAAGACATTTTCTAAGTGTCGACGGGACTGAAAGTCCTCCAAATGATGAATGAACCATCTCTGATGAATATCTCGAAAATTCTCAATGGATTTGAGGTTAGGAGATTGAGCAAGCCTAAGCAAAAAGACCAGATTGTTTCTCCTCAACTATTCAAACACTTCAAAAGCTGTTTGAGAATATGGCCACCCTGCAGAAAAACTAGTTACGGCCGAAATTTCGGGCAAATTGATGGAGAACGACTTGCAAAAGCTTCGAGTAGAGCTTGTTTGTTATCTTTCCTTAAAAAAATCAGACTCAGCTATTTGACGAAATGCCATTGTAGTCATAGGACGAGAATATCTCTACAGTCTGATAGTGTGGAGCGGTCCAGAAAAAGCACCAGTATAGTAATTGCATTAAGAAGATTTGAGCTGAAATAGATTTTATTTAAAATATGAGAGGGACTTATGAGAAAGTTATTTTCAAACATGGGAGTTTTTTGAATTTTGAAGAAATATCGTAGTATTTTTCCAAAATGCAATCCTCGTTTGAGGTTTCAGAGAAGCAATAATTATATTTATTCACTTAACCCAAAAAAGGGAAGGTTGTGAATTTTTTAAAATAGATGAAATTTTTCAAAATGTTAACTTCACAATCTACGCATTATTGATTGATAAAATCTAGAATGAGAAGAAATTTAAGGCCAATTTCGGGTCTTAGTAGATATATTTCTTTTACTTGTCAGACGGTTTGGCCCTCTCAGGAGTCGAACCCGAGTGCCAAACTCGCATTCCAGACAATTAGCTACAATTATTATTAAATAAGTATTTAATAAGGAGGAATGAATTTAAAGGCAATATGCCTTATAAAGGATGTTATTATAAATCTTAATTCCATGTCAGAAGGAGCCCATCTTATTGGAAATTGAACCCCAATACCTAACCCATTATATTTGACCAGTTGGCTAAACACTGGAGATGTTTTATTTTTGACATGTTCTAAATCCACACAGCTACAAAATTTCTCTCCGAATTATACATAAGTATTCATTGTAAAATTTCGCTGGCATCTTAATCAAATATTGAGTGTGAGAGGCCATGTTTTATATTGATTAAAACAAAATATACATAGTATTTATCTAAAATTCAATCATCACAAGAGACTAAAAAGAAGCCACAATATCTATTAAAATATATCGCTTTATTTTAATTGTTTCACGGTAAATTAAATTTTCGTAATTATTATTAATTTTTATCATAGACGGATACGTCAACCTATTAGTTAGTTCATAAAATTATGATTAAAATCAAGAAAAAATACGTAATAATAATCTTGCGTGTTTAATTTTGAGATCTATCATACCTACACATCTATTACATCACTTCATATGCTTTCAACTAGAATTAAATAAGGTTTCTATTTGATAAATTTATTTCTTAAAGAGAGTAGTTATCTATTAATTTGTGTTAAGTAAAAAAAGTCATTATAGAATTGAATAACAAAATTTAATTCATATTGCCTTGAGAATTTCATTCAACCAACGAATTCATTAAATTTTTTAACCCAACAACCCAACTTTAATAATTATTTTATTTATTTTTTTACTCACCACTTTATACTTCCAAAGTTCGAGCGTCATACTTTAAATTGAAAGCTTCAATCTCTATCGTTTTAACATTCAACAAGTAAATATTTGACTATCTTTCTTATATAAAATCTCGAAAATTAAATTTATTTTTTTATTTTGATTCATTTAAATTAAATTTTATTATATTACTTTTTAAGAGTTCTATATCAAAAAAAGTAAAAAAACGGAACTCTTATTATGGTAAAACTTCGTTGTCTGTCTGTCTCCCTTCTGCATCTTCTAAAAACTACTGATCCCAAGTGTGCATATCAAAATTAAAATCTCTACCTCTTTAAAGAGATTATACAAATATAACGTTGTAATAAAACATATAGATTCTAAATAATTATTATAGCAAAAATTTATTATCTAAATATATAACATAAGTGTACTGTGGAAACTACATTAGTTCAAATATACCATGAGATAATAACCCGGCTAATTGTCGCTTGGACTCGCATACTGAGAGTTCCGAATCTTATATGTTTCAAAAATCTTGAGACATAATTTGTATTTATTTGTATTTAAAATTTGAGACCCTCCTCTAATCATTCGATTAAAATTTTAATGTTTTTTGATTTTTGGAAAAATCTTGTAAATTATAAGTTTGTATCTTGTTTAGTAGAGCTACAATGCTCGGGCAGACAAACATAATATTGTATCGACATTTTTTTTATAATGATATGGTGATAGGAGAGAAGGAGATACACCAAAAAGGTGCATCCCCTAAAGGCCTGGGTTGGCCCATCCATCGTGAAAAGAAGAAGAAGAGGGGATTTTATGGGCTGGGTAGGAGTTGAAAGTATCTGTGGATGCGGGTCTTAAACAGCTGAAGGTTATAAGTTGCGGGGAAGTCGGTGGCTGGAAGTGAGTTCTAGTCTCTGGAGGTCATAGGGATAAAAGAGTTGGCGAAAGCGTTGGTCCGGCTTTTATCCAATTTGACAGCGAAGGGCTGCTGAGCTTTCGAAAACCGCGTGTTTCTCGTAAAGAGGGCTTTAAGGGGGATAATTGATTTCAGCTCTACTGAACAGACACCATGATAGTATCTGTTTTTGTGATACCACCTCGCATCTTGCTCAAGTTTTATTATTATATGCTCCAAATAAAATAAAATCACTCAACAACAACCGAGTCCTGTCCTCCATGTCTCCAATTTCAACATCTACAATAATAATTTATTTATAAGAAATTATATTACCCCCAAATGTTCAAAAAATTATTATTTTTTATTCGGTTTTAATTTCCGAATGTATAATATAGATTTTTTTAAAGAACCAACTAAATTATTGGTTTTGAGCAAGTTGATTAATTGATTTTTTTTATTTTTAATAAATTCCATTGATTTTTAAAGAAATGTTTTCTTTCATACTTTAGTTCTTCTTTTGAGTGATTAATAATAAGAAAAACATTAGTATAATTTCTTTTTGTTTGAAATTTGAAAGTAGATACTAAATATATATGAATCATTTTTAAAGGTTTATTATCTCAGAAATTAAAAAAATTATAATAAAAAAAAAGTTTAAAAGCACATATGAACATAAGACTAGCCCGAAAGTACATGTTTAATAAAGTATTTTTATTAATCACTTCCTATAATAATTTCCCAATATCTTATAATTTTTTAGATAAATAAATTAATCAAAACTATATATTTTAAAATATTTTACTAAAAGGGCTTAAAAGTAAGTGGAAAAAATATCAAGTGTGCATGTCATCTATACTGATTCGAGTTTATATATATATGCTAGAAGGATTGTATTTACCCAGCAAGCACATCTATCACATTAAATTAATTGACACTATTTAGTTTGCCGAGAGTAATGGAGTTGTTGATTCATAAGGAAAAGTCAATAAGGTTGACCGTCTTCTGCTTGATGCAAATAAACTTAAGACCGCTGCACACGAGGCTTATTTTAATAATTTTTGTCCGCTTGCTCCCACTCAAAAGCATTCCAGGACCAAGCCGGAAAATAGAACATGTCCTATCTTTTAAATCAAGCAAGCTAGCCAGAAAGACAGCCAGCAGTGACGTCATTTCGATCCCGAAAGGCCTCCAAATTCCAAACCAGAGGTAGAGAAAAAAGCCTCGTGTGCAGCGGGCTTTATACTAGTATTATAAATATAATGTATTTGTTAAAGACTATATTTTCGAAGGTTTGACCTTTATTATTGGTCTTTTATTTGTATCAAGCTGATCATAAACCTCATTGATTTCACCTTGTGGCTTTAAATTATTTCATAAAAATGCGGTATAAAATCATGATCAAATTACCCGGCGTAATCTTGCGAACGAATGATTTATTTCATTTTGAGATTTTTCTTGCCTTAATAATGCTGATTAGGTTTTCAGAAAAACGAGTTTAGCTGTTTTTCGAAATAAAAAAAAAAAAAAAAAAAACGAAACAAAAAATTTAATTTCAGACTAATCTTGAGAACAGCTAAATCGATTATGTTCAAAGTCGGTTTAACTATTATGTGGTTTGTGAAACATAAAGGTAGTAGAAGGAAAATTGTTCCAGCTGTTTTAAATTATATATACCATATATAATAAAAGATTAAATATCGACCCCTATCCCACACGAGAGCTGGGCTATTTTTCTTTGGAGGCTCCTGACAGGCGCCAGGTCGGACACCCATTAAAATCACCTCTCACTTCGCCTAATCTAACTCGGAAGCTTTATGAGGTTGAAGTTTTCTATAAATAAGTTAATGTGGATATTTACAGAGCTTTGCCATGATACGATTAAAACAATGCTTTATTCTTATTCATATTCAGGTTGATGATTTGGAAGATTTTTTTTGAATAGACTACTCACGGTGAAATCATAAATAAATTAAAATTTATCATTATATATAATTTGAAAGCGGCTTCAAAATTATTAGATGACAAAACATTTTGAATAAAATTTCAATTTTTATTTTCTATTTCTCCATTAGTATAATCTGACCAAAAAAATTTGTAAATATCTCTAAAAAAGTGCGAAATAGCTTTAACTTTTTAATTATAAACAGAATTCTAAAAGTGCAATTTCGCTGCGATTGCCCATCATCGCGGTCGGCAGTCGACGGTGGGCAGTTCTCTTTCACATAAAAAAATGGAACATATTTCGTCGGTCGTAGGTGGGCTGTAAGGAAATAATTTTATTAAATTAAGATAATGCTTGTGCTGTTGTAAGCATAACATTCTAAATAGACCTCGGGCAGGTGTGCAGCTGTTGCTAAGCAAATATTAGTTTTTCTGAATTGTTTACATAATTGCACCTAATATTAGTTTGTTTAAAATATCACAATTCTTGACCGCTCAAGGGTGGTGCAGAGGATGGAAATACTTATTTATAGGGGTACAGAAAAATGAAAACATATTTTATTTTGAATATATCAATTTTCTCGCTTCATATGATCTAATTTTGTTTCTTTGTTAGTGATTTTCAAACATATAGGTAATTTTCATTTTATTTTGATTTTTATGTATCACAGTTCTTGAAAATAAACAAGAATTTTTTACAATTTTATATTTTCACCAAGAGTGATCCAACCAGAAGAATTTCCCATAATTTTGAGTTTTGATTGATCGGAACGTCTTTTATGTTATAGTTCGAGAAAGCTAGTTCGAGGGGACTGACCAATCAAATGAGTAAAAATGGGCAGTGGGCGTGTCTCAGGGGGTATGTCCTTTATTCCTAATGGCTGAATATCTTCTGTCTCTGTCCTTCTGAAAGAACGATTCCCTTCAAGTCCCACCCAAAAGATAAGAACTTATAAAGCGGCAATAAAATTTTTAAAGGGGCAACTCAAATAGGAAGGACCAATCTAAAAACCGTCCAAAGAGCATGCGTGATTTTCAGGGGAGTCCTCATCCTTCATCTATCATCCTCTTCCCAATAAGCGGAGCCATCACTAACTATTGGGGTTCCAAGTTTATTCCTTCATATCTGCGTTGATAGAATCACATAGCTATTAAAAACGTGCAATTAAACTAGAATTTGATGTGAAGATGGAGACACCGTTAATTTTTAAAATTCTTTATGTATAGCTAGAAATAAAATTATGTCCGTGTAATATACATATTTATTATTTCCTTGTTTTTAAATCCATTCTTATATATTATTATGAGTCCTAATTCTTTGTTCATACAATCCATAAGTCATCAGTCTCCTATACCTAATCCTTAAGGGCTTAAGACCGACCCCTCAGGGATACAGCAGAGCATGCAAAGCATCCCAGACCCTTTGTGATCGCTCGAAATGAACAGCCAGTAAACTGATGTCTATAAAAATATTTATTTATTATGGAAATTAACTAGATATTTACCGAGTGGTAAACCGCGACCTAATATCGTGTACACCTACTTCCACTTTCACTTTCATTTCCAAGTAGAAGACAATAGATGAAGGGGTATTATGCAAAATAATTCCACATAATTCCAAAGACGTGTACATCTAATTCCAATCGCGGTATTTACTATAGTACTTATACTCAAATATGTACCTATTCCTTTTTTTTTTTTTTTTTTTCTGAAATATTTGTTTATGGTGAATATTTATACACTTTTACTGGAAAATCTTGAAATTTAGCCCAATTTCTGATTTCGTACTTTTTCATATATACATGTACCTATATTTATACTTATGTTTATAAGTATCGGGTGTTTTTTTTAGAGGTATAGAACTTCGAATTGAAATAAAACACAAGAAAATCGTTTTAATGTCCATCAATTTGGCTTTATTGGAAGGATAATTTTATGCCATTAATGTTTAAATATGATTTCGGGCATGTGGCCGCCGCGGCTGGCTCGAATAAATCCAATTCTACAGGTCCAATTTTCAACCACTTTTTCGAGCATATGGGGCCGTATGTTGGCAATAACGCCACGAATGTTGGCTTCAAGTCCCCTAACGTTTCTGGTTTGTTGGCGTAGACGAGCGACTTCACATATCCCCAAAGAAAATAATCCAATGGTGTCAAATCACACGATCTTGGTGGCCAATTGACAGGTCCATTCCGCGAAATTATGCGCTCATCGAATGTGACGTGCGCTGTGTGGCATGTAGCGCCGTCTTGTTGGAACCACAACTCATCCACATTCATGCCATCCAATTCGGGAACAAAATAGTCGGTTATCATGGCTCTATACCGGTCTCCATTAACGGTAACTGACTCTCCAGCATTATTTCGGAAGAAGTATGGCCCAATGACTCCACCAGCCCATAGAGCACACCAAACAGTCAGTTTTTGTGGATGTAATGGCGTCTCAAGGGTCTCATGTGGATTCTCTTCACTCCAAATGCGGCAATTTTGCTTGTTGACGTAGCCAACATTCGTGGCGTTATTGCCAACATACGGCCCCATATGCTCGAAAAAGTGGTTGAAAATTGGACCTGTAGAATTGGATTTATTCGAGCCAGCCGCGGCGGCCACATGCCCGAAATCATATTTAAACATTAATGGCATAGAATTATCCTTCCAATAAAGCCAAATTGATGGACATTAAAACGATTTTCTTGTGTTTTATTTCAATTCGAAGTTCTATACCTCTAAAAAAAACACCCGATATATAGAAATCATATGACCAAGTGCAAAAACGTCTAAATAAAAGAATAACAGAATAGAATTTAAAATACATATTTATGGTAATTGTGCCCTGCTCTATAGTAATTGAAAGAATATTTTTTCACAATTTCTCTTCACATTTAATATCTCGAATATCAAAAACATATGCCTATCAAATTTCATCCCAATATCTGGTAAATTGTTTGGAGTTACGAGGCTGTGACAAACTTTATCGAAACTATAAGTAAATAAAATACGAGAGATTGTCAACCTCTGAATCCGGATATGTACTTTATTTTTATTTTATGTCAGAAGGATTAATTTCACCCTCTTGGGAATTGACTCCGAGTGCCAAAATGCTATCCGGGCCACTGGCTATACTATCGGCAATTTGATCTTTTCTTTTGGAAATTAAAAACTTTCGATGGAAGCCTTGAGAAATAAGTAGAAAATGCCAGCCTTTCCAAAAAACAAAAAACAAATATTTCTCGATCCGCCACTAAATGTTTTTATTTTTCTTCTTCCAGGCGTATTTACGACGTTTCCCATCATGTCCTCAAATTCCAGTTGTCGTGACTTGTGACATCACCTCTGAAACTACCTCTGCTGATGGATCTCAAACGATCACCGAGAGACGATGCAAGCTTAATGTTGAAGCTCCCTACTTGCTCAAAAAGGTGAATGATAGATACATTGATTGATATTTATGTTTTTACATGCTTTTATTTAAATTGTTCTTTTGTATGTAGGTCTGAGTAGATTCTTTTATAATCAAATTTAGTCATTCTCATATACCCAAATGATTTTTTTGAAATCTTGCACACTTAGGTTTTTCCGATGATAATACATTTCTCATTGATTCCAGAAATTCATAGAGAAAAATCGAATTTAAACGTTAAAAAATCGAATTTAAACATTAACAAGAAATTCAACTTCGAAGATATTATTATACCTACATAAGTCAAAGAAGAAAGAATTCATTGATTTAATTTCTCACCCAACGTTGAATGCAATTTTCTTTAATCAAGTAGAATCTTGTTATTTAATTTTGACCAGTGGCGTAACAATAGGGTGGCAGGGCGGGCAAAGTGCCAGGGGCTCCCGGCCCGAGAGGGCCGCGAGCACAGGAGGATCTTAACATTTATTATTACAGAATTTAGTAAAATTTATAAGTTTTGTATTCAATTAATTTAAGTTACCTCCTAAAGTACAGACACATATTAAACAAAAAAGAAATTCTATGGGACAATAAAGGTTACACAACTTAGCTATTCAATCCATGGCCCGAAATTTGAACTTTAATGTTGTCATTAAGACTTTTGCTAAACAGAAAGCCTTAAAAAAGGAATTTTAATAATTAAAATTTTGACTAAAAATAAAAATTTTATTTCAATCAAATACGCTCTTTAAATTAAAAGTTACTAGAAAATCAACGAAAAATGCACACAATAATTATAATATAGTATAATAAGTTTGTACATATTTACGTAGTGATTTAGTAAAAAGAAACTATAAAGTTGGCTTAACTTCTTTACATTGAGGAAGTGCCCAATCCGATGAATTTGCCATGGGCCTCAACGATATAGTTACGCCACTGATTTTGACCCACTACTATCGAGCTGATTTCTTAAAATTTTGCACACATCTATTTCCAATAACAATTCAATATTTAAACAATTCCAAAAAGTAATAGAAAAAATTTCATTTAAAATGTTTTTTTCTATATCGTCATCCCTAAGGGAAAATTTGAAATTTCCAACACAGAATTTACTTACATTCGTGAATATAGAGTTTGAGTTTGTTTCACTCATTTTTATCACATTCGTGTCTCTGGTATTAAAAGAAAGACTAATAAATATAAAAGCCTAATAACTTTTTTAAATAAATTTCAAGTTTGAGTATGGAAATTTTCCGGGTAATACATACATTTTTATTTTTACTTTATCATACGGGGTATGGTCAAGTATTGTAATTGTTCATGAAAAAATGTGTTTTTTTTTTGCTTCTTTTTTTCGAAATATCTCAAAAACGGCTGAATCTATTTTGATTAAAAAAATTGGGAGAAACTATGGCATTTCGCACTACAAAAAAGCCCTAATAAGTGAACATCGAAAAAATTATATTTTTCGAGATAATAACTTTTTTGTCAAAATGTCTGTTAGTACGTTAATTAGTACGTTAGTTATAGTCTCTTAGTACGTGCGTTACCAATTTATTTTTTTTATTTTTAGTGAATTTTAAAATAAAAGCTTAATTCCTAAATATATTTTAATATGTGATAATAATATTATTATCATAAGATATAATTTACTAAATAGAAAGGCACGTGAATCTAAAATCTTGAATACGTAATCCAGTTAAGTTATGCTCTTTATAAGTAATTGTACTAGATAACTAGATAATGTAAATCAACATTATTTGTTAGATAACAAACTGAGTTAGCTAAAAATTACAACTATTATATGTCACTTATATTCTGGCTAGATGATAACTTTTGATAAATTTAACACCAAAGTTTTGAAAGGTGAATAAGCGTTTTGGTTGAATTCATGAAATTTTAAAAATGATAACATTAGCAAAGTTATACTTTTGAAATGACTGGTAGTTGGCTGATATGAATTATTATTTATTGCAGTAATTTTTGTTCCAAAACATTTTTATAGGCAAGTGTGTTTTTTTTTAGTTAGAAACTTTAAATTTGTCATTCTTTAGAGTTTGATGATCCACAGATCCAATTGGCAAAATTCAAAAAAAAAAAAATATTTTTGAGGCACTTTCTCAAAATATTAAAGAGGTGGTAAAAAAAGCTCACCATATTGAGTGGAATTACCCTTAAAAAGGTTTTTTAAAATCGCTTTGTTATTAATCAGCTGCATACTTTGCTAAATTACAGCTTTCTAGATCAAACTGTTCCCTTATAAAATTGCCATAACACTGAAATAGCTGGGAGCGTTCTGAATCTTGATAACGTTTTCACGATTTCCTCCAATTTATTATAATTAAAAAGTAAATTATAGATGCATTATTTAAATTTTTAATAATTTATGTTTATATTCTTTTGTACCAAGCTAATATCAACTCTAGCGAAGAAGCTAATAATATACGTATACGTATACAAGTTGCCTTTCGGGCCTACGGTGCTTTATTTATAGGAGTAGTATATTGAAGGAGACAATAAAAGAGTGTGTCTTCTGCTGGAATTATAGTAGGAGTAGTATAGCTATTTGTTTTTGTCAAGCACAAACACATCCTTTGATTGATTTCTCATATAAATCAAACAAGTCTGCTACTCTCGAGAAAAACCTTTTATTTTTCAAGTTCAAATTTAGGCACATGACATTTTGACCCATATTTCTGAAGTAATTTTAAAAGAGGTAATACAAATCCATTAAACCAGCTATTCACTTACTCTGAAAGTTTTTGATACAAAAATAAATCTTTTCTTTGAATTTTTTCCATTTGGCGATATTTGATATCAAATATGTATTGAATATTAACTACTCTTAATTCTTTTCATTATAATATTACACTAAATTAATAAATCTTAGTGTATTTATATTTAAACGATTTTTTTTATAATAACTAACTTTTTAAAATTCGAATTTCACACAGATATTTATTTCTTCGTTAAGATTGACAGTCTATAAAAAATAAAAAATTCCATTGAGAATACAATATCGAAGTCAACATTTATAACGTATAAATATTTCATATTTCGACGTCTTTTATCTCTCTTCTCTTCAAATATCATCATGACTTATGATCAATATCCGGAAAATTGACGTTTAATATATGCGTTGAGAGTCGTTTTGCGTCATCAATTTTTTTTTTAAAACCATATTTCCTCAAGGTTGTTTTACACGAAAGATGAAACTTTTCATATTTTCGTCTCATGTGAGAAAAAAATCTCGTGAATATTGATTTATAATTATAAAACTTCACAAGACAAATTTATCACATGGAAGTTTTGTCTCCCGAGTATGGACGACAATATTTTATGAGACTTTAGTCTCAAAAAACAGCTGGTGAAATAGTTTCTTTTTCATGTGAGAATTGAACAAGAAAATCCATTTAAGCCAGTGGCAGAATACAAAGAAAGAAGTCAGCTGCCCCTAGGGTAACAAACTCTTAAAAACGACTCTGCGGAAAAATGACAATTTCAATACGGGACACCATTCGAAAAAGCAAACTCAACAAAATTTCGCTTATATTAAGTGTTAATTGTAACGGGGGAATCCAAATAAAGTTATATTACTTAAATATAGTATATCATTATTTAGTTATTTTTATTTATATCATAATGCTTCGGGCCTAGAATTATGATATTCTGAATTCTGACATTGGAGACAGACATTCACTCATGTCATTTCAACATATTTTCACTTGTTTTCATTTTCCTTTGGTTGTGTTTGGTAACGCGACGGTCAAGGTTACCAGCAGCCACTAGTAGGAAAGGATATTTTTTCCCTAGATTATCTTATATACAAAACGAACCTGAATTAGGTGATAGCATTATAGCTTGGAACTCTATACTGGGCTGCCTGGAAAGAGCCCCTTGCCTCGGAAGAAAAAAAAATGTCATTTGTAGGGATTATCGTAACCCTTTTGTCAATCAAACTTTTTTTATTACATTAAAAACGTATATCCACAAGGTACGGCAGCTTTAAGTCAAGATAGATGCTTGTATTAGAAATATTCAGGTCAATGCGAAGTTCTTTGTGCACTTTGGTCTTGAAGAGTGTAAGATTCGAGAATGGAGGCAGGACCAGATTTCACAACCTTAAAAGTCATAGGGATGAGCTAGCATCTCTCCAATTGGACTACAAAAGGGAGTCCGTAAAAAATGTTTACGATGCGCAAAGTTAACCTTTTGATAAAATTATTGGCTTGATTTAATCGTAGCACAGCCTATATGATAATATCTAAATTATATAAAACAGAGAAGAGCCGAAACTATTCAATGGTAGTTCAGAAAATTTGCAAGTTTGTGAGTTCTGAATCTCATCGCTCGATTTTGAATTAGCAAGAAAATATTTGGTGGAAAGCTTTCACAGATGTAGGGACAGGACCCGATTTGATCCATGTACCGAGCGAGAAGATGAGTGGATGTAAAATAATGCCTAAACCTAAATAGAAAGCCTAATTTTCTTGCGATATTCTGAAGATAACAAGTGGTATTTTGATGAATGGTTAGAACAGCGCCTTAATTAAACCTGAAATACTCTAAGCAATTTTTCATCCAAGTTTTCACTCAAGTAGACTTGCGCCAAACTTTCAAAAATGGCCGGCTAAAGTTTTCACGTCATAAAGACATATAGAGGCACGTAACTCCTGCCTTTGAAGGGCTCAGTGCTAGATATTAAATTAAGGCTGATCCATGTGCGGGTGCACCTGGCTAGTTACGGCACTGCGTCACTAGGAAACTATAAGTTAAAACTTTTTTGAATTCTAGTATTTGAAACTCTCAGGTCTGAACCATCTTTGCATAGTGTTAATCAAGTTTATTTTCAATTCACAGAGAAAAAAAATTCTAAATATTAACAACACAGTTATATTTATGGTATATTCCATCATCAACTACCCTGAGGATTTATCAAAAGAGATATTTCGGCTGAAACCATATCTGATACTAAGAAATTAAGTATAATTACGAGGTAGGTTTTACATAAAATAAAATTAAAATGAGTTTTTATCTCGATATATTTCGGGTTACGAGCCCATCCTCAGGAGTTAGAACCGAAATATATCGAGATAAAAATTCATTTTTGTTTTATTTTATCTGAAACTTTATGAATTTTCTGAAATTTTACTTAATTTCTTATTATTAAAAAATGTTTCACTTTGAAACAACACCTATCTCCTTAAAAGTCATCTCTGATACATTTTTGATGATATATTCTTTTTAGAATTCACATCGTTTCGACTCCTGAATCGTTTTCTCATGCTTGAGAAGCAATTCCGAGAAGTAGTCTGAGATCATACTTGTAAACGACTCCAAAATTAGGTGTCTTGGTCAAACAATTTGCTGACGAAAAATTGCCAAATCGCCAAAATTTGCAAAGAATGTGCCTAGTTTCGAAACTTTTTATTTCTACTTTTTTATTCAAATCGAAACGTTTTGCTAAATTCTTCTGCAGTCGTTTTAAAGAGTTTATAGATATAGCAGTCAGGAAAACAAAATATTTTCAATTAGATATACCTAGTCATGCATTCTGATCTCATAAAAAAATGACTTCTATAAGTAGTGGAATTTCTCTTTTTTAAACAACTCAACCACCAAAGTATCAGTCTACTATTATGCTGATGATTAAATTTTTAGAATGTAGTAATGAAGCTTTTATTTTTGTGATTAATTTGATTAAATATTGAATTTTTAGTGAAATCACACATAATTAATTATAATTATTTATTGAACAAAAACAAATAATACAATACAACTACGACGTTTCGATCGACTTATTCTGCGATCGTTTTTAAGTATGAAGATTAATAATTATAATTAATTATTTGTGATTTCACTAAAAATCCAAATTTTAATTTTTACGTTGTAATTTATTGAATCGTAATACTAAAATATACAATATTACAAATATCTCAATTACTTCTCTTTTATATTTAATATTTGAATACTTTTTTAAATAAAAAGTTAATTAAAATATGTCCTATATTTTCATTTTTCAATAAAAAAAAAAAGAAACTAATTTATCAAATATATATTTTTAAGAGGATAAAAATGTTGATTTAATAGAGGGTATATCAAGCCTGATTCTTTTTTTATTTATTTTTATAAGAGCAAATGCCATTTGTTTGTTTTTCCATCCGAGTTCAAAGGCGTTTCACTTTTTGAAATAAAAATGCTCTGTGGAATGCATAATCTATGCATTTCGTAATCTAGATGCTCTGGTTCACTTGACTTGTGTGCCATGTTCACTTCACATTAAAATTTTAAAAGATAAATTTAACAAAACCATATTTGAAAAAAGATATTGGCGAAAATCACAATAGAGGTGTCATCTCTTCGAGTTAGATAAAGTTAATAATTACATATAATGGATATTCATCGCTCTTGACATTTGGTGGCATAAAGTTATCGGGGAGGAATAATTTCTATTCTTCCATAAAAACGATACATTTACTTCCCCGCGTTAACTAACACCTCCGAAAATCAGCCACTAGCTATTTACTGATATAAACCTTTACGATTCAATAAATCCCATCCTCAAAAATTTAATTATCCATGGGAAAGAATGATAGTTTTGACGCTTCAATGGATGAGTTGTTTATCAAAAGAGAAGTTACAACTCGAACCACCTAGATTAGGTACTTTTAATGAGATATTATATCAGAATGCAGAATGTTTAGGCTCTTAATGTTAGGATTTTTTAAAAAGTACCCTTTCAGCCTCTCTCCCTGAGAAGGACTTCACAATCACTTAAAAAGACTCTAAAATTTGATATATAATCATTGAGCATTCTAATGTTAATATCTCATCAAACATGTAATCTAGTTGCTTTCAGTCGAACTAGGTTTAATTTTAAGGGTTAGACCAGGCCTCAAGTAAGCCCACCTCGGACCAGCGGTAGGCCAGGCCTGGATTAAACCATTACCAAAAGTAAAGAAGACACAAACTATCCTGCACACTTGGAGTTCGAAACCTTTTTGCAAATGTGTGAAACGTTGAGAAAGAAAATTTTAAGTATGATTTTTTTCTATCCTACGATTCCAATAACCCACGATAACTCAAGAAATTGCATTCCCTGTGCCAAAATGCATGTATTTCCAAAACGGCAAACTAACTAGTTTTGGAGATTTTTAGCTTCTTCAAAAAAAATCAGAAAAAAAATCGAATCTTTATATGAGTTCTTGAAAGGTTTCCGCTAATGAACTGGAATGAGAAAAATTAGAAATAAACTGTACATTTGCTCCACATTTCACCTTCTAGCTCAAACCATTCACTGACAAAAAAATTGCCAAATCTCCGAAATTCGAGGAAATCTTAAGTACCTATTTTTTTTTCTCTTTTTCCTTCAATTTTTTTTTAACACAACCTATCACATATAAATTTATAATTTCACATTGCTAGTTCCCTCTTATTCGTACCAAATGGAATTTGTTTTATTATACCTATATACATAACTAGTCTCAACTCTGGTTTCGATCGTTATATTTGAAGCCTTGTTGATAAGAGAAGCGAGATGCGAGAATCAATCAAGTATAATTTATCAAAGGATCAAAATGTAGCCCTATAAATGACGTTTGCCAGGCGGTGAACTTGAGGGTTCAACCCCTGTCCCCCCTCTGAAATTCTGTTAAATTGATATTAACATAATTTGGGATATTATTTTTAGGATTTATTTAAAAAGATATAATTGCGTTTGTGAAACAGTGGGTTTAA
The DNA here is from genome assembly GCA_024734495.1 of Forficula auricularia. NCBI lineage: Eukaryota > Metazoa > Arthropoda > Insecta > Dermaptera > Forficulidae > Forficula > Forficula auricularia. Next base: position 50,353,070 of record JALMQS010000099.1, read on the forward strand.
ACATTAAACAATCAACATAAAACAAATAAAATAAAACATAATTTGTTTATTTAAAAAAAAAACAGTCTAACATAAAATCAAAACTGTGTAAATCGCTGGATGGGTGAGAACATATAGGAGAAACCCCCCCTCCCCCTCCACTTCTGGCCACCTATCGGTATGGGATAATTGAATTTTAATTTTTGCACTTCCCTCAATTTCCGGTGGTTGATATTTTGCTTAATAGATTGTCATCACAAATACGTATTTCTACAAAATTTCAAGGAAATCGGATCCGTTTAAATAAATCAATTCTATTACATGATTTTTTCAAGAGAAATAAACAGACAGAAGAACCAACCGAAATAAAAGCAAGTAAAAAAATACAAATTTGGAGTGTTTTCAACTTGTTGAGCCTCCCAAATAGTTTTGAATCTTCTCTTTGGTGTCTTAAACATTTTCTATTTTTAGTAGTTAGTCTAATCCAAAAACAAAACCTTCCAAATCATCATCAATCAGTCCAAAACCTCAACTATAAAATATCATATGTGTTAGTTAATATTTCTACTCTTTTTAACCGACTTCAAAAAAAGGAGGAGGTTCTCTATTCGACTGATTTTTTTTTCCTGCCTATGTTACCTCATATCTCCGCCAATTGTGAACCGATTTTGAAAAAAAAAATTGCATTGGGTCCAGTCTACGTTCCGATTGGTCTCATTTTTTTCGTAGGTATTAGACCTTTTTTGTTAGGTTTGTTCAGGACTAACTTCTTTGTTTATAAACCGATTTCGATGATTCTTTTTTTATTGGAAAGGGGGTATCTTAGGGATGGTGCAATATTAATTTGGTCAAGTTCTGATGATAGGATCACTATTAATAACATCACTAAAAAGAGAAAATAAAAATTTTTAAGAAAAAAATAAAACCGACTTCAAAAAAATTAAATGCAACAAATAAAATACACTAAAAGGTATAAAATAATTATTATCTTATTTAGTTACAACTAAACGACGAAATATTAACATGAAATTACTTTTTGAAGTCGGTGCCAAACATATACCTTTTATGAATCGCACTCGACGGATCTCACTTAGTACGTTTGGTGGGTACGCTCGCTTATAGGTATAGTTTGTTTGGCACCGACTTCAAAAGTAATTTCATGTTAATATTTCGTCGTTTAGTTGTAACTAAATAAGATAATAATTATTTTATACCTTTTAGTGTATTTTATTTGTTGCATTTAATTTTTTTGAAGTCGGTTTTATTTTTTCTTAAAAATTTTTATAGATAATAACAAAAAAAAAAAAAATTAAGAATCATTCGAATCATGTGAATTAAATTCATTTTATTTTCCCTAAAGTAAGCACATATGCATCAGCAAAAGATATTTGTAATGGTCATGGTTATGATTTTTATGTGTTTCTGCAAACCGGCTGGTGTACCGGCTTTGATTCTTTGAGATCTCAGGTTTTCGTCAATTTAATTTTCCATTCTAATTCAAAATGTTTCAACCTCATGTAATTTATACGTTATTTAATTAATGTTCTATCTATCGAATATGTCACTTTTTCTCAATCGGATTAACCCAAATCGAATTAGCAAGAGTAAATTGAAAATATAATTTAATTTCTATGTTCATTAATAATTTAATTCTATAATAAGGGATATTTTAGAGAACGAAGTGGGAAAAAAAAGGGAAGACCTAGTTTGGAGTACCCTCCCCAGACAATTAATAATTTGGGATGTTGGATTATTTTTAGTAAAGTAAAGGTATTAGCATCCGATAGAGTTGAGTAGAGACGGGTGATTGCGTCAAACCATTCTTAGAATATACTCGATAATGATGAATTTCTAGATCTAGATTCCTACCCTTTCATATTACTTATTTTAAGAGAAAATATTAATAAATAAATATTTTATTGGACACTTAAAAAAAAAGGAATTTTTACAAAAAACATACAAAAGATGTACCTACAAGTACATAAAAATTACATTTTTTTTTAATTTCAGAGTCGAGCGAAAGCTCCCCATCCGACTTCCTATGTTTAATAATTATAAATTAGAAAATGTTCTTTTAAAATTATAGGGAAAAAGGGAAAATATTAAATTAATTTTTTAAAATGACCTCTGACATTAATTCCAGATTTCCCAACCAAATGTAGATATTTAGTTTGATTTAATAAAAATAAATAAATCAATATTACCACGCGCCGCTCTAAGCACAGTGAAACACTCTTCATTAATCATTTATAAAGGTTCAAGAATTATTACCGACGATTTCACACGAATTCAGTATAGATGATTAATTTTTCACACCTTGCCCTCAAAGCTTTTATTTAATATGGATGTAAAATTAAATTATCAGGACGCCAGACTCCAACGGGTGGGGGGATACTTGATATTTGATGTATAATACCACTCTTTTGCTGAGATTTCGAAATTTTAATCTTCGTACATACATTTACAAACACTTTGGACTAAACTTTTTCGAAAAATTTTGTTTTCTGAGTATTTTCTGTTTTAAGATTCGGAATAACTGATTTTTTAGATCCATGTTTTTAATCCCCCCAATGGGAACGATCATGAAATATTTTAACACTCTTTACAAGACACCGAGTGTACGCTAACTAAAATAGTAATACATATCAAACTTGATACGACTGCTTTTAACCAGCCGTCAAAACTACTAGTATAAAACACGAAAAAGGTTCGGATGTAATATTTCGCGTGTTGAAACTTTCAACCTTTAGTACTTAATACACTTAGATTTACATTAGTATTTAGGTCTTTGATTCGCGTACTGTTATATTCATATGCTCATTCTTTACTCGAAACTTACCAAGCCAATACGTTATCATTTATACCGGAAATTTGATACAGGCTAAGGTTATGGTGTTAACTAAGCCTGTATACATTATACCGAGTAAGATTCGATCTTTATATATCTAGATCTTCTGAGGGCGTTAAATTTTGGATGATTAAAAAAAAAAAATTACTACTACATGGCTGTGTTTAAATTTAGAATCACTAGACTGCGAAATTTTTCAAATGAAGATTTAAACGTTTGAGTGAAATATTTAGCGGGTTTACTATGTCAGTGGGGTTTGCATAATAAAGGGTAGCCAATTGGCCCGGATTGCTATTATTGTCACTTGGATTCGATTTCCGAGTGGGTCAAACACAACTCTTCTGACATATAATTAAAAATAATAATTAATTCCATCTCGGATCTAATAGATAACACCCTCTTGTGATTTTCTTAAGGCCAGTTGTATGTCGGTTTGTAAAGTCTTTGTTAAGTTGACAAACGGTCAAACCGTATTATTATCGTTGTGCCCGGCCGGATGGTCAAACAGATGACGCGCACTTTCATCTGATTGGGCATCTGGCCGGGCACACGGTGAATACTAAGGTTTGACCGTTTGTCAACTTAACAAAGACTTTACAACTAGCCCTTAGTGAATTTTAGTACCTACCATACGTAGGAATTTCCGAAACTCCCGAAATCTTTTAATTAATGACTCGGTTGGTCAAAGCCGTTAGTATACCAGCGTTAAAAGCCTTGGTCCTTTGATAATAAATTACTAAACAATGCGACACCAGTCCCAACCCGTCTCACCCCAACAACATTCTTAACAAGTTGGGACATAGGATCAATAGTATCATTGATACTACAAACATAACTACCAACAACACATACCGATTCAGGTACTTGTCCCCTCCACCCATGTCCCAGCAAAGGTTTGGTTGTTTTAAGATATGGAAAAAGAAAACTTCAAATTTCGGAGTCCTGAATTCCGATTCGATAATGGATAAGGCGGCTGACTGAAACCCCGAAAAATTGAAGGCTCTGTTGACCGATTAGTCTAATATTATAGATCTATAGATCAAAATTAATAAATTTTTTATCGAGGATTGAATCTTAAAATTTCTACTTTATTTATTTTTAATTTGTTGGCTTACGGATTTTTGTTCATTTTCGTGCCTTTCTAGTTTCGTATCTATAGATATGTACGTGTTTAGGAAAAAAAAGTGTAGGAGCCAGATTAAAGCTCTATAAATTGGTTAATAGTGTGATCTTAAACTCTAGTCCCCGCATTAGAAAGCGATATCGTTATACACTCGGCTATTTTGTGATTCTATTCAAGGACAATAATTACAAAGAAAATAATCATTAATTTTTATTACTCTTATTACTTCAATAACCTATAATTTCTCATACTATTATATAAGATCGAAATAAATATATTTATCTAAAAAATAGATATACCTATATAGTTTTTTTCTTTTGCAATTTAATAAAACACTTAAGTAAATATTATAATTCTTGCAGATAATCGGAGTCGATTACGTTTACTTCATTCAAAAGAACATTCTATGTCGACGTTCACGAACTCTCCATATTGAGGCCCACAACGAAAGTTTTTCCCACCGTGTCATCGTTATCGAAAAATGTCGCTATTTCGTAAGTAAATTCTTTTCTATAACTTTTAAAAATATTTAACGAACTATCTTAAGTCCTTTTTAAAACTATTTTTCTATGTATTTCAAACTATATTGCATGGAATTTTTATACTTGTTTCTCGTTTGCTTTCTTATTTTCAAACTATACCTTTGCTGGTTCTAGACTGGTCTTGTCGAGATTTTGATTTAAATTTGGAACCAATAGTTAAGTCGAGGAAGCATACATTTTCGATTCCATTGCTTTCAAGTTTTGAAGAAAATCAAATTTTCTATTTAAACAATTTGATTTGACTATTTGTTTAAATTTTGAATCACTCAACTCCGAAATTTTACAGTGAAGATTTTAATACCTTTGACTCAAATTTATTAGATGCTTATTTTATGTTAGATTAACTTAGCCAATGGAACAGATAGCCAGGGCCGTCTCAATGGTAGGTGCCGCCCGGGTGCAAAATAAAATTTGCCGCCCTTCCTCATCAGAACATCAATGTTATATTCCGGCAATAATAATAATAATAAGTGCGTTGATTTAAAATTCTGATTTTAATTATTTGAAAACTGTAAATCTGTTTAAGAAATAAAACATTAAAATAAAAATGATAAAGGTAACTTTTTATAAGCTTTATTACTTTGTATAATTTTAAAAAAGAATGTATTTGAAACAAACATAAAAAAGATAGTACTTTCATATAATCTTTAGTTATAACAAAAAAGAAGTACTTTACCTATATACATAATTTTATATAATATTAATCTGTTATTCTTTATTAGCACTATTTAATGGACATCTTTGTGGATGTGTTTATAAATAACTTTTTTTTTTTTGGGGGGGGGGGTCGGGCTGGCCTAGTGGTTAGCGTCTCCACCTGCTAACCAAGTGGACCCGGGTCGAGGAGTTCGGCTGATGGCTGATCCCCTGCCTTAGAGACAAATTTTAATAAAAAAATAACTGGTATCGTAAATTGGCTTATGGCTTGAAAGCCCGAAAAGAAAAAAAAAAAACTTTATTTTTATTTTTTGCCGCACTATGTAGAATGCCGCCCGGGTGCCATGCACCCCCGGCACCGGGACGAACGTCCCTGCAGATAGCTTCTAATAAGACATTTTCAGATGATTTAGAAAAAAGTCAAGGTGTAGAACGAATTATTTTTTCTTAGAATTTTTATACTTTCCTAGGTTTGATTCCCTGAAAAAATAATTAATTTCCTGAAAACCAATCTTTATTAGTGATCATCATTTTTTTTTCAATTTGAAACTGAAACATTCAGATTTTCAACTCATATAAGACCTAAGCTTTAATTTCTCTTGAGTAGGGGTAGCTTCCTTTAATCAAGTTTCTTTCAGAATCTAGGGTAATTTCAATTAGTGGAAATGGCATTAAACACAAATGCATCCATTCATCCTCCTGATTAGGGCGGCTTGGACTCTTTTCTTTCTTTTGAAGTGTTCAGAGGGAATTATCAAATGAACGAAGTAAAAATGGTGCTTTCTTTCACAACACAAAATGTGTATTTGGTTTTTAAAGATTTATTTCTACGTTGGAGAAAAGCATAATTTTTAATTTTCATTAGTAAATTATCTATTCTTTTAAACAGTCAAAACGGTCAACAGATAATTTCTTGTAAAATGAAATTGAACTTAACTAATTCAGATCAATTTTTGTTGGTGTTTAACCCTCTACATAGAATATAGAATATAAAGCTTTCGTTTTCACAAGGTCATATTCATTTTCCTATAGGTCTAATACTTTTTATGTTAAAAGAAATGTGTTTGTTTATATAATCGATAAATCGAGATTGTTCATCAAAAAATAATTGTTTTTATTTACTAAGGTTCATCCTGAAAATCCGGATTGGACATGTTTTGAGCAATCGGCCTCGTTAAATATTCACTCGTTTTTCGGCTTTGAAAATTCAATGGAAAAACTTGCAATGAAACAATATTCACAAAATATTACTAAGGTAAGGTGTTTGATTTCTATTTTACATTATTATTAATTTCTATATTTTATTTTTAGAGTTCTGTTTAAAAAGTAAATCGGGACTCTATTAGTGTCGTTTTTTTTAATGCAATCGAATGCAAGAAGGGGCGGGGCGCACCAGTAAAGAAAGATGCGGCCCCTATGGATCTCGAAAGATCCGTTGCAATTCTATATGTCTATCTGTTCGTCTGTCAGAGCATTGTTGTAGCTCCTAAAATAAATGTATAGAAACTTGAAACTTAGAAGTTATATGTATTGATTTTCCTACAAATCAAAAATCAATAAAAATTGTAATTGAATAATATTTGAGGGTGGCCGAATTTTCAAAAATATTTTATTATCATAAAGTGCGAGATATCCCTGTAAGGTTTACTTTAAGTAAAATTAAGTTCATTTTTATTTATTTATTTATTTTTAAAGTTATTTCGATTTAAAATGATGGTGAGAGAGAGTTTCATTAGGGCCGATTTTAGGTGATTTTTCTACCTGTTATTGTTTATGGCTTAACATAAAATTATGGAAATTTTTTACAAATTCACTCATTCTATCCTTATCAACGATAAATAGAACGAATTTGATATCTCAAAAATTTTAGAAGAAATATTCATTTATCTTCTGCCTGCTGACAGCATGGTATGGGATTTAGGGAGTGACTGGCTATTTAGATATATAAATATATATATGTATAATTTCGGAGTCTTTTGTATGCGAATCCGACCCTCATTTGTCCAGCTTACTTATTATAAATTTAAAAAAAAATACAATTTTTCCGAATTCGTAAAAGCTGCTTTAAACTGGATCAGGGTTTCTTATTTTCCTCAATTTGTGGTACATGCACCACATTGTTTCATGTGGTACACAGGCATGTATTAAAGACAAAAACACATACAAGTATCCAGTGCATTTACGAATCAATAATTTTCTCTTGCTATAAAACGCTTTACCATATTTGCACTTGGTTCGGATCAATAGGTCCATCGTAAAATTAACTTACAATGAATGAATAAAATACTGATACTTGCAGATATGGGAAAACATTGCATATTATTCAAATTTAAAAATGTTCATTTATAATTAGAAAATGAAAGTTGAATAATTTTTCAGTTCATGAGAGATTAATTCATAGAAATTTAATGTTTTGAAAATTAATAAATGGTTAAAACATAAAAACAAAAAACAGAAGGGGCAATTTTTCAATGAAATTATTTCAGACAGGACATTAACATTTCTTTATTCCCAAATAGGAAATTATTGCAACTTCAGGCTGAACTGACTTACGTTTAAAGTTAACTAAGGATTAAGCCAATAAAATAATACAAATGAAATGAATGACTACATTAGAATAAATTAAAATCAAGCTCATGAAATAAACATCTCCACCCTTTACCTTTTTAGGGTTCCGTACGAAAGAAAAATGCGACTATATAGTGTGGCTACAATTGGTATCTGTCTGTCCGTGTGTCAGAGCAGTGAGCTCGTAAACTAAATAATCTTATTTATATAAATAAAAACTTCTTATTTACAAATCTTATGTATTTATTTTCCCCGAAATCAAAGATCGTATTTAAATTTTAATTATATTAGGAAAGTTTGAATCAATTTTGGCGGATAGAAAATGAAAAAAAAATTCTCTTTTATCATGGCCTGTAAAATATATCCCTAAGAAGAATTAAAGTAAATTCTGAAAAATTTAATTCACTTTAAAATAATACTGTTAATAGAGAGTCCAAATTTGCCATTTTTTGGTGATTTTTGTACCTGTCGGCGATGAGAAGTGGTTGAACATTCCACGAATTTACTCATTCATTCTTTATTAATAACTAAAAATAAAATTTATATATCAAATATTTTAGGAGATATATCCTACCGAACCCTCGATGACGAGATAAAATTAACGATGCTTCCTAAAGCCTCATTTTAGCGAAACTCGTGATTTTCCAACATTTCACATCCTTTCGAGATCAAATTAGATACGAATTAAACAAACGCATTAGCCAACTTGAGATTTCTTAAGATTGATACTCCTTTTTCACTTCACTCTTTTCAGCGACCTATACAACCTTCAATCTTTCATAAAACCCAACTATCCATAGGTCCATTTGTACCAGACCCAATGTTTGAAATTTATTCATTTTCTCCTTATTTTCACCTCTTGAGGTAACACATCCTTGTGTTATTCTTATTAAAAATAAATAAATAATGATTTATGTTTAATAATTAATATACAATAATAAAACTGTTTTTTGACAAAATTGTTCATTTTATTCTGTTGGTCCTTTGATTACATTAGATTTTTCGAGGGGGCAACCGCGACCTAAAATCGTGTACACCTACTTCCACTTCCACTTTCATTTCCAAATAGAAGACAATAGATGACAATAGATTATCTAATGAATTCCAAAGTAATTCCAAATAATTCCAAAGACTGTGTACACCTAATTCCAATCACGGTTCAGCCCTCTGATTTTTTTATTGTTGCTTTGAGAATGATATTCTCCTGGACCATAAAAAAGAATGATACATTGATTACATAGTATCTGCTTTCATAAGAGTGAAAAAGACTAAATATTATATGCAAATATAAGCATAAAGTATAAACAATCCAATTATAATAACAAGATTAAAATTTAAATTACCTACTGACCTGATGACTCTCAGCTCCATTATAAGTCTGAATTACAAAATATTAGTCCTATCGTTGAACATGAAATTTTAGCAAATTATTTAAGTTGTATAATATGTCAAAAGTTTGAGAATATCTGAACTATATAGATTATTTTATAATTTCCTCGTGCCTAGAAAAGCCCCTTAGAATTAGGCAACCAAACAAACGTACAATGCTAAGCTAGCTAGCTAAGATCGTTAGGGGCTCGAGACTACGTAGTGTCGGCCAAAATTGTTTGCCTCACGGCACACCAAATAAAAATACCAACAAAATTAAAAATGCTATAGTATCAGTATGAATAAAAATAAATAAATTATGAAGATAGGAACAATAAAATAACATTGTTTTTATCAAGATAATACATATGGATAGATAATAATTTTATTAGTGAGAAGCATGCAATTGTTTTTGAGAAATAATTATTTTAAAACGCAGCTCTAAATTAGATAAATAAATATGAAACTCCTTCATCTGTAATCGTTTCCCTTTTTATGATTGCATTTCCATAAGCATTGTCAAATCTAATTCGCAAAGAAACTATGATCCCAAGGGCAACAGAGCTAATGGCTGTAGTAGCTAATCGAGGATATTGACTCCAAAGCAAAATACAAAATTCTACAACGCTAGCACAGAAAATGAGGCTTTGTGCACAGAATTGTTTTTCAAGTCGATTAAATTTTTTACTCTGTTAATGCCAGGTATGAACCGTCGTACTTGCGAAAGGATTAATGACATTTATTTGATAATCAAGTAATGGAAAATAGTTAGAAAATGATAATAGAGGTTATCTACTATTTTCCGCACTTCTGACAAAATTTTAAATTATTTTGGAAAAAACTTTACTCTTGGAAAGCACCAATCTTTGAGTTTTTAACTTTCCTGGTCCACAATTCTAGATTCTCAGTGAAAGATTGTCTTGAAAAGCATCTTTTTTTTATTCATAAAATTATTATCATGTGGATGAAATGAATTTTCTGCTCCAGCAAAATTATTAAAAAATTCGTCAAATTTCCTCATTCATCTCCTTAGCCATGTCAAATAAGTACGGATTTGATATCCCAAATATTTTGGAAGATATAAGTAGAGACCGGATTTTTATGCTGTAAAAACTGTCAAAATATGCAGTTAGAAATGCTGAAATATGCAAGTAATTGGCAGAACAAGTTGAAATATAATAATATATGCCGCAAAAGATGGCAAAATAAATTTTTTTATGAACTAAAAAATTAAATCTGATGACAAAATGACTATATATTTTAAGGAGTGCTATTAAAGGAATAAAATGATAAAGTATACTATAGACACAAAGTGTCAAATATGTACTTTTATTGGGTAAAACATTCGACAAAATTCTCATTTCATTTAATATATTAGAAAATCTTTAAACTCAAAGAAATATTAGGTGCAATTGAATAAAATCAACATAATAAATATAATAATGTTTCAAAAGTGTGGTCGAAAAAATACTGGTGGCTAGTTTTATTTCACAGACACGATCGTTTTGTATTGTTTTTATTTTTTTATATTAACAAGCTTTTCTTATTGAAGTACAAATAATAAACTAATAAAATAATGCAAATATTTGACCGGCTATAATCTGATCCCTATAATAATTTACACACACTTCCATACACAGGAACACCCAATGGCTAAAATGGGCTATAGTTCCCGAAAGCCATTAAAAAAATAATAAATAAAGAAATAATTAAATAATTAACAAAGGATCACAAAAATAATTAAAATTTGATTGTAATTGTGAATAATTTATGGTTACAGGTATTTTTCTAAACTATCTTCAGGTATAATATCTAGTACAACTGAATAATAAGAAAAATGAGTGGGCTGTTGTTTTGTAGCTTGTTTACATCCTTTGTAATCCAACTTCCTACATCGTAGTCCAACACTACCCTTTTAGTGTCGTTGAGGCCTATTTCAGTTTTCTTCGATTTTAAGCTAGTGTCCTCATGTTTTATTTAATCTTTTTTTTCATTCTTTCTCCGAAAAATAACTTTTAAAACCTCTGTATTTGACACGAAATATGTAATTTTATGCAATATCCTTAAAATATTCAATTTTATGCAATATTACTCAAATATGCAGTATAAAATTTAACCCTAGATGCATGATTCGGATAGATAATTGATCTCCTGAGTTGTACGTGGCGGCAAACAAAATATGCAATTGCATAGGAATCCGGTCTCTAGTTATAAGGTACCGAACCCTCGGTATGCGGTTCGACTCGCACTTGTATTTCATACTATCGTAGTATTATTGTTCCTAAGATAAATTTATTATTAATAAATATTATCTTATTTAAATAAACTAAGAGAAACATGGAAATTGATACAGTCGAACCCGCTGATAAAGAGCCCTGATTTAATGAATTCCCAGATTTAACGAGGAAATGGGAAATAATTGGTTGGAATAATGTTAAGGTAAAAACGTTAAAAACGACCCGGGCACTCGGTCATAACGCGCTCGTTATAAGCTGGTTCGTCTGTACAATGAGTTTTATAATTTGGTTAGAGACTGTAATAATGTTATACTTTAGAGTTGCAGTATAATATTATTTGAATAAAACTTATTTAGGGTAAATATTTAGTCTATTAAGCGATTTAAAAATAATCTTTTAATAAAACTTTTTTTATTTTAGGGAAAAGAAATTATTGAATATTTTGTTAATGAACTTAAAAAAGAAGGCTTAACCTATGTTGAACCTTGGACTGAGATATCGAATAGCAATGAACCGGGAAATTCTGATTCTAATCAAACAAGCATCAGGTATGATAGTGATCCATTACAATTAATATTAGATCTAAAATTAATTTATTTTTCTTATCTTTAACTAATTAATACTTCTCCGTTTATTTCAACTTGACTTTTTTTATTATATATTTATTCCAAAAATTAAAAAAATTTCATTATTTTATTGTTTTATTATTGATATATTATCTCGTGCATAAATAACGGTACGATTAGCCTTAGAGATACGTTAACTAAACATAAAATATTACACACACTCACACCAATAGAATAACCTTTCACTAATAAAATATTCGTTTTTTTGTCTTTAATAAAATAATTAAAAATTCATTAATTTAAAAAGACAATAATTTTATTTTATTATATTGAAAAATAGTTATATATAGGGTGGCCCAATAGCAACAACATAAATGTCAGAAAGTTATAAAATAATTAATTAGCAGCATTACTAAGTAGCATGCTACTCACTTGTAGAATGCCTAAAAATCATACAATTATAAACTGATGCTATGTGAAAACAAGTTCATTATCATTTTCGATTTAAATCCTGTCCCTTAAATTCTTTTATTATTGATCTCTTTATTTTATTTTTTATTTGTATGTCCATTCTAAAAAACAAGTCGTCCAAATTCAACTAATTAAAATTTGTTTGTATTATTAAGTAATATTCTGATTCCTACACCCAAATACAGTAGAAATTGGTATCCTAAAATAATTCTATCACATCATAATTTTTTGGTACAGGTTGAAATTATATTTATTTCAAACCCTCATAACTTACTCAAAATTTTATTTTTTATTATTACCATTTTTCAATGCGCTGATAAATAGATATGATTATTCTAAATAAAAAATTCATAGAAGTATCTTAAGTCACGGTGGTGCTGTTGCTGTGGATTCTTATAGGTGTTAAATAAAAACAAAAGCTTCTTTTTCAGCAATTAAATTTCTGAAAAAGAAGATTTTGCTTTTATTTAACACTCATAGAAGTATTTTCATATGCCAAAATAGAGGGATATTTATACTCATTCCTCACTCTTCACACAACAATAACTTACTGAAAAATTAAGATTTTAATATTTTCTTATTTTAATTTTTCAATGTGCCTATGAAAATTAGATATGATAACCATTAATTCTTGTTTTCTAAAAAATGTGATATGAAACGCAAAAAATAAATTTATTTCTGGATATATTAGCAGCCGAAAATCTATAAGAATTTACTAACAAGAATACAACTATCGTTCCCTCAAACAAAACTACTTACATAAATAATCAAGACCCTTTGAGACACAATAATGTGAATGTTTTAGCAATTTTAGTGAAAATGAATGGCTTGGATTGAATGATTTGTCAATCTTGTATTGTCGCATAATTAATTCATAATTTATAAAATATGGCCGCTGTAGTTTTAATAGTTTCGAAATAAGAATAAATTTAAATTTTCTCTTGCTGAATGAACATGAGCACCCTACTTTATACACATTTAGGTATTTTGAAATAAATTAAGTATATTAGCAGATATTTGGACAGGAAAGTAGAAAATCAAACAATTTTCTACTTTCCTGTCCAAATACCTGCTAATACGATATACTTAATTTATTATTAAATAATATGGATGCGATTGAATCTAATACATATTAATTGATTTATTGTATTAAATAAATACAGTTATTTTATAAAAACTTTTATCAAAATTCTCATTTAATACATATTTAGGTAAAAAAAATTTTTTATACATATAATATAATCGAAATTGTCTTAATATTTTTTTCCCTAGAAGTGATATCGAGTCCGTTAAAGATGTTTCATTAGATTCAACAAAACGCAAAAACATGTCACCAGGTAAATTTAATAATAATATAAATAAGTGACCAGTAAATACAATAAATTACCCCTATTATTTAATATTTTCAGGGGAATGCCAATATCAATTAGAAACTGATTATATTCAACGTTATCTTGGAGAATTGACTTTAATGCAAGAATCATCCCTGATTCAATTAAGAAAATCAATTGCGGATCTACAAAAAGGAAAGGTAGCTATTTGAGATTAAATCATTGGATTTTTTTTTAAATTAACTTATATTCTTATTACTTATTTTTATTATACTCTAGGTACCTTCCGATTCCACTCTTTTACGCTTTTTACGCGCCCGAGATTTCAATGTAGAAAAAGCCAGGGAATTACTTTCTCAATCAATTATATGGAGAAAGAAGCATCAAGTTGATCGATTATTAAGTGAATATCAAATGCCACAAGTGATTAAAGATTATTTCCCAGGATTTTGGCATCATCAAGATAAGGGTAAAAATCTCAATTATTAGGCTACCCGTTATTTTAATCTTTTTAGAAATATTTAATTAAATTTAGAAAGCATTTTAAAATTCTATAATTCCGTTTGAAAACTTTTTGAATTTTAGTTGCTGATAAATTCGAAATAATTGGCGAACAACTTTGATTATTTTTTTGATTTGAAAAAATTATTTCCCCATATCCTTAAAGCCGCATTCACACAACGCTGACGACACGTGTTAACACGTCAGCTGACGAGTGCAAAACAAAGAATCAATTATTTTAATGTGTCGGGACGCGACATAACACGCTCGCTGACGCGTCAGCTCTAAATATATATTCCCAGAACTCGTCAGGCCGTCAGCCATGATGAACATGGAAGAAGAGCTCATGGAGCATGTAAAAAAATTTCCGATTTTGTATTATCAATCCAATAAGGATTACAGAAATAAAATAAAAATAATAAATAATAAATTATTAATATTATAACTCCTAAACTATCAACTCTACGGCAAATTTTGTAATGAGCAAAGTTGTAGGGGATGTGATTTCTCACATCTTTTGTTTAAAAAAATTCCCAAAAAAGGTGGGGGAGGGTCAAAAAATGAAAATTCTTGCCCTTGGAGCAAACTCAACCAAATGTTGTATACATAATCTGTGGGCCACTAAAAGGCTAGAAATGCCAAAACTATCCACCAAAATGGGGGGAAGGTCAAAAAATGAAAATTCTTGCCCTTGGAGCAAACTCAACCAAATTTTGTGTACATAATCTGTGAGCCTCTAGAGAGCTAGAATCTCATTCATTCTCATCTTTGAATTCTAATCCCCCTTCCCCTGCATCAAATCAATATATTCTTCCTCCTCATCTAAATCATCCAAAAGTCTTCGATCCATTCCGCAACGATGTATTCCTGTCTGTATAAGCAACCAAAGAACAACTGACGAGCTAACACGTCAGCGTAGTGTGCACACCCCTCTTGACGCTGACGTGTTAACACACGCCGAAGAGAACGTCAGCTGACGTGTTAACACGTGACATCAGAGTAGTGTCAATGCGGCTTAAGAATCTTAATTTATAAATCATGGACACGAATGATCCTATATCTAAACAACATATTTTTTCAAAGAAGAAATAAACATCGAAAAGTCCTTGAACACCTATATAAACACAAAATAATATAATATAATCAAAAAGATCACTTCATTTTCAGCTTGAAAAATTAAATAAATAATTATATTTTGTTTTTAGATGGCCGACCTTTATATCTTTTACAATTGGGCCAAATGGATGTCAAGGGTCTTCAAAAAACTATTGGCGAAGAAGGACTTTTACAATTAGTAAGTTTATAATTATTTATTAATAAATATTTTATTTGTTTTACTTTACGCATTCGTTTATTTTTTAGACACTACATGTTTGCGAAGAGGGTATTCAATTAATGGAAGAAGCAACAAGAACACAAGGCAAACCGATATCTACGTGGACTCTTTTAGTAGATCTTGAAGGTCTCAATATGCGGCATTTATGGAGACCTGGAATTCGAGTAAACATTTTTTTCAAGTGATTCTTTTCAATAACCATAAGCGTGAAACATTATTCATATTTATTTTTTCAGACTTTACTGAAAATTATCGAAATGGTTGAAGCTAATTATCCAGAAACGATGGGGCGGGTTCTCGTCATACGAGCTCCTCGTGTTTTCCCCATTCTCTGGACTTTAGTTAGCACATTCATTGGTAAATAATTTTGCATTTTAATTGAAGACTTTTTATATTTATTATGAATTTAAAATTTAAATAGTTATTTTATTTTTTCTTATTACTTTCAGATGAAAATACACGTAGCAAGTTTTTATTCTCAGGTGGAAATGACTATCTAGATGCCGGGGGTCTCACCGCTTTTATTTCAAAAGAATATGTTCCTGATTTCTTAGGAGGACCCTGTAAAGTAAGTTTTAAATTAAATTTTACTTTCTCTGTTTTGTTTTATTTTATTTTTTTATTTTAGCATATAAATACTTATAAAATATTCAGTCTAATTTCGAAGGAAAAAAAATCAAAAATAAATTAAAAAACTATTCATTTAGTATTTTATATAAATATAATACCTAACTATTTTTACTATGATGTTAATATATTTTTTTTGTTTTTTTATCATTGATATACCTGTTTTAAATGTATAATTCTTTTTTATCTGATTAATCAAATAAAACCACCTTTATAATGAAAAAATCTCATGCACGATGTTTCGACACCTATTTCTGGAGTCGTTTTCAAGTGCTGTGGGAGAAGTCTCTTGATAGACTTTCTTCGAAAAATAACTCAAATAGCAAAGCATTTTAATCCAATCCATTAATTAATAATAGATTTTTAAAATTTAATCTTGAATGTTTATTTTTAGCTCCTATTTTTCTAGTCCTTATGAAATACTATTAACTTTATTGTGTTAATTTGAATAAAAAGTATCAAACACCAAAAGTAGTTTTTTGGAACTCAGTGAAAACTTCGCAACTATCGAAAACAAACAGACCTTTTCTCAAAGTCTAGATTAATAGAAGAGCTTAAAGGAAACTTAACTGATTATAGTATCCCACTATTTTTACTTACTCGTCTTTTTAACAAATTAACTTTATCATTAAATAATGTAGAAATATCGAATTTTTCTCTTCAGGTTCTTTTATCCAATTTTATTTTTTATATACATTACTATAATTATACCTTCTAACTAATTATATTTTCTCTTTCAATTTAAAAATTAATTTAACGTCATTATATTCAATCGTTATAATTTATAGAGAGTATACCAAACTCACTTTTTCTCCAATTTAATGTTACTAAAAATTCGTAGGTACTCACCTTGAACTTTACTACTCATAGAATTATCAAGTCTAAAAACATAAACGTGATTACGTGATAGAAAATTGTAATTAATTTTCTCTTCTAATCTCTCTCGATTAACTTATTTGAAAAGAGGATAATTTTCTATATATTTTATTCTATTATTACATAATTGATAAAAGAGAATTATACTTATTTATTATTTATTTATCTTTTTCTTTATTTAACGTTATCTTTTTCAAGATTAAGAGATAATTTTGAAGGTAAAAGGGAATTAATATGTACTTGATTAACAATAGTTTTTGTTAAATAATACTTGCTTTCGGATCTGTGGCTCGTCTCCGCCTGGTTAGGCCAAAGGACCTCATGATCCTAGCTCGGTTCCGCTCTCTCTATATTCGTCGTATTTCGAAGATGAGTTGAGCGTAAGAGCTAACGCGCAGTTTTTTATTTACATACATCTGTTATTTGTATTTTCTTACACCCCACTTATAAAAATCTCCATTACAACTTATTGTTAGTTTTATAATAATTTCACTCATTATTTCCACGTTAGACAAATGCGCTTACACTTACAATTTTTATAATATTTACCTTTACATCAATTTAGTGCTAAATCCATTTAATTTTATCATAAGAGTGTGTTCAATAAAAATTTAATTAAAATTTTTTTCAATAGTAATCAGTAGTTTAATTTAAAGTAATGAGTGTCAAAAAATGTATAAGACGTGAAGCAAAATTATTTTAAACTACGATTATATTTTCTCTCTGTAGATCTGGATTCCGATAACCACTATAACTCAAGAACGAAAAGTTATAGAAACCTCACTTTGGTGTCAAGAAATTTCTAATTCTATACACGAAAAGCTTATTAGATTTTGGGCCTTCTAGCTTTAAGAACTAACTTGTTAAAAAATATGTAGAAAACATTTTTTTTTCTTTTTTTTTTTGAAAAGAGAGACAAAATCAAGTTTCAGATTTTACATTTACATATTCAAAGACTTCATTCATAGCTCAAGACGGTAGCTGTTAAAAAAAATATTCAAATATGCGGACAACGTACCGAGGCTTGGAAAAGGGAAAAGTTGTCATTTTTGCTACAATTTTGTTTGTGAAAAATAAAAATGTTCTAGGCCAAAGTATGTAGAATCAACGAGCTGACATCAAAGTTACTTTAATTCCATTTGAAAATGTACGGAGCAAATGTTTGAATCAACAAAAAATTATTCAAAATAATGTTTGGTTACCCAAAACTTAAATTTATTTAATTCTTAAAAAAAATTATATCCATGTTAAGAAAAAAAACATTTTTAATAATTTTTTGTTCATTTGAAAATTCCCCCAGAACATTATGAGTAAGAGAAAATTATCTAAACAGACGTATAGGTCTTAACGTTACACCATTGATTCTAGTTGGGGTTATAACCTTTTTATTTTTAACCAACTTCAAAAAAGGAGGAGGTTCTCTATTCGACTGAATTTTTTTTTTTTTTTTGTGCCTATGTTACCTCATATCTCCGCCAATTGTCAACCGGATTTTGAAAAAAAATTTTGCATTGGGTCCAGTCTAGCTTCCGATTGGTCCCATTTTTTTTCGTTTTTTTTTCATAGGTATTAGACCTTTTTTATTAGGTTTGTTTAGACCTAACCTCTTTGTTTATGAACCGATTTCGATGGTTCTTTTTTCATCCGAAAGGGGGTTTCTTAGGGATGGTGTCATATTAATTTGGTCAAGTTCTGATGATATGATCACTATTAATAACATCAGTAAAAAGAGAAAAATAAAAATAATTTTTAAGAAAAAAATAAAAACTGACTTCAAAAAATTAAATGCAACAAATAAAATACACTAAAAGGTATAAAATAATTATTATCTTATTTAGTTACAACTAAACGACGAAATATTAACATGAAATTACTTTTTGAAGTTGGTGCCAAACATATACCTTTTATGAATCGCACTCGACGGATCTTAGTACGTTTGGCGGGTACGCTCGGTTATAGGTATAGTTTGTTTGGTACCGACTTCAAAAAGTAATTTCATGTTAATATTTCGTCGTTTAGTTGTAGCTAAGTGGGATAATAATTATTTTATACCTTTTAGTGTATTTTATTTGTTGCATTTAATTTTTTGAAGTCTGTTTTTATTTTTTCTTAAAAATTATATAAATCAAAAAATACCCATTCAATTCAAATTAAACTATCGATTAGTATAAAAAATTTTAATTAAAATTTTAAAGCACACACTCTAATTGCTTTTATTATACTCATATCACTGTTGATTCGTATAAAAAGCTCATCATCATTTAATTTCTTTAGATAGAAAAATTATTAATAATTGCACATTATCAAATGTATCGCTTTTACGCTATATCCTTTACTTTTCACTATTTATGTTAAATAAAGAAAAGAAACCTGTATTTATAATTAATTGTTAAATTATTATTACACAAGCCGTAGTTAAATAGTAATATTTAATACGTAAATTAATTTTAAAGTTGATATTGATATTTCATAATATGGAAATTTCAAGAATTAAAATTTTTAATGGGAAATTTTTTATTAATTTTTAGTTAAATTTCTGATAGTCATTAATTTTTTTTATAAACTCCAAGACATTTCGATTTCGGAGCAATCGTTTTCAAGTGTTGATAGTAAATCGAAAATCGATCTAGCTATCTCATTTCTATAATGGGAATCAACTAACACTTGAAAACTGCTTCAGAATCAGGGGCCGAAAAGCCATGTTCATCATTCACTAATTATTTTTCTATTTACCACAAGTAGACAACCGGTCAAAACTTTTAAAATAAAAATTCTTGTTGTTGAGGATTTGATGGTCAGGTTGATGAACTGGAAAATTCTCTCATGGTCAAATTAGAAAATTTGTTTACATTTTTTAGTTGATTAAAAACATTTCGACTTCTAATTCAGACGACACTTTCGAGTTATCATAAATATAGTTCGAGTCAATACAGCCATATCGATCTGTTAAAATCGATGAGTTGACTCGAACGTCTCGTATTTATATTATTACTTGAAATTGTTGTGTCAGAATTAGAAACTGAAACATCGTAATTAAACTAGAAAATTTAAACTAATTTTCTAATTTCACGGTGGGTGTGTTCTAACCCGAAAGAATTCGTTAATTCAAATTCAAAAGAAAATTATGAACCTCTAAAATACTATTTTGGATTGAATTTCATATTCTAAAATTTTTTTTTATAAGCTAAAAAATTAACTTTGCATTATGAAAAATTTAAAGACCAAATATCTTATTAGAAATATTTGATTTCAAGTCAGAAAATTGGAAGTCGAACCAAACTGACAAATTTGGCTTAGCTCAGATTGCAAGTTTGGCACTTGGGTTCGACTACCAACATGTCTATGTAATTAGGAATTTGATTCAGCATTTAAATTCTTCTTAAAATAAATTAATACTATTGTGGTGAAAATTCTCTCGGGTAGAATACACTCATGGTCAAATTAGAAAATTTGTTTTAAGTGAAAAATTCCTTTTCCAAAAATTCAAACTCACTTGTTTTTTCTGTTTTAAAATATTCTATTTTCAACTAGGACGTTCATGAATTTTTGCTCAATAGTAATTATATACAATCACTTTTATTTCGTCAATCAGCCATTAGCCTTGCGATTTCTATAAATAATTTACAAATATAAATATTTATACTTGTCTAAATCA
Organism: Forficula auricularia; assembly: GCA_024734495.1. Taxonomy (NCBI): domain Eukaryota; kingdom Metazoa; phylum Arthropoda; class Insecta; order Dermaptera; family Forficulidae; genus Forficula; species Forficula auricularia. The sequence continues at coordinate 50,373,755 of JALMQS010000099.1, forward strand.
TTTTTTTAATTTTAGACATTTAATGTCTTAAATGTTTTTATAAAAAGTTTTTCATGAATTACAAATTCTTTTCTTTTTTTTATCTAGACACCATTTGGCTCGGAACGAGGTTTGGTACCCAAATCACTTTACACCATGGAAAAAGATGAATGCCCACTTACTGAAGATAATCTCTATCATTCCGTTTCTCTTTCTAAAGGACAGGTGAGAGAAAAATTTAGAATTAAAATTGATCTAAATACAAAAAGAAAATTCCAAGATTATTTTAAAATTTAAATATTTATGATTACTTTTTAACATCTGTCTGCGGTCTAACGGCCACAAATAAACTCCACTGAAAACATTGGCACATTAAATTCTCACCAGTCTCTCAGCTTAACAACTCGCACTATGTTGCAAAAGATCCCATAAAAACCGTTGGCCGCTCAGTCCTAGCAATATAACTTTGGTTTCTAGCAAATATTTAGATAATTTTAATTCATAGAGTGCAGCTTTATAATTTTTTTTTGGAAAAATCATTGAGAGCGTCCTCTAATTAATCCGAGTTGTAGGTATTAGCTAATTTTTTTTTACATGTTAGAAGGATTATATCAACCTTCTTCAGGAAATGAACCTAAATTCCAAAACGATCACAGCGCTTTGATTTTCTTTCGAGGCGGATATCGTTAAGACACTTAGGCTCAGTTGAAGGTGTGAATATTATCCTTTTGACATGTAAGAAAAATTGAAAAAAATTTACGGCATTAGCTTGTACTGAATCCGGGCTGTTATGGATGATTTTTATTACATTGCCTCGAAGGACAGCAGCGAGGTCCAGATTACTTTTTGGCATTTGGATTCAATTCCAAAAGAATAAAACCCTGTTGGTAAATTGAACTTTTATATTCATTCCAGGAATAATCATCCTTTATCCATTCGAATTTTGAAATTTTTTAAGCTATATGATTTGACTATATGTATGTTTAAATTTAGGGCCAGTTGTATGTCGGTTGGTAAACTCTTTTTAAACGTTGGCAAAGAGTAAAACCTTAAAATTCACCTTGTGCCGGGTGGGATGGCTAATCAGATGAAAGTGCCTGTCATGAATTTTAAGGTTTTACCCTTTGCCAACGATTTTGTTTTTTTTATAATGAAAATGATGAGAGGAGTTACACCAAAGAAGGTGCAACCCCTAAAGGCCTGGGTTGGCCCCTCCATCGTGAAAAGAGGAAGAAAGAATTTTATGAGCTAGGCGGGGGTCGAAGGTATCTGTGGATACGGGTCTTAAATAGCTGATGGTTATAAGTCGCGGGGAAGATGGTGGCAGGAAGCGAGTTCCAGTCTCTGAAGGTCATAGGGATAAAAGAGTTGCCGAAAGCGCTTGTTCGATTTTTCTCCAATTTGACAGCGAAGGGATGCTGAGCGTTCGAAAACCGCGTGTTTCTCGCAAAGAGGGCTTTAGGTGGGATAATTGATTTCAACTCGACTGAACAGACACCGTGATAGTATCTGTAGTACAGGGAAAGGGCAGGAACGGTTCTTCGGTGAGCCGTTTAAAAAGAGTTTACCAACTGACCTTCAACTGACCCTTAGAATCAGTTGACCACGAAATTTTCTAAACACTTAAGATTAATTCTTTGAGTAAAATTCTTACGCGTGTTCTATATGTCAGATTGGGTTTTCCTCGAAGGACAACTCTTGGTCCCGATTGCTTTTTGACACTTGGGTTCGATTCGTGAATACAACTCGTCTGACATAAAATAAAAATCATACATCTACATAATAACAGCTCAGATTGAGATAATCTCGTGATTTTTTCCAAGCAAGTCGAATCTCTTTCTCTCGGCAAATTAGCTTTTATATATAAGGATAATTATCTATATCGGATTAAGTATACTATTTAATTGAAAAGTTTTTTTTTGCCAAGAGTAGCAGAGTTGTTGATTCATAAAAATAAACAAAGAGGTTGTCCTCTGCTTGATGCAATTCTAACTGGCTTTCCAGTCAAGTAAGAGCAAAAAAAATTTCAATATCCACGTGATACTGACCTCATGACAAATAATATTTATAATTAAAAAAGACTGATGATGAAAGCCAAGCCTTCGAATCTATAGTCTCAAACAAATAAATAATATATAGATATATATATATATAGGTGTGTATGTTTATTTGCATCAAACAGAGGACAATCTCTTTGTTTCTCTTTATGAAGTATACTTTTAATAGAGCACACTCATTTATTTATAACACCTTAGTTAAAGCCGAGGCCGCCTCCCTCTACTCGCGTCCCATCGAAGAAGCGTTTCCGTACTTTGCCTCTTTTATAAATACTATCATGGCATGTGATGAGTTGAAGTCAATAATTGCCCTCAAAGCGGCGTAGCACGCGATTTGCCGACTCCCAACGCCCCTTCGCGGTTAAATTGTAAAAGTGCCGGGCGACTTCATTCGCCAATACGTTTATCGCCATGACTTCGAGGAACTGGAACTCTCTCCTGCCCTCTGGGATCTTTCCCATCACTTATATATAACTTTCAAATCTTTAAACCTGGGTCATAGACACCTATGCCCCCACCCTTTCTCTTGATCGAATTCTCCTCCTCTTCGGTAATTGAGGGGTCTTTCGAGATCCATAGGGCTCCATCTTCTTGGTGTGGCCCTTTTTGCATTCGATCGCATAAAAAAAACAATCTCATTAATTTTTTTTTAATTATTCTTTAGTTATCTCAACAAAATTACTGTGACCAAAAAGTACTTTCATGAATTTAAATAAAAAAAAGTTGGGGGGGGCTCATTGTGAGTCGACTTTGTAGACTCTGTGCACGACTGAGACGTTAAAATAAAAATTACAAAGAATTTTAAAAGACATTTTCAACTGTAGCTCACTCAATACGCGAATTTTTTTCTTCGGCACTTTTTATGTTTTGGGGGTGCCTCAAATATTTTTGATTTTGATTTACCTTGACTATTGAACTTTTTTCGAAAAACTAACTCTATAATTAAATGCCCTATTACAATTTCATAATTTTAATAATTTAAATGCAAAACAGACATCCTAGTCTCTCCATTAGTGTTTTAATTTTATCCTTTTTTGGACGGAGCCCTAAAACCCAATCGATTCCAAAATAAGAAATCTAACATTAATTTTTAAATAATCTTCCTCTATTTTCAGACAGCTTCATATTTTACTCACCACTCTTTGTCGAATTCCTAGTAGTATATGAAATTTTAAAAAGTACTAACAAATTAGAACTTAAAAATATTTTCAAATTTTAATTCTTTTAGGTTCATGAAGTCCTTATCAACAATGACGATCCTGGTAGTGTTATAACATGGGATTTTGATGTGTTAAGGCAAGATGTTGCATTTACTGTTTTTCGAACAAGATCTCCAGTTTTGGCGCCCATGCCTCCAGGTAAATTAGTCTGAATCAAAATCTCTATCATATTCACAATGCTGTATATTTTTCATCAATCAGCTTTAACAGTCAAAATTATTTTTATTTTCTCTACAACTTCACTGAGTCGCATATTATGTTTTTTCATTGAAATTTATTTATTTATGATTTTTTTCTTTTTTTTTATTATTATTTTTTATCTCATTTTTTAATTTATATTTTACTTTATTCTTTTTTTTTTAAATTTGTCATCATTTTTTTGTTTTTCATCATCATCATCATTATTCACCGACCATAAAGGAGCACTGCAGACATTAAATCCTCTGGCTCCAGATCCCGAACATCGATCTGCCATCGAAAAATCTTGGAAAGAAAATGTGGATTACTTTCGAGTCGAAAAATCCATACTATGTCATGATGGAGAAAGTATTCAGGTGAAAATCTTAATTCAAATCATTTTAAAATTGTACCGGTCTTGTTCTCCAAATTCAACCTTTTGCAAATCAAGTTTTACTGCAAAAATATTTTATTTTATTTAAGCTTTGGTAAAAATAAATAAAAAATAAAATTCATGTTCGTAAAATTAATTGATTTTATATCACAAGTTGTTTTTGAGAAAAAAATCAATCTTTCTTTCTCAAATAGATACTCATTTCTTTACAAAAATTTGCCTCTGCATTGGTCCAATGCTGAATCTTTATTTCAGTTAAGCAGTAATTTTTACTTTTCCTATCTGTTTGAATGGAGTGAAAATACTTGGCTTTCGTAATATATTGCATGTTTGGAGGTGATGGTCTCAAGGGTCTGACTAGTTGCCCGGAAAGCTTACTAGTGCTTGGGTTCGACTCCCGAGGGGACAAGACCCAACTACATTCAATATAAACAAATCTATTAAAATCTTTTATAAATGACCTAAATTCATGGTCGTAAAAATAAATTAATTAATTAATTTTAAAAAAAATAATAAAAGCAAATTTTTTATTTATTTTTTTAATTTTCTTTATTGTCCCCGGAAACACAGCCCATTTAGACAGCACATAAGTAAACAAAAGTAAATTAAATGTTAAAAAATTCAAAATTTATTTATTATAAAGAAATACAATAAATATGGAATTCATTAGGGTCGCCCCTAGCATTCACGCGGGCCGGGGAAAAAATAAAATGCGAGTCCCCTACAATAAATTATTTTTTATTTTTCACTTAAATCGCCACCAGATATTGCCCATATTTATAGACTAAAATTAGGTAGTGTGTATGAAAACTGTCTGTATCAGCTAGCATATTTTTCCCACTTAATATATTAATTTTGAAAAGTCTTCTTCAAAGGCTTCAAACATAAAAGAATATGGTGGTGAAAAAGTAGAGTATCCCTTGTCTGATCAACAAGATTAGGCACTCCTGGGTTTTGTGGAAGCTTAGGTTGCAGTGGCCCAACTACAGCAATCGAGGCCTGGGGTGGATCTCTTCCTGGGCCCCTCTTAATCTCTGAAGAATGTATTTATAAAAGATTTTTGTAGTAAAACTTGATTTGCAAAAGGGTGAATTGGATTTGCAAAAAGTTGAATTTGGTGAGCAAAACCTGTATAAGTATTTATAAAATAAAATTTAATCAGTTATCTGTATATCACATAAGCATTTATTATTTTTTTAGGGTTCTCATGTAACGAGTCATGTTGGAACTTATATTCTTCAATGGAAATTCCACTTAAGCCACCAATTAGATCTGCTTGACTCCCTTACATCCCATAAAGCTAAAATTATGTATTATTATGAAAAATTACGCTCTGCAGACTACAAGTAAGTGGAATTTGTATTTTTCAATAACTTTTACTTTGATCAACAAAGTTTTAAAAATATTTTTTCGGCTTTTCTAAAAAACATTGAGTTTCGTTCTTACTGGTTTAAATTTTTTATAGCCGCCATTCATTTTCTTTTATCATATAAGTAATTTTATTTTAATAAATTCAATTATTGCTTATTAATTTTTTTTTTCGCTTGTTAGGGGTTCAATGTCAAGTTTGCAATCTGGCCAAAGCGGATTTTCCGGCTTGAGTAAGGCATCTCTGGCCAGTTCTTGTCCCTCAAGATGACCACTCAGCCCAGTTACAGATGAAGCCGACGAAAATCCTGTATCCCGGCGCAATTCCTGGCTAAATTCTTCAATTTTGCATGATAGACTTAATCTCAATAATGAACTTTAATAATTCTAATTTATTTTTAATTTGAATGAAATTAGCTTTTTTTTTAAACATCTCAGTTCTACATTTCGAGAGCTATGTAGAATGTAGAAAGATGTAATGTGATTATAAATAGATAAATATAATCTCACTTAATTTTTAAAATTCGAATTATGAGGTGTACCCGGTGTAAAAATACTAATAAAGTATTCACTAATATTAATTTTTTAATATAGAATTGAATGTTAACCGAGCCAATTTAATGACATTTGGCTTTGCATGACACTATTTCTAGTGACGACGGCAAATTTGATTAGTACATATGCCGAGTTGTATTGATTCTAGAAAAGATTTTCTTGACATAAAATAGAATTTTCAGATTCCCTTGCGGGTACAAAGGAATGGATATGCATTGCCTCCAATAGAGTAGGAAAATGTTAAAATTTTATTGAATTTTTTTATTCATTCCCGTCGAATGATATCTTTTAGATGTATATACAATTTTAGAGAATAACAATTAAATATCGCACCCCTAGATTATTCATTTATTTATTTAAGATTAGAAATATATAAATTATATTTATTAGAGTATATGATATTTATTATAGTATATGATATTTATTATATATATATTTAGTGAGAGAATAGATGAAATGTTTGAAATATTAATATATTATATATACAAATATAAAATTTATTTTCTTTAAAAAATTGTAAGTTTTCCAATAAATGAAATCAAATATATAATACCTAGTTAATTTTTTTCTCAAAATAAAACATAAATATATTTTTAACAATAATTCTCCTCAAATAAAAAAGTATAATATAAGCCTTCGACTGTGAGCAATATTATTAATTTTAATCGTTATCTTATTATTTTAGTTTATTTATGATTTAAATAAACAAAATTAAGTAACTTGTAGGTACTCTAAGGTTTCGGTAATTGCAGATTGTCTTGTTTTAATCATTTTCATTCGATTTTTTTTTTACTTATTCGGGTATTTTGAATTTTTATTTTGACTTTTTTATTCTTTGCTTTTTATTTTTTGCAAAAACCTCCATCTTTTTAATTGAGACCCCACTCGATGCGCATGGCCGTATTTTAATCAATTTTTTTTTTACATTTTTTGGATTATTTTATTAAGTTTTTCATTCGACGCACGAGTGAGAAACCAAATCAAAGCTAGTAGTAAATACTCTTCGCATTCGATTAAGAGAACAGAGTCTGATTAAGTTTATGTATCTTATCCTCGCCTGAGAGTGTAATCCTGGTAACTCACAAGGAAATTTTACAGGGCAGAGAAAAAACAAACAAAATTTAATATAAATTTATAATTTTCTAATTAATATATCAAAGAATAATTAACATATTAACGAGAATTGTTTTTGATCGCGCTTTTTAAACAAGATATAGAGTATATCACGAGACTACTGCTGGTTGGGGCTATTGGAGTCTGGACCAAGAGAGAATGAAAAAGATATGATCCATTTAGTTATAATCTAGCATCATTTCGCGTTTATATCAAACACTGATATGGATCACCAAATGAATTTGTAATCTGAGATGTTATATATTCAATCTCCCAGTCCAGCGCGCTCGATCTGTTAACACGTATGTTAGGTATTTGCTATTAATTAATCATAAGTTTCCTGTATTTGATTCGATCGCGAATCGAAAGCAGGTGATTTTTGTCAAATATTAAGTGAAAATAATATCCGAATTTATATATTTCTAACTTGAAATAATGAAGTTAAATAAATTTATAATTTTCTCATAAAGAATAATTAACATATTGATCGAATCAAATACAGGAAACTTATGATTAAAAATTTAATATTGTTGTTACGGAAAGAAACTATTTTTCACATTTTTTTCTATAACTTACGATCGTAATTTTAAGTAGCAGTTTTACTTGGACGATGCTGTATCTCTTTTTCTTTCGAACGTTATTAATATGTCATATATGATAAAAAATGGATTTAGCAAGTTTACACTCTAAGGCGACGATATATATTTTTGGAGTCGTCTTTTTCAGACCTTCATTTTGATAACCTACTCGATGGATTTCAAAATCTTTAGTGTTTTTAAGGCCCGTTTATGGCTCCCGAAATCCGTTATTTTGATTTTTCTAAATTTTTATATTCACCTTGTAATCATGACATCAAGACGAATCTAATGATTTATGGTTTATTAAAATCAGTCAGTTCAACTGTTTAGGCCAGTATTTCTCAACCTTTTTTGATTGACGGCACACTAAAAATATCTGGAATTATTTGCGGCACACCTGAATATAAAAATACAAAAAAAAGCTTCATTTGTAAGTTTCTTTTTTCAGACTACATAGAATGGTATTTGAGGGTCGATGAATCCGAATTGCATGTAGACATCTTTATACTTAATTGAAAAGTTTTTATTTTTACTTCTATATTATATCTTGTTATACTTCCTATACCTCCTTTATATCTCCAAAGATGGAGTTCTAAAAAAACTCCATCTGTTATGTGAGATTCTGATGTATACTATACCTTCTGTCTGTGAAGCACTAAATTCTATTAAATAAGTTATTTGTCCATTATGGCTAAATGAATAAAACATTTTTTAATTAGTACTCAGCAATCCAATCACATTAAAGAAATTTAAAGACTTGACTTATTTCACAAATCATTTGATTTTAAGAAAGAGCCAATTCGAATAAACGACAAATACAATTGGGAAAAAATAATATCAAATAAACTAAATTTTAAAAGATTTTTTTTAGTAACCGTTGAAGTAATTATAAATACTATTTCAAAGTTACAAAAGACATGAAATTTTAATTATTTGTCAAAAACCCTCGCGGCACACTTGACAATCTCTCGGGGCATATTGATGTGCCGCGGCACACAGATTGAGAAACACTGGTTTAGGCTATACGTGAGAATAAAGAGATTCACATATATGAATAGATAGATCACGGTGAAACACGTTGCCTCCTTTGCATGCCGTAGTTGAGTTTTAAATATGTTTCTCAATAAATGAAATTAAATAAATATAATACTTAGTTAATTTTTTCTAAAAATAAAACACAAATATATTTTTTAAGTAATTTATTAATATTTATTTTTTTAAATTAATAATTTTTTAGTATTAAAACAATATACAATATATATTCCATTGCTTATCAATATACCATATTTATGATATTTTAAACAAATATACATTCAGATTCTTTTTGAAATATATTTAAATATAAATAAGAAAAAAATTATTACTTTTTTTGATGTTTTGATATACTTTTTGGTTTCAGATCTCTTTTAGGCCTTCATTTAATAAAAATTCATAGAGTAAATTCTAATACTGTGTAAAAAAAAGTTTGAGCATTTCTTTTTTAGATCCTGAGAAAATTAATCTTAGGCGGCAGGTAAATTTTCAATGGCATTTAATATCACTGCATAATTAAAACCACTATTTTATAAATACTTTCATTTATTTTGTTTAGATATATAAATTGTGATTTTAATTAAAATAACGTTTTATTCTTTAACTGCAGCCGTTGCTTGAGTTTCTTAAAAATAAACATAAATAACATTTATATTCATTAAAAAAATGTAAACTTTTTTTAGTATATATTATATTTCAGCACTAGAAGGAAGGAATGTTGCCTTTGTATTGACATTAAGTTTATTTCGTTTATTTTTTTTTTTGGTCATTAAAGCCCTGTATATTGAGGCGAATGTTCATGATGAACTTCTTGGCCCCTTGAAGATAAGCGGGAGAAAGGATTTCTAGGACTGGTACGTTTCTTCTTTTTTTCTTCTGTATTTGTATAACAGTGTTCCCTGGTAAAAAAAAAATAAAGTAAAAATAAATACTATATTATTTCCCAAATTAAATGTAAAATACAAACGTATTTAACTAACAGATAATAATAACATTAAAATCAAGTTAAATAAACAACACTTAATAATTTATATTGAAGCTCTGAAAGTTTTTTCTTATTAAATTATTCAGAGTAGAAAAATTTAATCAAAATTTTTCAAAAAGTATCTTTTTAAAGATCATATTTTAGGAGTCGTTTGAATATACAAAAGTATATAGAATCAAGGCGGGGAGAGATTTAAAAAATGTGCGGGGCCAAAAAAAAAAATCTTTCATAATATTGATGCGAGAACGAGTTACACCAATATACAGCCTCAAAAGGCCTGGATTGTAACCCCCCATCGTGAAAAGAAGAGGATTTTATGGACATTATTATAAACACATTATTTCATTTTATATAAGATCATAATACAGTTGAATTAAATAATTTTTCTGGCCTTTTTCGTTGCAGTTTCTAATTAGGTCAACAATATTTACAGAATTTGCCAAGTCCAGACAAAATAGCAAGAGATGTTAAAAAGTTCTTGACTTGTTAAGGTAATTCTTAATTAATGTTAATCGCAAAAAAACTAAGCTCGGTTTTGTAAGTTGTAACCCCGTGCCAGGCTCTCGGGAATGCGCTGAACCCGCCTCGCGCCTGCCCTGAATAAAATCATACTAAGAAAATAAATCAAGCAACCTTTCTTTTCAACTATAGGTATTCAATAATCCCTTCACAAAGGTTCTACTTAGACCTCTTTATAGGGTGAAACAAAGAGTATTAAAAAAAATATATCAATTGATAATTTTAACCTCAAATTATTTTTATTTTAGTCAAGGGTTTTATGTAATGGCTAAGCGACAAATCAATTCCAGCCAGGGCTCTATTTTACAAAATGTATGGACTAATCCTTCAAGCGATTCACTTGTAAAGAAGCAAATAAATAGGGACACATTTAAAAAAATTATTTGCGAACAGTAGTAGAGGTAGATTTTATTGAAAAATCACGAGAATGTGAGATGATAGGAATAAGTTTTATTACATATCAGAACTTTCAGAAGGATTGTGTTCACGCCCTCGAGAATTGAGCCCGTTTGCCAAAAAGCAATCCGGGGCAATGGGTTCCCCTGAGGTAGGACTTATGAGAGTGAGGTTCTCACTAAATTATTTCCTACATAACAAAGTACGCCAGAGAAATAAGAATAACAACTGGAGAGAGCGATTTTTTTTCTATTCCTTTTCAAGTTTATAATTACTTTCATAATTAGATTAATCAATTTCGAATAGAGAATAGTCATTAGTGATAGTCGCATTTTCGAAATTGATTAATCCCATTTTGAATTTGGAAAGGTATAGCGATATTAATTGTGTATAATTGCATTACAATTGTATATATGTAATATATTAATCTTTTCTTGAATGATATATTTATATTTATTATTTATAAAAAAATACCCTTTTATAAAATCTTGAGCAATAAAAAAATATTGAACCAAATTTCTGTTTAATATTTTTTACTTTATCCAATGCGAAGCAAAAATTACCAAAAAAAGAATTTAGTCTTTTTGACTTTAAGTCGATTTTTCCACGTTTTCATTAGAGGTTGCCATTAATAGTCAAAACATCAAAAATGGAATTCAATAAGGTTATTCCTCTAGTATTAGATAAGCATCGATCATTATTTTTGATTTTAAGTCGATTCCTCCATGTCTTCAGCAATGATTACCAATAATAATCGAAACGTTTAAAATCCAATGTAGAATGGTTATTCCTCGAGTATTACATGAGAATCGATCACTATTTTTGAATTTAAGTCAACACGGACTTCAAATAGCAAGTGATATCTGATTAATAATAAAGGAATAAACATATTAATATTTCAAATGTCTTTGGATAAAGTTTAGCAACAATCCGTTGTAGTTTATTTTCTTTTTTGCCAAACAATGTTTTGTACATTGTGTCCATCTTCAGTAGTAATAATATTTTTATCAACTTTTTTTATTTTATTTGTTCAAGAGTGAATAAAAGGATATTTTCTATAATATTGTATATTAAACATATTCTCATATATTATTTATTATTATTGTATATATTGAGGATAATTAATGAAATCATTTAAAATAACAGAAAATCGAATAAACACATTTTCCAAATAATGGTTGTTTAATTAAATAATTTTTCAAACTTTCGATATAGGATAAATGAAAAATATTTGAAACCTTTATTTTTAAGTATAATACATTAGGATTGGGAAAGAGATGTTTTTTAACTTACCCAAAGAACGGAATCAATGCAATAAGAAGATCTTTATCAGGGGCAGAGGCTAAGTCACTATTACTTTGAATTAAATGATTCACTACACTTCTAAGATAATTTTGTAGACGACGTCTTCTCTCTTCAACAAAACGAGCATCCTAAAGCAAATTTTTAAAAAATATGAATATTTCTTTTTCTATAAATAAAACAATTTTTGCATTAAAAACTTTACTTTATTTCCAAGTGTTTTCTTTGGAGGAAAATCAAAAGTATTGACGACGGCATGATGCCTCTTTAATTCTTTATGTAATGAGAAAAATTGAGCATATCTTCTATAAATATTCCACTCATCGTCTCGTATTCGTACAAAAACTTGGTATACATGATGAGCGTCTGAAGATCCCCCAGTGAGAAAAGCTGATGGAATCCAAATATTGACAAGAACTCTTGAGGGTGATCCTCCGCCCAATCCTTCAGCTAATCCCATGCTTGCTGATGGGTTCTCATTTGTGCCGCCCTCTTCTTCTTCACATATGGGATCATTTGGCAAAGGCCCTCGTAAACTAATAAGTTCATCCCGTAATCTCTTAAGTGTACTTTCTTTTTGTCCTAACAGTCGATGTAATCGTTCGTTGAATTCCATTAGTTCTCCATGCATCTCAGCAACCTAAAAATTTATCTTTATTTAATTTATTTCATATTAAGGTAGTTCTTTCACAAATGCAAAAATTCAAGATTTTTTGAAACTTGGAATATAAGTCATTAAAAGCATAATACACATATTGTTAAAATTTGAAGACGATTTACCACACCAAACATGAAATAATTGCAATTAAAAATGACATTTTTTACATAGGGTAGATAGGGAAAGGGTGGGGATATGATCATTATTTTATTTTTTTTTCATTGAAGGACTTTCACCATCTTGATGAAAAACTAATATTTGTTAGAATAATATATTCGGAGTAACTTAAAAAAAATTGAAATTATTTACCACGTAGTTTTGATAAAAAACAAAAAAAACAAACCTATTTCAGCGATTATTTTTAGTGGAGGGGATATAAGCACAATGGCTTGGAAACGCTCCGGCAAGTATGTGTGTATCTATATAGAGATTTCGTAGTGTGAGTAGACAGTCACGTTAAAAAAAATACCCTAAAATTTTAGTTCCGTTCATATTTATAGAGTGGTTACGAGGCTAAAACTTTTTGTGTGGATTGTCGCGAAAGAACCTCCTTAAAATCTTTATTTGTGTGCTTCCTTCGTCTGCACATGATTATTAATTTTGATTAAAAAAAAACTTTTTTTTAAAGTATTTTAATCTTTAAAAAATATCCGTATATTATTTTCAATTACTAATATTAAATATTTTTTACCGTGTTTAGTCCACAAATTACTTTTACTTTCCAAATTCAAAGTCTTTTCTGTTTAACTATCCATTTCCATCTAATACTGGAGGAACAACCATCTTTCATTGCATTTTTGGAGTTTCGACCATTATTGGTAACCAATGCGGAAGACATAGAAGAATCGACTTAAAATCAAAAATAGGCATGCAGAAGAATTGTTCCTCCAGTAATATATGGGGATTTAGATTTAATCAGGGCAGACTATTTAAATTTGGTAAAGGAAAGTCATGTGATGTGCATGTAGTGGCAGCAAAAGACGGCACAATATTCAATCTTGGTAAGTGAAAGTAATATAATTTGGTCACTAAGAAGAGTTACATTTCAATATAATATATAATTAATTCTAACGTTTGGGAGTTTTTTCAATTTTTATTTTATGAAATACTTTTTAAAAATTTCAAAACCGCTCGAGAAAGCGTCTTATCGGCCCATTATTTGAATTTAAAAACTAAGAAAGAAGGCCACTTTAAATCTTAGAATCTAGGTTTATATTATATGTCAGAAGGATTCGCACCTTAGGATTCGAACCTGAGTGCAAGCCTGCTTTCCGGGCCGTTGGCTTATATATTATATTCTGAAATACAATTGGGAAAAGTGTAGTAGAAAGCCCAATAGGTGAGGGTGAGGCGTCTAACCTACAAAGCTATATTTAAAAGAAAATAAATTCACAGGAGTTATTCCAGGCAATTTTTTCGTTCATTTTTACTTATTTTAATAAATATTACTTATTCATTTCATTAGATCTAAAAGCATATAAAAACAAGCTCTCAAAGAGTCAGGACCCAGACAGGGCATCGCATACTTCCACATTATATTCTATGAATATATATAAATGTGAAAGTAATAATTAATAACTAAGAAAGTTATAAAGTGATTAAAGATTAACCAATTTTTCAAGAGAAATCAATGTGGGTGTCCTCTGCTTGACACAAATAAACATATAGGTAGCTACTTATAACAGGTCATTCAATATAGGATAAGTAAGTAAAAAACAAAATTTTGACAAAACTCGATTTTATTATTCAACATAGTTGCCTTCGAGGGCGATACGAGTATAACGATTTTCCAAATTTTCGATACCACTTTTATAGTACGATTTTTCTTTCTCGTCAAAATAGGACTCAGTTTCAGCCATTACTTCATCATTGGACTTCTTTTGGATTCTGGTGTGTAATAGTGAAGCCATGTCTCATCCATTGCACATATCGACGATAGAATTCCATTTTATTGCGGTTTAACAGCGCCAAACACTCCTCTGAAGCATCGATTCGTTGTTGTTTTTGGTCGACTGTGAGCTTACGCGGCACCCACTTTGCACAGAGCTTTCGCATACCTAAATGTTCGTGTAAAATGGTAAAATCACTACCATTTGATATCTTTACAATGTCAGCTAGCTCGTGCACCTTCAATTTGCGATCGTTCATAACTAATTTGTGGATTTTTTTTATGTTTTCTGGAATAATAGCCTCTTTCGGGCGTCCACTGTGCTCTGCATCATTTGTGCTGGTACGACCACGTTTAAATTCAGAAATGCACTTCTCTACCATTTGTCTCAATGGAGCAGAGTTCGGATAATGTTTGGTTTCCACTGTATTTTTTTTCATCAAAAATCAATGTTTTATTAAAACTCGAAATTAACTTTTTTTCAATAACAAAAGTTGCTTCACACAAAATGCTATAACTCACGAATCAATAGTCAGATTGCTGTCAAATTTATACACGTATCGTTTGAAGGTTAGTACTAAATAAAAATCATATGGAAAAATTCTAGTAACGCAATCTATGTGTCATCCTACGGACTTATTGAATGACCTAATATATATATAAATGAATATAATTATAGGTAAATACAAATCTTTTAAAAGAATTTTTAAACGTTTAATATTGTTTTTTAAAAGATTGTATTTATTTTAATTATAAAACAATCAAATATGTTCTTTTTCAATATAATTATAGATATACCATTTTATTTGTTAGAGACTATAGTTTCACCTTCATCTTCAGTCTTTCTTATAATTATTACATTTGTTTTCCGTGCATGAGTACCTTCGAATGAAGCGTTTTATTTCATAATATATTTCAAAATACATATAACATGAATAGTTCCTATCAAATAAAATTATATACCTATATTTATTTATTTATTATGTTTATTTGTATCAAGCAGAAGACATCCTCATGAGTTCTTCTTGAAAATCGCAACAAGTTACTAAGAAAATCTTTTCAAATTAATTAAACCCATAGTGACTCTAGTTCTCCCTGTGTGTATTTTCTTAATCCTAATATCATTTAACACTAAAATATCAACCCCATTACTTATATGCAAGTAACATTTGGGAAAGACAATGGGAAACCACTACATGTATTTCTCACAGGGAAATTACATTCGGAATCAAGTATAGCACACGAAGAAGAAAGTAACATTTAATTTTACTCAGTACGCTCAGCGGACTCTACCGGAAGGCTTCGTATTTTCAATTATTATTATTATTAATTTTCAAACCTGTATAAGTTTTCGTTCATATTCCCTGGCTTCATTATGGTAGTCCGCACAGGCAGGATGATGTTGTCGTGGAACAGTGATGGAAGATCCCCCAATAAACGTACTTCCATCGCCCCATGCCCCTGAAGCTGATGAGGCCTCCAATGACGCAAGAGCTTCGTGCGCTTTTGTTCCATCACGTTTTAACATTTGAACTGCAGCTACATATTTACGAAGTTGATGTTTAAGCAATTCATTTTCACGCGTGAGAGCTTGCACACGAACTTCTAATCGCTCCAACTGAAAAACAAGAAATATCACTGATTTCATATATCTATAGGTATAGATCAAACTAATTATATAAAAGTTCAAATTTGTTAAAAATAACAACTCGGGCCAATTGGTTACCTTTTGAGGTGGACCCATCTGACATATGTATACGCTAAATACTTCACTTAAAGATTCAATCTTTTATAAAATTTAAAATTAAATAAAAAAAATAATTGAAATGTAATGAAATTTAATCTTCATATAGACATCTATTATTAGTTTGGCTTCGGGACTTAGGACTTTCCAAACATATTCAATAAAATTACAAAGACGTTTCGATTATTTCATCTGTGATCGTTTTCAAATAGAGTTGCCTATTCAGCTATATCTCAGATGAAGTAATCGAAACGTTATTGTAAATGCTTGTTAGTTTATTGATAAACATATTTAATAGTGAATTTGTCATAAATTCTAATAAACAATTCAATAACCAAAGCTTTAATAAAGTTAGAGAAATGTATAATTTACCTCATACAACCCATTGATCTCTTGGAAATATTTACAACCAAATTAAGAATGTTTCTAGTTTTATTCGTATTTTTAGATATAGTAATTGATTACAATAATATATATTATTAAATAAATAATAAAATATTTATTTTACAACAAGATAATATTTTGATAGCGGAAATAATAACCGTCATTTAAAAATAATATTTATTTAGAAAACAAGATTCATACATGACTGACTATGCTAAGCATTAAATGATTAAATGTTTTTGTTATACAAGCTTTATACTTAAATGTTATTAAATCAGAATAAAATTGCTTCATACCGATAAAAAATCCGAAAGGAATACTCGTATCGGATTTCTCTGACAATTTTTGAAGATTATTTATTTATTTATAATAGCCAAAAAAATATTTATAACAGTTTATTAAATATAGTCCATGCTTTATTTTTCAGAATGGTCATTTTTTTTTAATCAGAATCTGACATCAACAGAAAAATGTCGGGCCTTACAAAAATGTATTTTTGAAATTTTGAGTTATAACAATTTGAAAGCTTTTTTTACAAAATAGAATAATAAAGGGAAAAAAATTATTAAAAGAATTTTATTTCTTCAATTCACTGATGTTTTTAATAATTAAAATTAATCTTAAATATATAGATATCAATTCATTTATTCAAAAGTAGTAAGAGTTACGTAAACATTTGATTATTTAATAATAATTTATAGCCTTAGTATAATTATGCAATAGAAACCGTAAATTATGTCGTCATGGGTTATCATTAAAATTATATTTATATGAAAAAACGGTCAAATGCAATTGCGTCTCACACTCGGAGGGTTACATACCTAATACATATATTAATTAATGCGAATTAATAGATTTTTATTTAATTCTAATATAATAATTTTTCCCTGGCTCACCGAAGAAACGTTTCTGCCCTTTCCCTGTACTACAGATAGTATCATGATGTCTGTTCAGTAGAGCTGAAATCAATTATCCCCCCTAAAACTCTCTTTAAGAGAAACACGCGGTTTTCGAACGCTCAGCACCCCTTCGCTGTCAAATTGGATAAAAATCGAACAAGCGCTTTCGCAAACTCTTTTATTCCTAAGACCTCCAGAGACTGGAACTCGCTCCCAGCCACCGTCTTCCCTGCGACTTATAACCTTCAGCTGTTTAAGACCCGTATCCACAGATACCTTCGACCCCTACTCAGCCCATAAAAACATCTCTTCTTCTTCTTTTCACGATGGAGGGGCCAACCCAGGCTTTTAGGGATGCACCTTTTTGGTGTAACTCCTTCTCTCAACATTTTCATTAAAAAAAAAAAAAAAAAGAAAAACAATTTTATCTTACAAAATATATGAGATATCAAAACTATTGTTATTAACTTATTCTGATAAGTACAAAAATCACGTAAAAATTGATACTTTGACAGTCTCCTATAACGTGATTTTAAAAATTAAATTTTATAAAAATCACATTAATTTTTGTTAATGAGATCTTTACAGGGATACCTCACACTCCATGATAATTAAATTAATTTTATATATTATTTTTATTTTATTTTCGTACCCAGAAAAAAAATTCAGATCGTCCCCAAAATAATCACCCCATTAAAATTTTAATTTCAGGAAAAATGAAATGATATAACTTCAAGTTTGAATCTTATTTAGTTTACGAGCTACAATACTCTGACAGACAGACATAGTATCAACAATTCCGTTTTATCTTTGTATGGAACCTTAAAAATGAAGTTGATCTAAATAAATACTACCTTTTCTACATTGACTCGATTAGTTTGTTCTAGTTCTGCTCTTGCTTCTCCACATTCATCCTGAGAATGTTCTAACATTCGCCGAAGTTCCCTCGTTTCCGCTTGAAGTTCCTCCTTCCGAGTAATAATTGTCAATAATGCACCTCGCATTTCATCTGAAATAAAATTTATATTAAAACCAAGATGCTTAGTATAATGTCAATTCATTATTTAGACTTCTAAGATACCATTTAATAAACAGGAAGCATCAGCCATCAGCTGAGTATTTTCGTTAATATTATTTCCTAAACTTCCACAATTATTAACAAAGTCTAAACGATTGGCTTGTAGCAATTTTTGGGTAGCTAATAATGCTGCTGCAGCACAATCTGTATCCTAAAAATAAAAAATAAAAATAAGAATAGAAGCAGATATGAAATTATATACAAAGCGTTCTTATCAATACTTTAACTATTACTAGTTGATAAAAAACAGTAATCTTTTAAAACATAAAAGGTTTTTATTTTAATTAGATCTAAATCTATAATTAAACCTCTCATGGCTGAAATAATTATTAAAATGTTATTGTTTATTTTACAATATTAGCTTAGCTTCTACAGTGTTCGTAACTAGTTGGACCCGGACGGTTTCAAATTATGATAGTTACGAAGGCTGTAGAAACTAACCTGTAATTTACGAACTAAACTATGTATTAAAAAGACTGATGATGAAGGTCAAACCTTCGAAATTATAGTCTCAAACAAATAAATTATATATATATATATATATATATATTTATATTTTGATGATATACATATTATACTATGTATTATAGAAGACAACATCATTGATTTCCCTTTATGGATCAACTACTCTGCTACCCTGAGTAAAACAACTTTTCAATTAATGCATTAAAGCTTACTTCTGAATAACTTGGCACAGAGAGAGAGTCTTCTTCTGAATGGGTTTCATCCGATAGTGAAACCGGAATGAGCTCACCCACATTGAGATTATTCACAGGTGTCAGGGTTTGGTGGCCTGAAGTAATCCTAGAGGTCAGATGTTATTTTAATTATGTAAACAAATCATTAACAAGAGAGAAAATAACTAATATTACCTAGTCTCAGAAGTCTTCTCCTTTGGTAATTTCAAAGCATTCGGTCGGCCATCGAGAATCACTCGATCTTTGTCAATGTGATTCGATAATGAATTTGGACGGACAGCGGTCGCCTCATGAACCTGCAACAAAATTAAATGGTTATTTATTTTGACTAGGATTAAATCATTTCAATAACATGTTATATATATTATTTTCATAACAAGTTTTTTAATTCTAAGAAGTTATGAATACTAACTATCATAATAAAAAAATTAGGTAAAATTGCAAGGTGGGTTTCACATAAAATGAAATAAAAAGAAAAGTGAGTTTAGATTTCGATATATTTCGCGTTGTCAGCCCATCGTCATGAGTTAGAAAACTATATGGAAATCTTAACTCACTTTTGTTTTATTTTATTTTATATGAAACCCATCTTGCAATTTTACCTAATTTTTTTATTATTAAAAAATGTTTCATCTTGAACAAACTTACCTATCTCCTTAAAAGTTACTAGCTATCATAGTTTGCAAATATTTGTGCACAGACTGGATGAGCCTCTTTTAGCGATTTTGAGTTAATGCAATCGCACTGCACTCGTGCGTACTGAGCATGCATACTTTCAAATTTCTTAGCAGAAATGTTTATTGGCCATGCTGAATATACCCGAGTGCGGTGGCAGAGCATTAAGCTGAATACGTCATAAGAGGCCCTTCCAAGTAAAGGTCGGTTTATGATTATCTTATGATAAAAAATCCTTTTCAATCAAGTATGGTTGAGGGTGCGGAAAATTGCAAAAGATGTTTGATATTCTCTTTAGCAAGAGGTTCTGACACTATATAGCGTGGTGGCCTTGACTGAGAGTGTATCTGGAGTTTCAAATCCAAACATACTTTATATTTATAAGCCATACTTTTTGTGTGAATTATTTCGTAATATTTAAAAAATAAAGACCCTAACAGTATGCATTAAATATGAACCATTAATTTGACTAAATTTATTGAATATGAATTAATATATTATAATATTAAGAATTTAAATACTGCAAATCTCCCCTCCCCCTTGTATTAAAAATTATAAATGACAGAATAGATTTAGTAAAAGCCAATCTCACGTATTTCATTAGAAATTTTAAGTTTGTCAGCTATAGTAATTTGAATTTTTATAGTCACAAAGTATAGCTCTGGGAATTACCAGGAGTAAAAAGGGTACCATCTTATGCTTTAGGGCCCCGGAAAATATATAAGAGAGTCGCGAAAATATTATAATTTTTTAAGTTTTTATATCTTTACAAATAAAAAAATAAATATGATACTAGTTTTTATAAGTGATACATATGTAAGTGACAGATGGACATCTTAATATTCTTAAACATGGCTAAGCTAAATGAAAACGTTGATCGCAAATTTGACCCAAACAGACAGACAGACAAAATTACAAGTTGAATAAAACCGTGTAAATATTTTTTTTAAGTCTAGGTTTACAATTTTTATACTTTAGCTAATATACCTACTTTCATTTGCAAATAAACTTATTTTTCAAGAAATATGTTATTACTGACAATCTCATAAAGCATTTGTTTTTTGTACGAGTAATTACGACTATGTTACCTAATGGTGTGGGGAGGGGGGGGGGGTACAGACCGCGAAAATATTTTAGAATATTAAGGGAGCCGCGAATATACTTTCGGATTTTAAAGGGGCCACAACTGATAAAAGGCTAAGCACCACTGCTTTAGGGGGTCCAAGAGGAAAGAAAATGTGCTTACTTAATACATAAACAGCCCATTTTAGAAATTGAACCCCGTGCATATTTATCAGGAAGAAAAAGAATGAAAATTCTTAAAAATACATTTTCAAATCACCATTGCTCAAATTGCATTTGAATAGATTTCCAATCGATAAGTAATTGTAATGTTTCACGGCAAGTTAGAGCTAGAGAAGAAACACGTACATACACTTGCACTGAGGGGCCTAGGGAGAGTGTGACCCGCAGGCAGAGAGGCCAAGGCCACCGCCGTCGGCGAATTCAGACATGTGGGAGGAGCACTCTGGCTCACCGATGAACACTTGTTGTCTTCCTCTTCATCTTCGAAAGAAATTATATGCGCAGGAATTCGTTTTTTTTTGCGAGATTCTAATTTTTTCTTATTTATACTTTCTGAAAAACAAATAAAAATCATATATGATTATAAAAATTCTGAACAAAAAAAAATTAATTTTTAATTAAATTAGGGGACGAAGAAAAGATTTATATATTATAGACAAAAGGATCAGCCGGGATTCGAACCCGGGATCTTCCCATGTGCGCTGCGATGCCTTTATAAGAGCCTTAGCTCTTATCCTCTCGGCCACCGATCCTTGAACCCAAGCTGATACTTAATATCTATATGAATTTGGAATTTCATTTTTATTTAATCTTTTAATCTCTTCCTCGTTCATTTTTCGCACCTCTGTAGTTGGCTTGACTAATTAAACTATATCCAAACGCCTCCCACTCGATCGCGAGCCCAAAGGTCGAAAATAATTTTATTCTTCACTCCAGGGCGCAACCACAATGAGGCCGCGTCGAAAGACAATTATAAATTAAATTAAATTAAGGAACGAAGAAAAGATTTTTATATTATAGACAAAAGGATCAGCCGGGATTCGAACCTGGGAAAGGCATCGCAGCGCACATGCGAAGGTTCGAATCCCGGCTGATCCTTTTGTCTATAGTATAAAAATCTTTTCTTGGTTCCCTAATTTAATTTAATTTATAATTGTCTTTCGACGCGGCCTCATTGTGGTTGCGCCCTGGAGTGAAGAAGAAAATTATTTTCGGCCTTTGGGTTCGCAATCGAGTGGGAGGCGTTTGGATATAGATTAATTTTTAACTTTCAAAGTGGAGAAATTATTTTTATTATTACTTAATGTTAATTTTTTGAATTATTTTTTCTCCTCTTTTTTTTTAATAATTTTTTTAAATAATTATAACAAATTTATTTATATAATTTGATTTATTTGTCTATTCGGCAACGAAGTGCATCTTTAATCTTTGGACAATCTTCTACATTATTATAAAGGTCTTGATTAATCATTTTTTACACATAGAAGGTTTTTAATAAACCACAATCATGATCTCACTGCATTAAATGGAATTTAAATTTGATAACCAATCAATTATCAAATTTAAATTGCATTGAATGCAGTGAGATCATTGCGGCTTATTAAAAACCTGCTATGTGTAAGAAATGATTAATCAAAGATATTTATAATAATGTTGAAGTGTCGAGGCCGCGGGGTGAACCGCGATTAGAATTAGGTGTACACCGTCTTTGGAATTATTTTGGAATTCATTAGATAATCTATTGTGGAAATGAAAGTGGAAGTAGGTGTACACGATTTTAGGTCACAGTTCACCCCTCGATCGAGGCTAAAGATGGCCCATCGTTGCCGAAACGTCCATTTTAATACAATAATAAATCAAATTATATAATTATACCTGTTATATTTTTTTTTTTAATGAAATAATAAGAACCAAATTCCATGGTGAAAATAGAATTCAATAAACTAACACCAAGCAATAATAAAAAAATGTTAAACTTAAATTTTTCGTAAAAAGTACTTGTATGTATGAATATACAGAAACCTCCCAAACATATCATTCGACTCAAACTCACTAGAATTCAGGGATAAAATTTCAATGCTAGGCGTAACTCTAGGGCCTGATCTTTCATGGAATGACCATATCTCAACCACTGCTAAAGCTGCAGCGCGCAAGCTTGGTCTCCTATTTAGGTCTAGACGCTGTTATACTCCCAGTCAACTTCTTATACTGTATAAGGCTCAAATTCGTCCCTGTCTCGAATATGGCTCTCATCTGTGGAGTGGTGCCTCTAAGCATTCTCTTGCTACACTGGATGCAATTCAGAAGCGAGCAATTAAACTAATAGGAGACCCGGCTCTAACCAACTCACTCGACTCCCTGGCTCATCGAAGAACCGTTTCTGCCCTTTCCCTGTACTACAGATACTATCACGGTGTCTGTTCAGTCGAGCTGAAATCAATTATCCCCCCCTGATGCCCTCTTTACGAGAAACACGCGGTTTTCAAACGCTCAGCACCCCTTCGCTGTCAAATTGGATAAAAGTCGAACAAGCGCTTTCGCCAACTCTTTTATCCCTATGACCTCAAGAGACTGGAACTCGCTCCCTGCCACCATCTTTCCCGCATCTTATAACCTTCAGCTATTTAAGACCCGTATCCACAGATACCTTCGACCCCCGCCCAGCACATAAAATTCTTTCTACTTCTTTTCACGATGGAGGGGCCAACCCAGGCCTTTAGGGGTTGCACCTTTTTGGTGTAACTCTTTCTCTCATCATTTTCATAAGAAAAATAATAATAATAATACATAATTTTTGTTTTTATTATTATTAAAATAATAATAATAAAATGACGAGAAACATATTCAGAGTGATAACTGTACACATGTGGGTGATTTGGTTATTATCATCCTTATCTCTAATGATTGATATGTTTTCTTATTCACAAAAGAATAATTTAAAAAAATGTATTTGTTCTCATGACAAAAGAGATAATAGATTTTATTCTTTAAAAGAAATATTTTTTTTAATCAAAGATACTTATATTAACTTTTAGTGCGAATTAGTTTTATTTCAATATTTTTAAAATATTATAATGTTTATTGAATTTATTAAACTAATTAGGAAGTCGACGGCTATTTTAATAATATTTCTTTTATTGATAAGATTTCTTTCTTTTCTAATCTAACTAAACCGGAATTAACTTTTTTTTAATGATATTGATGCGAGGAGTTAGGCCAAGAAGCAAGCATAAATTTAAATTCAGATTTAAGCATGCTTAAAAAATGGGGATCTCACAATTTGGTAAACTTTAATGCTGGCAAAACACAGTGCTGCCTAATTTCTAGGCGCGCAGATAGGAACCTTCCGGACATTTCCTTTGATTCGAGCTCATTGGAATTCCGTAATAAAATATCATTGTGTGGTGTCACCTTAGGTTCTGACCTCTCTTGGAATGACCATATTATCTCAGTAGCAAAAGCTGCAGCATGTAAGCTTGGCTTTCTTTTCCGAACCAAACGATTTTTCACCCCCACTCAACTCCTTATATTATACAAGGCTCAAATTCGCCCCTGTCTTGAATATTGCTCGCATTTGTGGAGAGGAGCCTCAAGTATTCTCTTAATACCTTAGATGCAATTCAGAGGCGAGCTATCAGACTGATAGGCGATCCTACATTAACTGACACTCTCGACTCCCTAGCCCATCGTAGATCTGTCTCCGCCCTATCCCTTTTTTATAGATATTACCATGGCTTTTGTTCTGACGAAATAAAATCGATAATCCCACCAAAGGCCTCATTTGCCCGAAATACACGATTTTCTAAAATTCAACACCCCTACGCGCTTAAACTAGATACTAATCGAACAAACGCATTCGCCAATTCATTTATCCCTATGACATCTAGAGACTGGAATTCTCTTCCCCGACCGTCTTTCCAGCTACTTATAACCTTCAAACTTTCAAGACCAGCATCCACAGATACCTTCGACCTCTACCCAATCCCTAAATCTCCCCTTATCTTCACGTTACAAGGGTCCACCACGGACTTCAGAGGTTGTACCTTCTTGGTGCAACTTCTTCTTGTATCAATATCATTATAAAAAAAAAAAAAAAAGCCTTAAAGCATGGATCCATAAATTACGTGACGCGTTTTGGAAGTTTTTTGGACCCCCCCCCCCCCCCAAAAAAAAATAAAAAATATAACAGATCATAACAAATAACCAGCCCCGCCATAAAACAAATTGAATAGCCCCCCCCCCCCCATTGTGAAAGAAGAAGAAGAGGAAAAGATTTTATGGGCTGGGTAGGAGTCGAAGGTTGTAGGTTGCGGGAAAGAGGGAGACAGGGAGAGAGTTCCAGTCTCTAGAGGTCATAGGTATAATTTGGCGAAAGCGTTGGTTCGATTCTTATCCAATTTGACATTAAAGTGGTGATGATCTTTCGAAAACCGAGTGTTTCTTACAAATAAGGCTTTAGTGCCCTTTTATCGTGAAAAGAAGAAGAAAAGGAAACTCGTCTAAACAAATGGTAGTATGTAGACATCTAGAGCAGTGTTCAGCAAAGTGTGTGCCGCGGCACACTGGTGTACCGTGGTCATTAGTTGGTGTGCCGAGGAAAAATGTCAAGTTTTGTGAAGATAATGCACCTACATATAACTGAGAGTTATGCGAGCAGCAAGAGATGAGAGAAACCTTATCAACGATTGCTCCAAATTTTTATCTGCAGGCTCACATTTCTCATTAAACATCTTTTTATATTATATTGATTTTAATAATAAATAAATATTAAATAAACATTGTTTTTTTTCTTTGGTGTGCATCTAAATTTTTTTGATTTGGTAGGTGTACATTGAAGACAAAAAGTTTGCGGAACACTGATCTAGAGTACAGGGAAAGGGCGGAATCGGTTCTACGGTGAGCCAGAATCGAGTGAGTTAGATATGGTCAGGTTACCTATTAGTCTTACAATATGGATAATGCAATTGATTAATTTAATAAATTAAAATTGAAAAACACCTGTTTGATACGTTTTTATCATGAAAAAAGAAAAATAATGAAAATCCCATCTCCAATTATTCGGAGCTTTGCTTTGTTAGAAATTTTTTCTGTTTCGTTGATGAATATATGGCAGATACAAGAGTTTTAAAAGGATGCACTAAGAAAATATTATTTTTATTAATAACTAGATATTTTAATAGGTATATAAAATAAGTATATAATTTTTTTTTTCAATTATTATGGATGTTGAACATGGACTGACTGTTGATTTGAACTTTTATTAATATGCATACCTCTATGGTTGGTTTTTTATCATATTTATTTCACTTTTTACTTTATCCAATGCGAAGCATGGGGAAAGTATTGTAATCGGTCTCTCGGCAAGCGCGACTTCAAAGGGTCCTCAGGTAAAGACTACGGAACCCATGGACTCAATTAAAGTCACAAATTGTAGTATTTAATTAGGTTGAATTTTAGCACGTGACGGTTTTGCCAAAAATAACCTGGGATCTCGTCGAGAGGCCAAAAAGTGCGATTTTTTCATTTAGTGCGTGCGGATTCCTCTAGTATTAGATAAGAATCGATAGTTATTTTTTATTTTAAGTCGATTCCTCCATGTCTTCAGCAATGGTTACCAATAATAATCGAAGGGTCAAAAATCTAATATAGAATTATTATTCCTCAAGTATTAAATGAGAATCGATCGCTATTTTTGATTTTAAGTCGAATCCTCCATGTCTTCACCAATGGTTACCAATAAAAACCGAAACGTCAAAAATCCAATGTAGAATGGTTATTCCTCGACTGTTAAATGAGAATCGATCATTATTTTTGAATTTAACTCAACATGGACTGCAAATAACAGGTGATGATATCTGATTAATAATAAAGGAATAAACATATTAATATTTCAAATGAATTTGGATAAAGTTTAGCAACGATCCGTTGCAGTTTATTTATGAATAACTGTAGTTGGGAATTACAGTTAAGAAATTCCATTGTTGAGGACCGGTTCTAGAAATATTTTTAAGTGTAAGCGAACAATATTTTGCCGCCCCACCTCACTGATAATAAAACACTCTTCGCAAATGGATAGAAAGCTTTCTGACAAACCGAAGTATAAAAGTTGTGGTGGATGGAACATCATCTGAATCGTTCTCCACAAACTCTGGTGTTCCCCAAGGCTCCGTAATCTCCTCCACACTTTTCCTAATGTATATAAACGACCTTTTCGATCAAACGGCAAACCCCACTCATTGTTACGCCGACGATAGCACTCTACACGGCAAACCCTCACTCCCGAATAATCGAATCAATGTTACCTCCTCAATTACTCTCGACCTAGACAAACTGAATAAATGGGGCTCACAAAATTTAGTTAACTTCAATTCAAACAAGACTCAATGTTGTCTAATTTCTAGGCGCGAAAATAAAGATTTCCCTGATATTCACTTCGATTCGAATACCCTAAAAATGTGTGACAGCCTATCCATGTTGGGCGTCTCTGTCGCATCTGACCTGTCTTGGAATGAACACATCTCCTCTGTGGCGAAATCTGCAGCAAGGAAGATTGGCTTCTTATTCAGGTCAAGCGATTATACAAACCCCCACAACTTCTCACCATCTACAAGGCCCAAATCCGCCCCTGTCTCGAATACGGCTCTCATCTATGGAGAGGAGCCTCAAAATACTCTCTGGCTACCCTTGATACAATTCAGAAACGAGCCGTCAGGCTAATTGACGATTCTACCCTCACCGACTCCCTCGACTCGCTGGCTCATCGAAGAGATGTCTCTGCCCTTTCCCTTTTCTATAGATACTATCACGGCAGGTGCTCTGATGAGATAAAATCAATAATTCCTCCCAAAGCATGCTTTGCACGTAGCACGCGTTTTGCCGACTCCCAACACTCTCTCGCGGTCAAACTAGAAAAGTGCCGGACCACTTCATTCGCCAATACATATATCCCCATGACTTCAAGGAACTGGAACTCTCTCCCAGCCTCTATCTTTCCCAGCACCTATAATCTTCAAACCTTCAAAACCGGAGTGCATAGACACCTACGTCTACACCCTCTCACTTAATCAACTTTCTCTTCTCTTCGGTAATGCAAGGGTCTTTCGAGATCCATAGGGGCTGCATCTTTACTGGTGCACCCCTTCTTGCATTCGATTGCATTAAAAAACAAAAAAAAAAAACAAAACGTGTAGTATATTGTAATGGACTAATGGATAATAGTTTGGCGCCTTCTACGGGGGGTAGTTCGCAGAATTCAAAACCCGGCCCTATCATTATTGAATACCCAAGGGATTTTTTATTCAAGTAATATTTTGCTTGCTGGAGTTTGGCAATATATTGTGTGATATAATTTTCATTCTGCTTTGGTTGGGTATCTATTGTATTTATGATTGTAAATTTTATAATCTTGTAATGCTACCATCCAGTGGACTCCTCAGATCAATTCCTTTATCAATGAAAATTTGGAAAAATAGTTGCTTTAAGATTATACCATATATATTAATATATCATAATATACCTATATATATATATATTTAAAAAAATTAATACAATAAGAAAGTATCGTGTTTCTTGGAGCTTTTTCCAAAAAGGAACAATTAGAAATGTTCATAACTTGTGTAGATGTTTCACAAAGAGAAACAAAGAGGTTGTCCTCTGATTGATGCAAATAAACATACACACATATATATCGAAATTATATATCTGTATATATATTATTTATTTGTTTGAGACTATAGTTTCGAAGACTTGGTCTTCGTCATCAGTCTTTTTTAATTATAAATATTATTTTTCATGGGGTCAATACAGTATAGATATTTAAAAATTTTCGATCTTTACTTAACTGGGAGCCTGTTAAAATTAAAATCAATTTCCAGATCACATTAATATTTAACCATATGTATCCCTTTTTAACCGACTTCAAAAAAGGAGGAGGTTCTCAATTCGACTGATTTTTTTTTTTTTTTTTTTGTAACAAAGAACAGACGGACAATGGAAAGGGGGGGGGGGGGGGGGCGGGGGTTAGTTTCCTTTAGTAAAAGTTATATATAAATAAGTATTATGATAAGAAATATTTTTTTTTCAATTAAATCAGGTCCGAAGGGAATAATAAAATTGAACTTTTATGATCATATTTTATAGATGTTTGTATCTTTATAAAATAATTCACAATAATGACGCAAGCGGGATTCGAAATTGTGAGTTAAAGGGTCCGAAGGCCCGAAAAAGATTGGCGACCTGCTCTGGTTGTGCTATTAGTGGAACTGAAGAGAGTCAAACCAGATTTTAGAGTGCCTACTAATTATACATACAAAAATATATTTACCTTCTTTTGATTGGCTGGAAGTATTTTCAGAGGACTTTTCTAATGATTCTACTAGAGGTTCAAAATTCTCATTTGTGGGTGAGATATGATTCAATTCTGGATTATCTATACTTATGGCAAATAAAATTGAACCAAGGCCTAGAATAAGATAATATTAAAATAATAATACATTTCATGATAATATAAAACACTTTTTTAATCGATTAATATACCTGCGGCCATTGTAGGAAGCATACTACTTCTTTCTTGATCTAGAACAAATGCCCATTCTTCATAAAATTGAGATAAATGCTCAGCATTACCTAAAATGGAATGTATATATCGTTCCAAAGATTTTTCATTTAGTGCCGATCTTAGCCAGGCCTTTCCTCTTCCCAAATCAGACCAGACTTCTTTAAGAAGGAGATATCTTTCAAACTCATGCCTTGTTAAATGCTCTCGAACATAATGCCAAAAAACTAAAATATTAATTAGTTTATTAACATACTTATTTATTTGCAGTAATATTATATATTTATATTAAAAAATAGATACCGAGAGATTCTGATGGTGATGTCCTTGATAGACTTAGACTGTTAGACACAATATCTGTTACTTGTCTGAAACAAACAAATATTAGGCAATTTTAGGGTCAGATTGATTATATGGAAAGGTTGTTCGGTTCGTACCATTCATGAGATAAATAAAAAATGATTTAATTTTTTTTTTAATATTTATGATGATTCATCTTTAAAAATTAGATCGTAACGTGAAAAAGTAAAATATTAAAAACTCGAATTTTTTTCGTCAAATTAAAGATCTCGCGAAAAGAAAGATTTAAAGTATTTTTAAACTCTAGTAAAAACGAAGATATTTCGATGCAGGGCTAGAGCGTTAGTCTGAATTTACAAATAATGTAGATTATTTGCTTCCTCTTGACCTCACAAAAAATAAGCATAAACAGAGCTGGTCATTGGCTGCTTGTGTATATTTTTAGGCAGTGATTAATCGGAAGAGGGAAACCTGCTTTCTTCGTAAATTCAGCCCCTACAATTACATTCTTCTTCTAATTAAAACATAACAGTATGTACTGAACAAGATAAAAGTAATAAGAAAATCACTAGAGGATGTCATCTATTAAATCCGAGAATGAATGGATTATTTTTAATATGTCAAAGGGGTTGATTTTTAGCTCTTCGGGAATCGAACCCGAGTGCCAATAATAGCAATCCGGTCTAATTCTACCCAGATGCGAACCCCTCTGACATATGAAAACAAGAAAAACCATTTTAAACAACAATACATACAAATACAATGCAATATTTATTATTTGTCCTTAACGCGAAATTAAATTGGAATAGAATAATAAAGTTTCAATAGATAGACGGGCCGTGAAAAGTATATGAAAAAAAATACATATTTGACCAAAAATCGGACTTACGAGGTTTTGTAAGATCAGCGACGACATGTATAAGCTAAATATTTCCCTCAAAGATTTAAGTAAATCTTTATTTGTAAAATTTTGATGTCTACTCATTCTAAATTTAAGCACATGCCATATACACAGGAGTTTTGAAAGGGTTGTAGTGATGTTTCACAAATAAAATAAAAATTAAAAAAATTTTGTAATTAAATTTTTTGGAGTTTTATTGAATAACACCACTACAACCCTTTAAAAACTCCTGTGTTTAATATGTTTCACTATAAACCAACTCTGCTTTCCCAAAATGTTACATGTCATATAGTTTAAATAAAGGTGGTTGAGTGTTTCGAACTTTGAAAATTCGAAGGGCGATGGAATGACTTTTCTAAATTGAATATGAGAAAGTTCAAGTTGCCGAAAGAAAGAAATTTCAATTTTCTAAGAAAATCCCAAGAGGGTGTCATCTATTAGATCCGAGATGTAATGGATTATTTGTAATTATATGACAGAAGGGTTGTTTTTTACCCTAATAGATGACATCCTCTTGTGATTTTCTTTGAAAATTTAAATCTATTTCTATCGGCAACTTGAACCCTCTCAGATAAAAGTAAATTGATAAATAATTTTCTGTGAAATACTTGCCCATATTGCGTGTGCGTATGATAAAGTACAAATTTCTTTTAATTTCAGTTGACTTTTTAGTAGAAATGTAGTCTACGATCTGTGACGTCGCATGGAAACAGAACCAATTGTTTTTATCTAATCAACCTAACCAAAGCCGAAGCCAGAAAAAAATTTCGGGGGGGTTAACTACCCACAGAGGGGTTAGGGATTCAGGGGCGAACTGACTATGCGAAAAATGTCAAGTAATAATAAGTAGAAAAAAATACATTTTTTTATTTATGGGGTGGGCCGGTAATAATTTTTTCCTCACAAAAATATTAGGGCAGTCCACTTCTGAGGTGATTATGGATATACTCCTAGGAGTAGGAGAGATTACCTCCCTGGTGCCTAGATTGCTTTTTTAATCAAAGTTTTATTTATTTTAATTTGTTATTGAACGTTTTATTTATATCGTGTAAAATTTCGATGTTTACTTCAACATTTCGGAGGGGGAAGGTTTAACACCCTAATTCCCTCCCCCACTGGCTATGGCGATACCTAGATCTATTTAGAACCGAACCTGCCAAATCCATTTTTTATCATATATGACATATTAAAACCGTTCGAAAGAAAAAGAAATGCAGCATCGTCCAAGTAAAACTGCTACTTAAAATTACGATCGTAAGTTATAGAAAAAAATGTGAAAAATAGTTTCTTTTAATAACAACAATATTAAATATTTTTTGTTTTTTTTCTGCCTTGTAAAATTTCCTTGTTGTAAGTTAGCAGGTTTACACTCTAAAGCGACGCTATGAAAAGTTCTAAAGTGAAAATTTGCGAGCCAGAAGTTTGCGGATTTTTTTTTTTATCTAATCAAACAGAGATCTAGATAGTAGACTACATTTCGGCCGACTTTTCAAGTATTATTTCTTATATATTTAAACGCCTCCCAATCGAACACAAATCTAAAGGTTGAAAATATTTTTTTTTTACCCCGGGCGCAATCACAACGAGGCAGCGTCGAAAGACAATTATAAATTAAATTAAATTAGGGAACGAAGAAAATATTTTTTTATTATAAACAAAAGGATCAGCCGGGGTTCGAACCCGGGATCTTCGCATGTGCGCTGTGATGCCCTATTAGCTCTTATTCTCTCGGCCACTGATCCCCGAACACAAGCTAATACCTAATGTCTATATGAATTTGGAATTTCATTTTTTATTTTATCTTTTAATCATTTTCCTCGATCATTTTTGCAGCTCTGTAATGGCCGGACTATTATTAAACTATATTCAAACGCCTCCCAATCGATCATAAACCCAAAGGTCGAAAATAATTTTTTCTTTACCCCGAGTAAGAAGTTTAAAAGATTAAATAAAAAATGAAATTCCAAACATTACAGTATTGGCTTGAGTTCGGGGATCAGAGGCCAAGAGGATAAGAACCGAGGGTGAACCGCGACCTAATATCGTGTACACCTACTTCGACTTCCACTTTCATTCCCAACTAGAAGACACTAGATGAAGGGGCATTATCTAATGAATTCCAAAATAATTCCAAAGATGGTGTACACCTAATTCCAATCGCGGTTCACCCCTCGATAAGAACTAAGGCTCTTATAAAGGCATCGCAGCGCACACGCGAAGATCCCGGGTTCGAACCCCGGCTGATCATTTTGTCTATAATAAAAAAAAATCATTTCTTCGTTCCCTAATTTAATTTAATTATTTCTTATATTTTGAAAATTCAGTTGATAAGTAGGAATTGTGAATAAACCTTATAGTCGATGGATTGGTTTTATTGAGTGATTTATTGCGAAGGCCATGACTCAAGGCAACCTCGAGCTTATGACAAAGCACAGCGACTTTGGGGTCGGACTCGGTGGCCAGCTCTGCTCGCCCTCCAAAACGAATCTGACATTGTTTGACAGCTTGGAGCAACTCGGACAATAAGGTCTCCTTTTCTTGATTATGTATGTGAGATATCTCTTCAGGACTCATTCTAATCTTCCCAGTCTTGGCTAGAAAAGAAAAAAAAATTATCATATATTGCAAATAAAAATTGATTGTTAATTCTTACCTGAGTAGACTAGAATGATGTATTTAATATGAATGAAATCCAATTAAATTCCATCGAAGAAATTAAAAATGTTGGTAAATTAAAAAATAAAACCTAATAAGTACATAATATATGTGATTGGAAGTGTTTATTCAATAAATAAATTTTTAGAAGAAAATAAATTTCGAAAAAATAATGAATTTCTATGAATTATAAAAGAATAATTAAAGTCTTGAAACATCATTCAAAACATCGATCAAATATAAATACCCTTGAAACGATGACATTTCTATGTTTTCACCAGCAAATCACTTCAAAGACTCGGGTCTCGATTCAACTTATCATTGTTAGTGCGCATGCGCTTACTGAAGGCGCCGAACTAGAGAATGTTTAAAACGAGATTGAAAAACAAATATAAATAAATTAAGGGAGAGAAATGCATTATTTTTCTCGAGGGGCGAAGCCCGAGGGCTTCAAAGTACCGAGGGATAAATAGCATTCTCTCCTGAGGTGTATATACTATTTTTTTCACGACCTCATATTTAAGGAGGTTCTTTCGCGACAATCCACACAAAAAGTTTTAGCCTCATAACCACTCTATAAATATGAATGAAACTAAAATTTTAGCTTATGTTTTTTTAATGTGACTGTCTACTCACACTACGAAATCTCTATATGTATACACACATACTTGCCCGATCGTTTCCAAGCCATTGTGCTTATATCCCCTCCACTAAAAATAATCGCCCAAATATGATTTTTTTTTGTTTTTTATCAAAACTATGTGGTAAATAATTTCAATTTTTTTCTTAAGTTACTCCGAATAGATTATTCTAACAAATATTAGTTTTTCATCAAGATGGTGAAAGTCCTTCAATGAAAAAAATAAAATAATGATCATATATCCCCACCCTTTCCCTATCTACCCTATGTTAAAAATGTCATTTTTAATTGCAATTATTTCATGTTTGGATGGTACCTAAATCGTCTTCAAATTTTAACAGTATGTGTATTATGCTTTTAATGAGTTATATTCCAAGTTTCAAAGACTTTTTGCATTTGTGCATTTGTGAAAGAACTACCTTAAAACAAATATTCAAATAAAATAATGACCACGTTGATTTTCCACAATCAAATTAAATTAAGTATATAGTTGCATATCGTCGCCATAGAGAGTAAACCCTGCCAACTCACAACAAGGAAATTTTACAGGGCAGAGAAAAAACAAACAAAAATTTAATATTGTTGTTAGGGGGTCGAGTAGGCTAGGGGGTTAGCATGTCAGCCTGCTAACCAAGTGGACGAATCCGACTCAAGGTATCGGGCTAAAACCTGACCCCGGGGGTGTAGAGACAAATTTAAAAAAAAAATAATTGGTATCGTAAATTGGCTTATGGCTAGAAAGTCCGAAAAGCCAAAAAAATAAAATATTGTTGTTATGGAAAAAACTATTTTTCACCTTTTTTTTCTACAACTTACCATCGTAATTTTAAGTAGCAGTTTTACTTGAATGATGCTGCATCTCTTTTTCTTTCGAACGGTATTAATATGTCATATATGATAAAAAATGGATTTAGTGGGTTTACACTCTAAAAGTCGACGATACATATATTGCTTGTTTTCTTTTTTTGTTGCTATAACAACAAATTGCATTTATTTCTTGATAATAACAAAATGTCAATTTGTGAAAAATAGATGAAATTGATTAGGAAGAATTTGTATTAACATAATTATTTCCCACGGGAAATAATGTATATTAGCTACCATAGGAAATAATGTGACATTTCTTTCCCTACTTTGATGTCATAGAAACTATATTCTACACCCTCAAAATTTATTTTTCCATCAGAGAAGACACATTCTTCTATTGTCTCCTTTAATTGAAAATATTGTTTGTAATACTAGTCGAGAAATTGTAATTTTCAAAGAAGTTTGATGAGAATATACCGATTGATCTCCGACTGACTATAATATATATTACACTTTTCTCCTACGATGTCGCGTAAAGTTCCATTTTTCTTTAGAAACGTCTCTATTTTTCCCCACCGTTATTATTTATTTTATACATACACAGTGATAAAGATTCTTGTAAACACTTCAATCCATTGTAACCTTTCGAGATTATTTATTATTTATATTAAAGCAGGCGTGTGCCAAACTGATTTATGTTTGCGGGCCATTTATGTGATAGGTTACATTTACACGGGCCTTATAATCTCCAATTTTCTTAAGGGTTCGCAAAAATGAGCAGCAGGGTGGATACTGCCCACGGGCCCCCAAAGCAATTAAGACATTCTCATACGTTTGGGAGCCAATAATAGCCGACATTTTAAGTTTGGCTAAAACGAAGATCAGATTACTTCCCTTGAAAAAAATGTGATCAATACATGATTTAGAATCCGTAAAAATATTTAATCTAGTCGGTCCCGATATTATTGAAGAGAATCCAAACTCAGAAAGAACATTAACATATTTATTAGAGTTTCCATCAGAAATCAGTGTATTTAATATTCATATCTCCACAATAAAATTATGATTAATACCAGAACACAATAAATGACTATATAAATTATCAATAAAATCAGATCAACTTTCAAATTAAATAAAATCAGAAGTATCTCTATCGAATAACATATCTTCCGTGTCTCTAATGTATTTTACTAATTTTTATTCATGGATTCAAAAAATAAATTATTTCCCATCAGCTCATAATTTCCATTCAGTATAATTTTACAAAATAGTACATTGTATGGCAAGGGCCTAGAGGAATATCCGACAAGCGAGAGTTGCGGCATGAGGTGAGAGCTGAGGACAATTGTGAATCCCACGGACGGGCCTTAAGACGAGTGCAGGATTTCCAAGAGTACGGTATTCAGATGAATGTAGTATAAGCCGAAGCGAATATCGTAGCTTTGATTATTGGATTCCTCACCACGCCCGTGCCATACACTATATTTTTTGCCAGCTGAGAAAGAACGATTTGAGAAAGATAAGTCAGGGGTCGGCAAATTTCTTTGACCATCACAACCTCTTCAAGAGTTTTTTTTACTTTTTATCGAGCCCCTTTTTAAATGTAAAACTATTATAATAGGACAAGGTTATTTGACTGTTTAAATTGTTAATTTTATAGATGGAGAGTTATATATAATTAATAATAAAGGAATAAACATATTAGTATTTCAATTGACTATGGATAGTCTAGCAACGGTCCGTTGCAGTTTATTTTTAATAATAATTTTCGATAATATATTTCAGATGTACGTTTGATGTGCCATGATTACTTCCTTTTAATAAATAAATTCTGTACTTTTCGTTTTGATTAATTGATCTTATTGAAAATAGGAGTAATTTTTCGTCAGTTTTGTTTTAAATTAATGATCTTAGTACATTGCTAAATATTTTTTATTTTATCTAATATAAATTAATAAAGTAAAAGGGAGTGTAGTTTCACAATGAATGAAATAAAACTCAAAGAGGTTTATACAGACTCAATAAATTTCGGGTTATTAGTCCATCATCAGGAGTTTACAGATTAAAAACTATAATATATACAAGAAAAATATAAATAAATTGTTTCAATATGAATATAGATATGAGGCATTCCACGCCAAATAAGACGGTTTGAAAATTTTAATTTCATTCATTTTTTAGTAGGGGGGGTCTCAGATTTGTGACAAAATGTGACAGGGGGGCTCTTGATCTTAAAAATGGTTATGTCCCAAAAGTCAAACTAATCTGTAAACTCCTGATGATGGACTAATAACCCGAAATATATTAAGTCTGTATAAACCTCTTTGAGTTTTATTTCATTCATTGTGAAACTACACTCCCTTTACTTTATTAATTTATATTAGATAAAATAAAAAATATTTAGCACGTACTAAGATCATTAATTTAAAACAAAACTGACGAAAAATTACTCCTATTTTCAATAAGATCAATTAATCAAAACGAAAAGTACAGAATTTATTTATTAAAAGGAAGTAATCATGGCACATCAAACGTACATCTGAAATATATTATCGAAAATTATTATTAAAAATAAACTGCTAGACTATCCATAGTCAATTGAAATACTAATATGTTTAGTCCTTTATTATTAATTATATATAACGCTCCATCTATAAAATTAACAATTTAAACAGTCAAATAACCTTGTCCTATTATAATAGTTTTACATTTAAAAAGGGGCTCGATAAAAAGTAAAAAAACTCTTGAAGAGGCTGTGATG
Organism: Forficula auricularia; assembly: GCA_024734495.1. Lineage (NCBI taxonomy): Eukaryota > Metazoa > Arthropoda > Insecta > Dermaptera > Forficulidae > Forficula > Forficula auricularia. The sequence continues at coordinate 50,411,158 of JALMQS010000099.1, forward strand.
GTCAAAGAAATTTGCCGACCCCTGACTTATCTTTCTCAAATCGTTCTTTCTCAGCTGGCAAAAAATATAGTGTATGGCACGGGCGTGGTGAGGAATCCGATAATCAAAGTTACGATATTCGCTTCGGCTTATACTACATTCATCTGAATGCCGTACTCTTGGAAATCCTGCACTCGTCTTAAGGCCCGTCCGTGGGATTCACAATTGTCCTCAGCTCTCACCTCATGCCGCAACTCTCGCTTGTCGGATATTCCTCTAGGCTCTAGGCCCTTGCCATACAATCGTACTATTTTGTGACACATGAATATGTTTCACCTAAAACCTACACCACTTTCCCTAAGTAAAATTATCTAATATTAAGTGGATATCGATGAGGCAGTCCAAAAAAAGAAGAAGATAATTCACACTATCTTTTTATTCATAAAACCGACGTTCCCTCCTTCAGGGTTTTGAAAAGTCAGTGAAGGAATTCCAATGCGACATTCCCCTCTGTCTCCTCTTTCAGTGTCAGTAACAATAATATATTGTATTTCATTCTCAGCAGATTATAATGTAAAAGTTATAATGTAATGAATTATTCTGCTGAGAATGAAATACAATATTATTGTTACTGACACTGAAAGAGGAGACAGAGGGGAATGTCGCATTGGATTTCCTTCACTGACTTTTCAAAACCCTGAAGAAGGAGGGAATAGCCTCCGAAACGTCGGTTTTATGAATAAAAAGATAGTGTAAATTATCTTCTTCCTTTTTTGGACTGCCTCATCGATATCCACTTAATTCACTTATCAGTCCGTCTCCAAAAATTACTCCAATCTTATTATCTAATATAATTTCGAGACCTGGAAACACATTACTTATTAGTTCACTTTATTTGTATTTTTCCTAACTCGATTAGCATTTTTAATCAGTTTTTAATCAATATATTTATAGTTAATGCCATAGGTTAAAGATATTAGTTACTGCTGTCATTACTGTCAAGTTAAGTTTTGAACTTAAACAAATGATATTGAAAACTTCAATGAAAATTTAATTAACCTATATTAACTATACAAGTTAATAATTTATTTATTTTGAATTAGTATTATTGTAGTAAAATAATTTGATTCAAGTATACTATTATTATTTTAAATAAAATGGGAAAAATCTTCTGTCAGGTTTGATTCGTGAAGTTAGCTGCTTAAGATAAAATTTTAAGTTGGATGATTTTCCACTTGTGATTTTGCTTTCTGCTATTTTAATGACACATTCCAACGTGTAACATATTGATTGATAAATTCTGGAAATCAACCTTTTTACCTTGAATATACTTATATAATTTATCAAAAAAACAAAAACATAAAATGTTACTTTAATAACATTTTAAAATATTTAGTTTTGAAAACTAAGTTTTTCTTTTTTTTGAAAATTAAGAAATATTTTTCTTAAAATGCCTGTAAGTATTTGTAATTAAATTAAATTCATAAGGAATATATTAAATAGTTCGTCTTTTGCTTAAAGTAATACTTTAATATACATATATATCTATATATACCTAGGTATCTATACGTATTTGATTAATTTGAGTCTACAATAGAAAGCTTTGACTTTATCTTAAGTCTAATACAATATTCAATAGCAGTTTTTTATTTACAAATTTACTTTTTTTTACTTAGGGAAAGTGGTGTAGCTTTTAGGTAAAAAATATATTAATTAAAGTAAAGGGAGTGTAGTTTCACAGTGAATGAAATAAAACTCAAAGAGGTTTATACAAACTCAATATATTTCGGATTATTAGTCCATCATCAGGAGTTTGTAATCTGTAAACTCCTGATGATGGACTAATAATCCGAAATATATTGAATTTGTATAAACCTCTTTGAGTTTTATTTCATTCACTGTGAAACTACACTCCTTTACTTTATTAATTAATTTACAAATTTACTCATTGGCTAGCGAAAATGTCTCACATTCATCTGTTTTTCTAAGAAATTGAGAGGAAGATGGTTACCTGGATTTTTGCAAAAGCAAACTTCTTTGACATTTAAATATTTTTCATAATAGTTCACATCAATACTGTTTTAACGCTACTGGTTGGGGACAAACAAAATATCGCACCACTAAATCTAAAGTGTATTAAGTCAAAAAAACAATTTTATAATTAACGAAAAATTTATTCCCATGTTCCTATTTAAGGTATTATAAAAATAGAAACACTCTGACGAAGAATAAGTTATAAGAGAGAATTTATTGAAGGAGACAATAAAAGAGTATGTCTTCTGCTGGAATTATAAATTTTATTTATAATGTTATAAATAAAATTTATAATTCCAGCAGAAGACACACTCTTTATTGTCTCCTTCAATATATAAAAATTCTGCTACCCTCGGCACAAAAACTTTCAATCTAAGAGAATCTACTAATTAAAACTTTACACGGTAACCGTTTAAATTAACATTTTTGACTTGTTACAGCAGTTTTCTCCAACAGTACAGTATTCAAAAAATTTAAATATTTTTAGTTACAGTTTTATTTGTGCTTTTTTGATAAATCACACTGCATGCATCGGTATATAAATTTAATGTCCAAAAATAGTAAAAACTCAATTTTTGAATTTTTTGAGCTACAACAGTTTTGATCTATCAGTGCGATATATTATTATTACTACTGTTAGGACGCAATCAATCGCCTCCATTAAATCCTAGCGGGTGTGTATTCTTTTATGAATAAAAGAAGATCTATTTAAAGGACAGCGACCTTACTTGAGTAAATTCATACTTGTCTGGCATCCTTTTGACTATTGATCTTAAGCCAACCTGAACTCCATACCACTTTCTCATGTATACCCAAACCTTCCCTGTATGGGGTTGGCGGACTCTTTTAGCATCTATTTATGTTACATGTAAGGCATTGAAGAACCACCAATTTCCAATTCATAGAATACTCAACATGATGATGTCTCTTTAGGTAAATTCATTTGAATTTCTAAGAAAGCTTTGAAATAACACACATTTTGTCACCAGTACTATCAACTATTTTGCATGCTTGAGTTATTTGGCTTTCAGAATTCAGACACACACTGATAAATTATTTTTCTTCACGATCTAGACATTTCTAAACACGAATTAGTAAAAAAAAGCATGCTTTGCCTGCCGAGCGTACTTGGTAGTTTTTATTATGTCTATTCTTACACTTATTCCATGAATTGAATTACCAATCTATATTTAATATTCTTTTTGTTAAATTAAGTTTCTTAATCTTAGAGTATGTGATCCCACATAACATTGATGAAAAAACATGGATGGAATATTTTAAGAAACTGTATGCAGGAACACCAGAGGAATGTGACAGAAGAGATCGGGGAAACTCGTGTGTAGCTGTAACAAAAATGGAGATTGATAACACGCTAAAGACGTTAAAAAACAGCAAATCTGCTGGCGAAGACTGAATTACTAACGAAATGTTAAAATATGGAGGACCACATCTCTGGGAGCAAAGATATGTACTAATTGATCAAGTATTCAGAATATCGACAATCCCAGAAGCGTGGAAAACGAACATAGTAATACCAATATTCAAGAAGGGTGAAAAACTCAACCCCAACAACTACCGTGGAATTAATCTGCTAAACACCCACCTTAAGCTAACCACAAAAATAGTAAGTAATAAACTATCAAGAATAATAAACTTACATGACGAGCAACAAGGTTTCAGGAAAGGTCGGTCCTGTGTAGACGCTATATTCGCCATCAGACAGCTATGTGAAAAAGCATATGAATTTAACAAGCCGGCGTTTTTCTGTTTTATCGATATCGAAAAAGCGTTCGATAAAGTACAACTGAAGCACGTCATAAAAATCTTGGAAAAGTTTAAAATCCCAGACAATCTCATAAACCTAATACAAGATATTTATTCCAACAACACCGCCAGAATAAAAACCGAAGGAAGACTGTCGCGAAGCATCCCAGTGAACCAGGGCATTAGGCAGGAAGACTCGCTTAGCCCTCTGCTTTTTAATATAGTAATGAATGAAATCATTGGAGAAATAAAAAATCTAAAAGGATATTCCCTAAGGGACGAGAATTTAACATGCGTTTGCTATGCAGACGATGCAGCACTCGTTGCAGAAGATGAAGATTCCCTCCAGCGCCTCCTGTATAAATTCAGTTGTGTTGCACATAAATTCGGTCTAACCCTGTCAACCAAGAAGACCAAAACTCTCACAATCTCTAAAATACCACTCCGATGTAAACTACAACTATACGATACGATTGTCGAACAAGTCAAGTCCTTCACGTACCTTGGAATCCAAGTGACCTCTTATCGAGACCTAGAATCAGAGGTAAAACATCAAGCAATAAAGGCATCGAAAATATCGGGTTGCCTTAACAGTGCAATCTGGTCAAACCAATATTTAAGAACGGAGGCCAAGGTACGAGTCTACAAAACCGTGGTACGCCCAATATTAACATACGCAGCTGAGACAAGACCCGACACTGCAAAAACTTCTCAATTATTGGAAACAACAGAAATGAAGACATTGCGAAGGATAATGAACGTGACCAGGCTCGATAGAATGAAGAGTGAAGATATTAGAGAAAAAATGTGGAATACAAAAGGTGGGAGAATGGATCAAGAGAAGAAGAACAGAATGGTACGCGCATGTGGGAAGAATGACAGAAGACCGACTAGTAAAGAAAGTGATGACCAACAAGCCGGTTGGAATAAGAAGTAGAGGTCGTCCCAAGAAAAGATGGCATGACGATCTGGAAGAAACAAACCTATAGGTTTAAAAACAAGAAGAAGAAGAAGTTTCTTAACTAGACGGATATTGAATTTTTTTTGAAATATTTTTATTAGACAGAAGATATGACACGAAATTCTCATATATCTGGGGTGTGACCCCTTAAATTGCGCCTGCCGCAAAAGTTGCTGCGAGCAAGCTTTCTCTTCAGGTCCACACTATTTTCCGACTAATAAATTTCTTATCCTTATAAGGCTTAAATTCGCCCGTCTCGAATATGGCTCACATTTTTGGAGAAGGGCCTCCAACCATTCTTTTACCACCCTGCATTCAGTAGAGAGCAATTCAACTAATAAGAGACCCGGCTTTATCTCACTCGATTCCTTGGCCCACCTTAGAATCGTTTCCGCCCTTTCCCTTTACTATAAATACTATCATGGTTCTAACAAGTTAGTCAATAATCTCCTCCCAGAACTTATGGTAATTATTTATTTATTTGCGCGGGCTTCGAACGCTCAACACCCCTTCGCTGTCAATTTGGAAAGAATCAAACCAACTCTTTCGCCAAATCGTTTATCCTTATGACCTCTACAGACTGTAACTCACTTCCTAACATCGTCTTTAGCGCGACCTACAACCTTCAGCTGTTCTAAACCCGTATCCAAAGGTATCTTTGTCTACAACCCAGCCCATAAAATCTCTTCCTCATTTTCTTTTCTTGATGCAGAGGTCAATTCAGGCCTATACGAGCTGCACCTTCTTGATGTAACTCCTTTTTGAGTCATTATATATTTATATGTAGGTATATATTTATATGTATAAGTAATTATTTACATGAAACAGCAAAAGACACACTTTGTGATCTATCCCTCATTAATACAATTCTTCTTCTTTCGGCAAAAATCTTTTTAATTTATTTAAAATAAAATTTGTGCGAATTTCTAAATAATTTATACAATTTTTTAGCCCAAAAAAGGAAAAGAAGGTACCAAGGGATGGGTCCAAATAAAAGAAGATAACATTTCGACAATTTCTTTTTATAGAAATATGATTATTGCTTCAAATTCAGTATTTTTAGCATGTACACTTTTATTTTTTGACATTTTTACTTTTACAAATATTGTAAGTATTTTTTTTAATGATCATTATTAATAATTATTCTTTTTCTCTAGGCTAGATGTGAATATTTTAATTTTTTTAGATATTATTTTTATTTTCTTCTGCCACTTTTATGGGAAGTTATCAATTTATGCAATATATGGCCCGAACTGTGACAAATGAGCAGGGCCAATTAATCGACTGTGGATTCGATTTAAATATAGAACAAGGAGTTGGGGAGTAAGTATCTATTAGAATTAATGTATATCTAATTACTTGGTTCGTACGGGAGCTTAGTATAGAATTCAGGCAAAAATTAAAAAAAAATTGCTCATTGTATTCAAAAATGTCTGAAAATTGGAGAAAAATAATTTTCAACCATGATTTTTTTCTGACTGTCTGGATGCCTGGATTCACATACCCACAATAACTTACGAACGAAAAGTCAAAGAAAGTTCATTCTTGTACTAAAATGTTTGTATTTCTAATGCAGGGAATTAATTATACCCTAGTAGCACAATGTTCCAAACTATATAGTAACTATATAGCGCCTATATAGTAATATAATCTATATAGGGACAATATAGTTTCTATCAAAATATAAAAACTCTTGCCCTTGAAGGAAACTCAACCAAATTTTGTATTCATAATCTGTGGGCCTCTAGAGAGCTAGAAATGCAAAAACTAACCACCCAAAATGGGGGGGGGGGGTAAAAAGCAGTAGCACAATGTTTCAAACTATATAGTAACTATATAGCGCCTATATAGATTCTCAAAATCTGTATAGGAACAATATAGTTACTATATAGTTTGAAACATAGAAGGGCTAGGCTACTAGGCTACTTTGGCCTTTCTAGCTTCAGAACTTTTGGTTCAAAAATGCAGAAAATATCATTTTTTTGAATGATTTGATTGCGATTTTAAGTCGATGTATTTATAAATGAACAATTTATATTTAAAATAATTATTAATTAAAAGGCCTCTTTAGCTTAAATAAGTTTTACCTTTTTATTATTTAATAAATGTGCTGGTTAGAATTTAATCGGGGAAAATAAGTAAATTGGGCGCGGATAGAATGATTTCTCTCCCGTAGAACTAAGGAAGGCAATATGAGGATGCCAAATACAAGTCTAGACCTGTTTCAGACTAGTAGAGATTAATTTCTTAATTTCTATTATTCTAGGAACGGCCTCTTGACTTTAGGTAAAAAAATTTTAAATCGAACTGAATATCAGATTTAGATACTTATAATTTAAAATGATTAATTCACCCAAACAGCGTACTGACTCTTGAAAAAGTTTCACTTTTTCCTCCAATTTAACTTAAAAAAGTTTATGTCTTTATTTGGCAATATAATTTATCACACTAGGCTAGAACTTTAGCTGAGATTGATTTGTAATATTGTTTATGTATTGTAGGTAATATTTAATTTTCCATACCTTTATCAAAAAGATACAATTTTTAATTAGTATTGATTATATCTGGTACTGTCGACTGGTTATTATCATTGAACAAATTTAGAAGAACCCGCTTTAGAATTACTTAATTTCTCTATTAATGCATTTAAATCAGTTAAATAAATGCGTGATTTGTGATCCGCCCCAATTAATGATGTATCCTTGACAATATATTTGATTAATTGATTTTCATTATATAAACAGACAACAATAATGATGACTCAAATAGGCTCTTTAGAAACACCGAAAATATTGGAATGACCATATTATTTCTGAGGCCAAATCTGCCAAAGGAGAACGTTTGAGTTTCTGAAAATGAATACATATAATAATTACATGATACAAAAATTTAAGATTTAATTTAATTTAAATATAGGGGGGGGGCGGTCTCAGGCGAATACCCACATCACCTTATTTTAATAGTTTTTACCTGCGACTTTTAATTGAATCATTTTTTTATAAACATTTTATTTTTTAGATACGTAAAGGATTTAATAATTTTGACTTCAATATGTCAAGCTTTATCATTGGTGTCTAATTATTTCTGGTTTTTATGGCTTCTAGTAAGTGAATTTTTCTTAATTTTAATGATTTTTAAAACATTATCTAATAAAATTAATATTTTTCTAGCTCCTTGTCAAGGAATTTTCTTTTTATGGACAAGGGTACTTCAGCCTTATTTTTTTCAATCAGCTCCCGAACAACCAGAGGTTGATGAAAAGAAACAACGGAAAATGGAAAGAAAAATGAAAAGACATTAACACTAGAAAAAAGTGTAAACTATTCCTTCCGTATTATTTATTTTTCTGTCCTTTGTTAAATCACTTTTTTACAATACATCTTTTTATCCTAAAAATGTTCTTTTTCGAAAAATTTATTTCAAATATTCTAAGCATGTACTTTCCATTTTTTCCATTTATAATTTAATTCTTTTTTTTCACGATGCAAGAGTCCATCCACCTCGGACTACAGGGATTGACCTTTTTCTCCTTGCATCAATATAATAAAATAAGAAAAAATCTTATGGGTTATTTGTGGCTGGTAAAATAAATAACTTAGCTGGTTCAAGTTAACATTTTATATTTAGAATGTAATTCTAAAGGAAGTTTCAATCAAAAAGAGATTATTTAAAAAAAAAAAACTAATAAAATAAAATATACTTATCAAATTAAAAAAAAAAAGATTAGTTTGCTTTACATTAAAAATAAAAAAATAAGAATAAACAGATTTTATATTGAAATAATTTCTTTTGTGAAAATTTCTAGAATCACATTTGAAGTATATTTATTTAAAAACATTTATGCTAGATTTCCAAGATTCATATAACTTTATAATTTTAGTAGGTATACACAGGGCTGCAGAGAGCATATGCGGGCCCCTCCCTCTTATTAAATATTTGCTAAAATCGAGGGGGTGGTCCGCGATTGGAAGTAGGTGTACACCTCTTTGGAAGTACTTGGAAATATTTGAAAGTACTTGGAAATATTTGGAAATATTTGGAATTACTTGGAAATATTTGGAAGTACAAGTGGAAGTAGGTGTACAGCATATTAGGCCGTGGTTCACCCCTCGGCCAAAATAATTCAGGAATCCACCCTTTCCAATTTTATTTGGTGAGCCCCGGACCCCGTGATTGCAGCTCCCCTCTCGCCGTCTCTGATTATACCTTTAATTATATAACTTAAGTAGCAATAGCATATTTCGTATCTCCAAGGAGAGAATATGGTGGCGCCTCGTTTGTTTTTTTGTTGGGGGGGGGATTGAGGAAGGAATTGTAGTTTTTCTAGTCAGGTTGATAGTCTGGTTGGCGTTTTCAGTTTGGACTATTCTTAGTGAAATTGAAAAATTTAGTTTATTATGAGAACATTTCGATCTCTACTACTTTAATTTTTTTTTTATAACAATAAGTTGGCAGCTCAGCAAAATGACTAATTATCTATGACCCCCTATCTTAGGCGATGAGGACTTCTATTTTTCTATTCCCGAGGGGGCAGTAAGCAGCTGGTATGAGTGTTCATTGTGGGTACAATCTCGCGCTTTAGCAATATCTCATTGTAAAACTTTTGTTTAGGGAAGCACCTGCTCCATGTACTTGGATACCAAGAGAGATGACTTTTGTGATTCTAGAGACATTTGCCAACTTATAAAGACAAATTGTAGAAATCCAAGCATTATGACATTGCTATAATTTTTTTATTAATCCGTTATGGTAGTCGAAGGTCTTGAGCCATATTTCTTTTTTAGGGGTAAGGGAAGGGTTATTGGTCTTCCTAACTTAATATACATATATATATAATTAAAATATAAGAATTCTTAAATTGTTGGAATTCTTGATTGTAATAAATATCATATCAAATAAACATTCTCAATTCAATAATTTAGGGAAATTGTGAATGTTTATTTTATATATCTATATATAATACATTTTATATTAATTATTATATTAGATTTATTTTTCTTTGGAGACGAACTGGTAGAATTTAATGGTGAAATGATGAAAAGGCAGCCCAAAGATAATGAAAACTATAAATTCCGAATAAAATTTTTTTTATTGGAACTTCATTTTCATCCTCTTTAAAAGTCTTTCCATCATTGCAATATATTTTATATTAATTATTTTGACGTTGTACTCGTTAAAGATAAAATAATTTAAAAAAAATCTTCTAAACAAAAAATACATATGTAAATAAAACCCTATATTTAATTATTTATTTTTATAAATTTCGTAATTTCGAGGCAAGGTAATTGAATTCCTGTTATAGACCATTTCTCTAAATTGGAAAATTCTACTTTCTTATTAGCATTTTTCGGAAAATTTCTTGGGTATAATTTATTTTTAAATCTTTCTCTACTTTTTAAAACTTTACCAAATTCGAAATAAATATCCATTAATTTAGAAAGAGTAATTATTCAAAGAATCATTTTAACTGGCGAGGATAAATCTTACAATCATCATACTTATTCTACAAACCTAGTAATATTTATTTATTATAATATAAACATTAATTAATCAATTTTAATATGACAAATCAAATTTTTTTTTGTTTAAAATAGTTTTTGTTATGTTTTGTATAAATAAACTAGAGATATAATATCTTGGTATGAAGTTTCTGTCTCCAGAAAAGTATGGACACTGTTGAGGGGTTGTTTGCCTCTTTGGATTTTTCGGGATTATTAATAAATTTTTTGTCAGCATGGGCTTACAAATAAATATAATTGGCTTAAATGAAACTAATCCATTCAAAATTCATATCTTGATAATCGACTAAATTCCTATATTTCTTAAAATAAATAAACCAAATATTATATTATCTGACTAATATTGTTGAATATTAAAAAAAAATTAATTAATATAAAATTGGTAAAACAATAATTTGTAAATACGATCAAGTTTTTAAAATATGTTTTTCATGGAATAATAAAATAATAATAAATTTTTAATTTCATTCATCTAAATTAAATTATATTAATATGATTGTTAAATATATTTTTACTTAAATTTCTCATTTTGTAATTTCATTTATATAAAATTCCTTCTTTTTTTAATAACTAACAAATTAAATTGAGTATAGGATTAATATTTCGAAAGTTGTAGTCTGCAGTACAAATAGAAAAAATAGAATTTTTGAGTGATGGCAAATTCTTTTATTAGAATCGTGTGTTTTTTCATTCATATCAAACCTAATTGTTCATAACACTGTACAACAGCACACTTTTTGGAGAATAATTTTAACCACTATTATTATAATATTGTGGTGAAGTCGAATATGATATTGATTGATTGGTTTTTAAAATATAGTTTAAAGAAGTTTTTCATACGAACACTCTGTCTGATTGATGGCTTGTTAATATATATAATTTTTACGCTACTACCTTCAAATCTTTTATTATGTCAAATAACGTTCGTTTATTCAGTTGCTTTAGTAAATTCGTAAATATGTCTTTTAAGTTTGTAAAATTTTTCACAATTTCAATATCTTTATACTCACTTGGCCCAGATTCAGACGAACAATTGTTGATTTGTTCAGAAATTGATTGATAATGATGGATGGAATCGAATTGTTATTTTTCTTATTTAACGTTTGCTTTATATGATATTTTTATTTATTTTGTTCAATTGCAGAAGGACTAACAATTTGTTTAAAAAAAACAAACAAATTAAATACATAGGGCATAGACAAGAACTATACGATAAAAATGTCACTACTTAGTGATGCAAAAATTAAGTAGACTATCATTTCAGGCCGCAGATTAGGAATTCGATAGACTTAATCGGAAGTAACAAACTTTTTGAGATATTAAAGAGCTGATTATTACTTCAAACTAGTAGCTATTATTAAGTAAATGAAAAGACTGGGTTTAATACTCGTATATTCTAAAAGATCCACTTTCTCCATTCGCATTTAGACTTTCTTAACTAGTAATGAAGACGAAGTGACTATCCAGAAATTTCTGGCATGGCAAAAAACTCCCAAGGAAAGTGGATCTTTCCATGCTGGTTGATTACTGTTGGACCCTTATCAGTAATGTTACTCTTGGGATTACCTTCAAGAGATAAGCAAAAGATCGCTTATTTCATCCAAATTTTTCCTCATTTTGTAAGCTATATATTATTTTAGAAAAGAATACATGTTATTAGTCAAAAACAGCAACTATTTCAGAGTTTTTTTCGTATTTAAATTGCTAAAATCTCCTTAATTAATTACTTTTTATCAAGGTCAAAATCTGTTTTTCATTTTAATTCAAACAGAAAACAAATTGGCTTGACAAGATTGCTGCTATAAAGTTTCCAATAATAGAATTTGTCATATTATAGCTTAAAATTCTGTTCAACTTGTGCCGTTATTACATCTCTCACATAAGTAATATTTATTAATTAATAAAAATATTTTCCCCTTTAAACTAGTCACTTACATTTATTTATTTATAATTAAAATAATAAAGATAAAATAGAAATAATATTTTCATGGTTATTAACTTGAAGCTTCGTTGTTTGGGATGTTTACAAAATTAAGAATTTCCGCTCAAACCATGAAAATTCTGTCTTTTTAATGGTTTTCTCATTCATACACCCAATATTATGACCCGATTAGAATGATTATCTGAATGGGAGCACATTTTTGGTTGTAATGACACCACAAAGCAAAAACATTTAGAAGAAAAAGGGATTTTTTTTTAAGATTCGGAATGCTCTGCAAATTTTGCTGACTTGTCAATTTTTTATTGGCCTAAAACCCTAAAAGATGGAACTTGTCACACATATGCAACTTTTAAATAAACTTGTGTGTCAAATTTTAGCGCATCACCTACAGCCGTTCAATAGCCTCCCCATATAACGATTTGATTTTTTGCTAATATTCATTATTTTTAAACAAAAGTTCTTAAACTAGACACCTGAAATATATATTCTCTATTCAGTTCTTCGTTTTGGAAATACAAATATTTTGCTCACCCAACTAAATTTCTACGACTTGAGTCTTTGAGCTATCGGTGGTTTCAGAATCCAGATAGTTAGGCAGAATATTTACTTTTTTCATATTTCAGACATTTCTAATATTTACAAATATGCCAAAAAAAATTGCATAGTACTCCGGCCGCCCGGCGAAGTTTTCTATTTAAGCATAACGAGTAATTTTTCATATAGTAATAATCGTTTAACTGAAATATTTGAATATTTTGTGATCTTTACAAATTTTAATTTTATTTCATCAGACCATAATTTAACTTGTTTGCTTATAGAAAGAAATTTTCTATTCAACATTTGATTATAGCGCCCTGAGGGCAGCACATGTTTGTATTGATTAACAACCCTTAATATTACAGATGCACACCTTCATTATTTCATATTTTCGATTCTAAAGTAGTAAGGAAAATCATGATAATTTTTTATGGATTTATATTTTTGTTTGTTCCTATCTTCTGTGAAATTAATACAAGTGAATCTCAAAATAAAGCAATATTTACCTTCCCTGAATTTCAGTATAAAGAAACTAGTAAAAATGTAAGTTTAATTTAATACAAGTTTAATTAAATACAAATTTTAATATATCATTTTTTAATTTATAGGAAATCTCTTTTCGAGAATTTGAATCCGCCTGTGAACAAAGTTCTTCATGTGTCCATTTAGGTGGGATTGCTAGAATACGGTGTATCAGGGAATGTATTTCCCCCTCGTGCTATCAAGATATTTATCAAGCAGACCAGGTATTATTTAAAATCATTATCTTTTAGAATTAATTTTTTAATAATTCATTTTTATACCCAAATGTAAAAAACTTATTTAATATATATGAGATATCAATTTGCGTTTTTGCTTACAAAGTTTATCCATACAATGTTTAATAGAATTATTCAGGATTTTTCCCTAAACAACACCCCTAAAAGATATAAAGTAGTGATGAGTTTTTATCCCTAATCCAAGAAACATGAAATTCAAAGAATATATTCATTTGATTATGTTAGCATCCACAATGAAGGAATCTTAAGAAATACAACCTCTAAAGGAGTCAAAACATGGAAAATGTGTTATTACGGATTCCTTAATAATTTTTTAAAATTATTGGATAAACAAATACTTGGTAGGTTTCACATTAAGATATAAAAATAAAACGAATTTATTTTTGGAGAGACTTTAATCTCGATATATATATTTCGGGTGGCTAACCCATCTTCAGGAGCAACAGAAAGTATTTTTTTATCCAATAATTTAAAAAAATGTTTCACCAATTACCAACACCAAATTCCTTAAAAACTATTTCCTTAATAATCCTTAGTTCCGCTGAAATATCAACTTGGTTTTTGATTACAAAAATTAGTTATGCTATTGCTTAAATATTTACCTTTTTACTACATTTTTCAAAAATTTAAATGAAATATATATATTGAAAAAGAAAATCTTTTTTACATCTTTTTAATTTTTTAATTTTAATGTGAAACAAGTGACCAAGAATCCTTAACTCATAGTAAATCAATATTAAATATAATATTTATTTACTCTTATCTTTATTAAAGATGTTTCACCTTGCACCAACACCACAATCTCTACTAATTAATTTAAATGCCTATGTAGGTAATTTATATTCTTTTAGCTCAAGGGTTATTTGCCACACAATTGAAATAAATTTAATTCTCGATAAATTTTTATTATTCCTTAGGTGAGACCAAGCCACCTAAGCTGATGGTGTCTTAGCCCCCTCAGTAATTAGAAATATGCATAAAACCCGATCATTTTCGTTTCTTAAATCCTTATATACATAATAACAAATTGGCATCCAATAACGATCCCCAAATTAAATATTTTGTTGTTACCATGCATATTAAAAATTCTTCCCAAAAATCTCGGTTCTCTTTCGAATCGCAAATTTTTAATATTATTATTATTATTTATTGATTCCATTTATACAAAGGTAGATGCCCATTTTGGGCTTTGGTACAGATATACTTTTAAAATTTTTTAAAATTCAAACTCTTTGCTAGTAGTGGTCTTTATCATCATAGTGTTGAATCCATCTTTATTGTTATGACTCAACCACCAATATCCATTTGACTATATCCCATGCGAGATGTGAACTCTTTCACTTCTTTATAAGCCTCATATCCCATTTCATTCCATACATGCAATTCAGAGGCGGGCTATCAGACTTATAGGGGATCCTGCATTAACTGACACTCTCGACTCCCTAGCCCATCGTAGATCTGTCTCTGCCCTTTCTCTTTTTTATAGATATTACCATGGCTTTTGTTCTGACGAAATAAAATCGATAATCCCACCAAAGGCTTCATTTGCGCGAAATACACAATTTCCTAAGATTCAACACCCCTACGCGCTTAAACTGGATACTAATCGAACTAAAGCATTCGCCAATTCATTTATCCCTATGACATCAGAGGTTGTACCTTCTTGGTGCAACTTCTTCTTGTATCAATATCATTATAAAAAAAAAAATACATATTCTTCACAACATCTTCCTATTTTATAAGCTAAATGAGGGAGAAGCCTAATAATTTCTTATTTGAATTAAACCCAATTTTAGATCGATCAATTCTAGGCATAATTTATTTTTGGCTTCTCCTCTTTACTCCCTTAACAGAATTCTTAAACTCTGTTTTTATTTTTATACACTGTCTCCTTTGATCATTCTTTATGCAGACTAAGACTTTAATCTTGATATTATATATTTTAATTTTGATCCACTCTACTAAAATTTGGTTGATAAAATTATTGTTAAATAACACTAAATATAAAACCTTATTACCTAAATACATTAAAGTATTTAAAAATGATTCTTTTATTTTTTTGAATTTGAATTAAAATATAATAATGGTATGATAGTATGTTGAGTTTAATACATTTGAATTTGAATTATAATTTAATGATATTATTTGAGTTGAATATAAATATTAATTTTCCTTTTGTCAAGTTATTTTAAACTAGTGATTTTGATTTTTAACAGTTGATAATTAGATATGATAAAATTAAATAAATTATAAAAAATTATAAAATTATATAAAATGTGATATCATATTTTAAAATATTAATTTCTTTAACATTTTATTCTGCAGCTTGAAGAGGGTGAAATCGACGTTCGTCTGAACTCTTTCAAAGGCTGTTTCGTTCAAAGAGCTAATAGACCACGGAAATAATCAATATCATTTTGAATTTCACGTTGTATTTAACAAATGTATGTGCTTTTGAATATCTTCTATTAATGTTTCAGGTAGGTTAAAATTGGCTGTTAATATCTTAAAGAAATAAAATAAATATTAGTTTCAAGACAGTTATCATTTTTTTCACCTAAAACTCCCCATTTATTATTATTATCTCTACTTCCCTACATCTCCCCTCACTTTTAACTAGAGACCGGATTCCTATGCAATTGCATATTTTGTTTGCCGCCACATACGACCAAGGGGTTCAATTATTATCTATCCGAATCATGCATCTAGGACACTGTGGGTTAAATTTTATACTGCATATTTTTAGCATATTTGAGTAATTTGAATAAATAAATAAATAATTTGAATAAATAAATAAATAAATAATATTGCATAAAATTGCATACTTTGAAGAATATTGCATAAAATTGCATATTTTAAAGATTTTTTGTCATATATTTTGGCCATTGAGTGTATGTGTGTATATGTGGAAGTGTGTGTAAATTTGTGTAGAGATCAGATTTTATCCGGTCAAATATTTGCATTATTTTATTAGTTTATTATTTGTACGACAATAAGAAAAGCTTATTAATATAAAAAAAATAAAAGCAATACTATAAAATCGTGTCTGTTAAATAAAACTAGCCCCCCCCCCCCCATATCTTTTCGTTCACATTTTTTTGAACATTATTATATTTATTATATTGATTTTATTAAAGGGCACCCATTATTTCTTTGAGTTTGAAAATTTTTTCATATACTAAATATAATGAGGGGGAGTCGGGTTGTGTGAGCTGTCTAAGCCGCTGGGTCCTCTTCAGCATCGTTGATGACGATGTTCAAGCGGGAAGCCCGGGTTCGAGCCTTGCTAGCATATAAAATTTCGACCGGCTAAAACTCGGCTCCCTCACTAACACTACTAACACTTTACTGATATGCTGTCTAAATGGGCTGTGTTCCCGGTGACAATAAATAAATTAAAAAAAAAAAAAAATAATATATATACGAATTTTGTGCAATTTTTTACTCAATAAAAGTACATATTTGACATTTGGTGTCTATAGCTTACTTTATCACTTTATTTCTTTCATAGTACTCCTTCAAATATATACTCTATCTGTCTTCAATTTTAATTTTTTACTGCATATATTTGCATATTTCACCGTATTCTGCATATTACTTGCATATTTCAGCATTTTTAACTGCATATTTTGGCAGTTTTTACTGCATAAAAATCCGGTCTCTACTTATCTAACTAATTTCCCTGATCTTTTAAGAGCCCACAACATCAACAACAAACACAATACACAGTCACATAGGCAGTGCCGTAACTAGGGCGGTGCCAGCGGTGCCCAGGCACAGGGTGCAGAAATGACCAGACCAGGACCAAGTTTTGGGTCATGCATTATAATAACTTTTTTTTCAAGGGCGCAGTTATAAAAGCTCACACCGGGCGCATAAAAGGCTAGTTACGGCACTGCACATAGGCCTCGTTCCTGATCAATTTGGCACATGCCGTCCAACAACCAACGTCGACAGGCAAGAGCCGGCTCTGGGACATCACATTACATTCTGTTTAATAGGATATAAAAGACCTATTCAACAGTATGAGGATTTTTTCAACTTTAATCAACACTTTTTGGGAGTTGACCTAACATTTCATTTTTTTAATACTTTGACTATTAGAGTATCGCCTGGTTAGCGTATTGTAGGAAAATAATGTTAAAATTACTTTTGTGTGGAGGAGGATTGGTTTGGTTGGGTTGGTGAAAGAAGAGTGATAAATAGCTACCGATTGAACAATAGCACTTACTCTAGGAGCTGTAGTAGGCGCCCCAGGTAGTGGGATTTGAAGAGGAATGGGGGGGGGGGGGATTTGCTTTGATTTATTGGGATTTAGCTTAACATGGCTAAGCGTGTGGATTACAGCTTTAATATTTTTTTTAATACTTAAACGATTGGAGTATCGCCTATCTTTAACTCAAACTACTTTCCAATTTTCAAATTCCTAGCTTTAATAGTTAAGGACAGCGTTTCTCAAACTGTGGCCCGCGGTCCGCAAGTAGGCCACGAGGTCTGCCTTGTGGTTTCAAAAAAGACAGAAGAAAAAGTTAAATTCAAATGAATGAATATCACACTATAGATGAAAATCTCAGAGTTTGGAAATTACACATGGCAATCGTCTTTCACTTTTTCTTCCAGTACTTGACATTTTATGAAATATATTTTACCCGCCTACCGACTACCAACTCTACTTTCAGTAACAAAAGAGGAATTTAAAGCACACTGACCGTGGTGCTTCTCGATTTTTCTCACCAGTATATTGGTATTAAAATATACTTTAAAAAAATGAAAAACTTGCTTTCGAAGGGAACAAGACTAAGGTGGTTCGCAGAACTGTTTTTACTTATAAAAGTTTTCCTCAGCACTTAAAAAAAGTTTGGGAAACGCTGTCAGAAGATTCAGACCAGTGACAGATGTAACAGACAGACACTGAAGTCCCCGTAAGATTTTCGCTATTGGATTCTAAAAAACCTATTTTCTTTTTGAATTTAATTTATGAAAATAAAATGCTATCTTTAAAATGTGTTTTTTATACCTAGTACTGGTTTCTAAATATTTCATTTACCTTATCATAAATATTGAGATAAAAAGGTTTTAGTTCCAATGATGGTAAGGATTGTTCGAGTAGTTTTTTTTTTATTATTCTTTTAATCATAGCGATATTATCTTCTTTTCCATCATTGGTCGAATTATTTTCAAAAAATAAACTATAACAATGAATCCATTGGGATAAAAAATTTAAAAATCCTTTAGTTACAGGCTAAAAATTAGATAACTTTAGATTTAAGTAAATTATACATATTAATTAAATAATTTTCTTAAAATATTATTACTTTATCAAATGAGGAATTTTTCGTTTCTTTGGAATCAGTTTCAGAAACAGGAAATGTAAGTCGACAAAGAGTTGATATCCACGGATGTGTGGTAAAATGGTATAGAAGCTGAGAATCGGAATATCGACAGGTGAAGCTCAGAATCGATCTCAAACATTCCCAGCTGTGATCAACCATCTCAGGAAATCCCTGAAATATATATTTTACCAATTAAAACAAACATTTATTTAAAAGATGTTAACATGAAAGCACCGACTTGGCCTTCGCCCGAAGTTTCGAATCATAAACGGGATACTTCCTTACACGGTTTTGTTTAAAAAAAATGTTTTAGTTACTGAGAAAGGAAATCGTTTACACTCAAAATATTCTAATTAAATAAATAAATGGACTGACTATGTTTAGATTTAATAAAAATAATTTTAACCATGTCGTCAATTTTGTTGAAATTTATAAACCTATATTTTTCAAGACAAAAGGCTATCTTATATACGTATATTTTTAACTTTACCATGGTATGGTCAAGTATTGTAATCGTGTATGAAAAAAGTGGGTTTTTCCTTCTTTTTTTCGAAATATCTCAAAAACGGCTGAAACTATTTTGATTAAAAAAATTGAGCGAAACCATGGAATTTCGCTCTACAAAAAAGTTCTAATAAATGAACATCGAAAAAATTATATTTTTCGAGATAATAATTGTTTTGTCAAAATGTCTGTTAGTCTGTCTGGTTGTCTGTCTGTGCGTTACCAAATTTTTGTGGACGAGCTAGCTCAAAAACTAGTGTGAATATCGAAACCAAATTTCACAAGCAGTTTTGGTCCATTGAGATTAAGAGCTAATTAGATTTTGGTGCATATAGACCCAAAGGGGGCTGGAGGGGGGTTAAAAATTAAAAATCTAGGCCATTTGAGCAAACTCAACCAAATTTTGTATACATAATCAGTGGGACCCCAGAAGTCTAAAAATGCAAAAACTAACCGCCCAAAAGGGGGGGGTGTATGGTCAAAAAATGAAAATATAGGCCCTTGTACCAAACTCAACCAAATTTTGTATACATAATCAGTGGACCCCCAGGAGTCTAAAAATGCAAAAACTAATCCCCCTCCCGTACATGATTATGAATAATTTTATTAAATATTAAATATAAATGAGGGGCCAGGTTGTATTTAAAAGTCAAGTCGATGGCCACATCAGAACACGTCAGCTTATTTAAACTAAATTTAAATTTATATCAGGCCACAAAGAAAGTCGAAAAATCTTATATAAAAAATAAAATAGTTACTAACTTTGCCACAAAGATGAAGCAATTTCATAAATAAAAATCGTAAATGTGAAATAAATTCTTCTTCGTTTGTTCTATTAAAATGAATTACAGTTTTAGTCCATTCTTGATTCGAATCGCTGCTCTCTAGAAGAACATAGATCATCTGAAGTACAACTTCTTGTACTCCATCATCTCCCACTTCCAAAAGTTCAAGCAGCCGTTGCATATTTATATTTATTCCATCATTACACTGAAATTTTAATAAAATTTTGCATCTTGCTTTCAATTTATAATTTAAATAGTATATTTGAATTTGAATATTTACTGAAATATTTAGTTTTTTTTGGAAATATAATAAATAAGCTAAATAGCGAATAGCAAGGGTGGAAAGTTCAGGATCTTCAGAAGTCTCAACGTAAGTTCCGATTACTGATAAAAGTCGAATATTATTTGAAAGACATATTAATACTAGAAAAGAAATATAAATATAAATAAATAATAAATCTAGTTAAAAGGATATATAGGTATACGAGTACCTTTACTTACAAAAATTATCTTCAGAATTGACAGACACTAATAAAAGAATGAAATAAAATCGAATAGCAGCTCGATAAAAGTCTGTGTTCCTAGGTCGAGGCTCTATTAAAAGTTGAGCCAGCCAAGATGCAGATCGAACGGCCGAATCCGTTTGAGAAGGAATACCAGAAGAGCAAATTTCCAACAGAGAGACTACATTTTCCACTAAAAAATATTGCTTACATTATTCATTCATTCATTGGATCTTTGACAAAAGTTTGTACGAATATAAATAACACAAAATTAATTATACCTAGACAGTGGCGTACCTACAGCTATCGAAGTCTGGGGCTGTAATCTCCATGGGTACCCCCATTATTGGAATGATCACATACAAAATGTTAACACAAATATATAATTACCTAACGTTTATTTAATTTAAACTAATTAGTTAAAATGTTTTGGAAAACAAAAAATCTTAAAAAACTAAAGAAAAAACAACTTACAGCAGACAAACTATATTTAAAAAAGCTTAATAATCGGCCATTTTTTATGTTTTATAAAATGATTTTTAACTTTTCTGCCAATAAAAAAAAAACTAAAACTGTTTTTTACGAGCTTTAACTTCTGAAATTTTTTATAGTTTAATCAAAATTAATATTTTTAGCTGCTACATTTTCAATGGAAAGGATTGCCAAAGGTTTTTCTGAAGCCCCCTCTGATCAGAGGCCCGAGCCTCCCCCCTTTCGGTAGGTACGCCACTGTATCTATGTAAAAATATTATTTCCTATATCTATATATATAAAATTAAGGTTTTGTCTGTACATTGCTCCAAATCACGCCAAATTTTGGTTGCACACATTTCAAGCAAAGTTATGAACGAAAACACCCTCAACAAAATTCCTGTCTGTATGCATGTCTGTCTGTCGTTTCCGTCGTTTCCGAAAAGTTGCTCACGATTCACGTAGAAACGACTGAAGGGATTATTATGAAATTTCATATTTACATTAGATGACTTCTAACGTTTTTAGCTATATAACGTTTTGATATTTTGACCCGGGGTTTGGGGGGGGGGGGCGCACGAATGCAAATCTCCTAGACTATTAACTCTACGGCAAATTTTATAATGAGCAAAGTTGTAGGGGATGTGATTTCTGACAACTTTTGTTTAAAATAATTCCCCCAAAAAATCACCCGAAAAGGGGGGAGGGTCAAAATATGAAATTTTTTGTTCTTGGACCAATCAAACTCAACCAAATTTTCTATACATAATCTCTGGGTCACTAGAAGGCTAGAAATTCAAAAACTAACCACCCAAAATGGGGGGGGGGGGTCAAAAAATGAAAATTCTTACCCTTAGAGCTAACTTAACCAAATTTTGTATACATAATCTGTGGGTAACTAGAGGGCTAGAAATGCAAAAACTGGGTGCGGGGGAGAGGGAGTGTGCTGGTGTGGGGGGGCAGGGTGGAGTGGAGGGTTCAGGTGAGGATCCAGAGGCTTAGTGGGGTGGTGCGGGTGGGGGTGCGAGATGGGGTGGGGTGCGGGGATGGAGCCCGGGGTGGGTGGGGATGGTATGGTGGTGTGGTGCGGGGGTGGAGGGCACTGGGCGGGGTCCAGGAGATGGTGGGGTGCGGGCGTGGTGTGGTATGGTGGTGATGTGGGCGCGGGGGGTGGGTCGGTAAGAGTGGGGTTTGAGGGTGGGGTTTGTGGGTTGTGGGTCTAGGGGGCGTGCCCCCTGGTTAGCAAGAGGGCCACCGAAGGCGGACCTTGCAGCTAGTTATAATTATGGCACTAATACACAATATCAAAATTATTTTTAATGTAAATGTAGACTAAGTAGATATCATTTAATAAAATTTAATTCTAATATTCTATTAAATAAACGAAATTTTAAATTATTAGAAGTGTTCGAGATCAGTACTCTTTTTAGGGTTACGTTAATAAGTAAAAAACAATGTCCTCATGTCTCCCGGTCAGTCTGAACATTTTGTAGCTCGTAAACAAAATAAAAATATTCTTTTATTTTCAGCCCAATGAAAAATTTAACTTTTCCCAAAAGGAAAAGATTAGAAAAAACTAGATTAAAATTTTAATACGCTTTTTGATTTCGAGAAAATTAAATATATGTATATAATTTGTTAATTTCTAGTTGGTTTCTTATTGAGTTTACGAGCTACTACACATGGACAGGTATGCAGACTTTGTATAGACCAGGGCTTCTTAAACTATCTGGGGAAACTGAATTTTGGTCTAGCGAAACATAGGACAACAATCAATCAATCAAAATGGGCTTGCCAATCAAAAAAGCTTAAGAAGCCCTGGTATAGACACTAATATTTATGTTTTACGTTTTTGTACGAACACTAAAAATCAATAGAATATGAATTAAAATTATATATTTTTTTTATTAAGATTTATCAAATATTTGCGAAACATGTGCTTTGGTATTCAAATGCAGAATTTAAAAATATTCTAAAAATTTGCTTAATAAGATAATTTTTTGAAAAATAATTTATTATAAAAAAATTTATTATATTTAATATCTACTTACACTTTATATCTTGATTGTCATTTGCAAACCCAGAAAGCAATATAGGGAGCAATTGCCAAAGAGTATCCATCAAATGAGCTTGTCCATTTTGTTGTTGTGTTTCGATTACCCTAGTTAACACTCGAGCTGCACTTTTACTCAAATATTCCTCTCCATATGTAACTATGTCCTGAAAAAAATTGTTTTATTTTAAACGTATAGGATGGTATTTTACAGCGTTTCTAGAATGTACTATATACCTACTCTAGCGTAAACCTCAAATAATGATAATATTTCAGATAATCCATAGAGAAGTAAAAACTATTATAGATATATATATATATATATATATTTACGTCTCAAATTACCAACTTTTTAATCAATTTATTTTTAACCAATATCAATCGTTACTTAAAATCCACAAATCTAACTTTTTAGTATAATTTTGACAAATTTTGGAAGTAGCGAAATAATTTAATGAGAAATACATAAGTGATGCCTCGTAATAGAGTTTCGATTTTTCTAGGGGGTCAATGAGTTTTGTAGGGGCCCCCTTGCCCCCCCCCTCTCTAACTACGCTCATGGGTTTAAGTTGAAAATAGTTAATTACTCGGCTCGTTGAGCAAGAACACATAGTCTGCAGGAATATTTAGTTCTTTTATAGATTTATTATAAAGATAGATGTTTGATAGTAATCTTCGCTTGAAGAATAAACAGTGATTCATAACTAATTCTGTAGTTATTATTAAGTGCTTTTAATAAATAAGCTGTGTGAAAAGTAAGGCACCTGGAATTCATTAATTTACAAACATCAAAACCATCAAAACCTCAGCTCAACCATTGCACCTAAATTTCTTTAATAAAAACTTTTTTAAATAAATTACTTTTATGATAGGAGTACTATCCGTTTAATTGTTCACAAATATTTTCTATTATTTCTTTCTCTAAGCTTTATTTCTATCTAAGTATTTAAATTTTAAATAAATAAATAAAAGACAAAATCTATATTTACTATGAGACACATTTCCGCTTCAGGAGTTGCCAAGACTAGATTTTCAATTAAAGCTTCTCCATGCGAAGTCCTCTCTTCAAGCCAAATACTAATCTGAAATGAATATCACAAAAATTAGAAATTAAATTTAATATAATAAATTATTTCAATTATTAAAATACAAGAATAGTTTTATTAATATAGTTTTTCAATTAGATACTATCAAAGTTTGTATAAATGAAAAAATCGAATATTACTGTGGAGAGCACTGCCGTAGTGATTTTATGAATACGTCACGCCAGCGAATTATCTATGTGTTGAAAAGTATGAATAAATTAAAAGAAGTTTACGAATCTATTTAATACTTTTATTTATCTTAGCAAGGCAGGTTCAGCGCGTTCGGCGGAACCCGGCCCCGGCCCCGCGTTTTGAGAGGTCCAGCGGTCTACGGAAATTACCCAATTAAAAATCACCGATTTTGATTAACTTTTACAGAATGATGATACTATTAGATACCAGTTCGATATGCAGCCGTTGCACAAAATCATAAAGTGCTAGAGTTACTCTTTTATTAATTTACTCCAATAATAATTAATAGAAAATCAATGTAGATTTATTGGTTTCTTAATAAATTCTTTCTTAATAAATCTTTTCTAATCATAATAAATGAATAATTTTTCAATTTTATTTCCAAATGCATGATCAAGCATTCGATTGCATTAAAAAAAAAAAAAAAAAGAGGACAACCTCTTTATATTAAAATCATTCAAAATTGGCATTTTGTACTTTCAGGAAACGTTTTCAGGTATAAGATTAAAATTTGGTGAATTGTAATGTGAAAATACACATTTTCGTATCAATTTTCAGCTCATTAGGCATAATCTAAAACCATTTATACCAAATGAAAATAATTTGTATCTTATATATGTATCAATAATCTTTTTTTTACTTAATTGAAATTTTTTCATTAGAGAAAATGAATAAATTCGAAATATTCGAGAAAATTAATGCGCCAACACGTCTCAACTTGTCCATGCGTGTGTCGACTCGTTTGAAATAGTCTCGAGTTTTAAAATCTATTAAATACTAGCTTCAAGGCCCGCCTTCGGCGGCTTTGAAGCTAGAGGGCTTCCCCCTGGACCCCACGTGGCTGCTTTATTGATGTTTTATAAGTTACAGAGAATAAATATAATTGTTTTATTATAAAGTCTTAAATAGATATAATTTAAGATTCTATTTAACTGCAATATACACCCATAACAAATAAGATGAAACAAATATTTAAAATGTATTAAAAATCCACTTGTTATCATTAAGGGGAAAATAAAAAAAGTTATATTATATGTAGGTATTATTATAGATAAGAAGACTTGAAAATTACAATTATTATTCATTTTGATAGACACAAAAGTATATACAATCTATTTATAAAAAATTCTCTTATTCTCAAGCTTGAGTTGTTTATCATAAAAGAATTTAGTCTTATTGATTTTAAGTCGATTCTTCCACGTTTTCAGTAGAGGTTGCCATTAATAGTCAAAACATCAAAAATGGAATGCAATAAGGTTATTCCTCTAGTATTAGATAAGAATCGATCGTTATTTTGGATTTTAAGTCGATTCCTCCATGTCTTCAGCAATGGTTACCAATAATAATCGAAGGGTTAACAATCTAATGTAGAATTGTTATTCCTCAAGTATTAGATGAGAATCGATTGCTATTTTTGATTTTAAGTCGATTCCTCCATGTCTTCACCAATGGCTACCAATAAAAACCGAAACGTCAAAAATCGAATGTAGAATGGTTATTCCTCGACTGTTAAATGAGAATCGATCATTATTTTTGAATTAAAGTCAACATGAACTGCAAATTGCAAGTGACATCTGATTAATAATAAAGAAATAAACATATTAATATTAGTTGAATAAAAGATTTCACTGTCGATGGTAACAGAATTGTTTTTATTTTAGGTTAAAATTAAAATAAAATGAGAGAGTCTTCTGTTTTTTAAATAAAAATAATTTTTAATTATTTCTAGAGACTATAGTTTCGAAGGCATAGCTCTCATCATCAGTCTATCACAAATATTTCAAATTAGTTACAAATTAAGATTTATACATAGAAATTAAGTTTATACATAGAAAATTTGAAAAATATATAATGTCTTTTTCTTCATGTTTCTTCTTGGGAGTTTAGAATATACTCATCAATATCTGCTTACTCTTTTGTTTAGGTATTTTCTAAAGAGTTTTACCTGAATGAATGGAATGTTTTTAAAAAAAGGGTCATTGATAATTTCTAGTTTTTCATTTAAAGATTCAATTGGGCTTTTTTCCAAGGATTTTAATATTTCAATGGATTCTTTAAAGAAAGAATTAAGTGGGTCATTGACTTCTTTGATCAATTTAATTTGGATTGACTGAAAACTATGATTGTTAGCATTTAAATGCTCCTGCAAATGCATAATTTTCATATTTTAATTTGTAGGCTCTCTTGTGTTCATTGATCCTAATAGATAAATTTCTTTCCGTTTTTCCTATATAAGTTGCATTGCAATCTTGGCATGTCAATTTATATACACCGGATTTTTCATTTTCCGAATTTTATCTTTAATTTGACTTCACCACTTCCTAATGTATATGGTGATCTAAAGATTGTTGCGTACCCTAAAGATTTTAATTTATGCTTTATTCTTCGGACATCTTACCATAATATGGTAATATTAGTTTTGGCAGATCTTTAATTTGGGAATTTTGTGAATAGATTAAATTTAAATTTGATTTTTGAATTTTACCTTACAGTTACAAAATTTAGAAAAACATAGGAATCAACAAAAAGAAAAATTTCAAAAATAATCCTACTAACCCAAAATCTCCAATTCAACGATAGAATAAAAAACTATTCAAACACCGTTTTCACAGAAACCGAAAAGAACGTCCTGAATAAAGGTCTAAAACATTGCGTAGAAAAACCAATTAGACAAAACGAAATAGAGGACATCGCTATTAATATGGCAGCATCGTTAATAAAAAATAGGGAAAATGACACCAACAAAACAATTTGTGCTAAAATCCTAGGACAAGAAATAGAAAAATAGGAACAAAATCAATTATTCGAAAAATAAAACAATAAAATCACTAAAATCAAAATAGCAGAAAACAATTTAACAGTAGTAAAAAGTGACAAAGCGAAATTCAAGAAGTTATACTAGATCAAAAAATTTATAAAGAGAAAACCGAAACCTTCTGAAAACACAAAATTTCAATCAAATTAAAAACCTAGTAAATAAATATAACAAATTAGTTAGGGACAAAATTAAAAAATTCCAAAATTTTAAACGAAAAACCAAAATGTCGTTAATAGAAAAGAACCCAAAGTGTCCTAGATTGTATTCCCTTCCGAAAATTCATAAATTTGAAAACTAGACGAAATACCAATTAGACCTGTAGTAAGCTACTCAGGAGCGTGTAACAAAATTAGCCAAAAGCCTAAATAAAATCTTCAAAGAAAAACTAATTTTCAACCAGATCACTCAATTTTAAATTCATTAGACTTAATAAATAAAATTAAAAACATAGATATCCCCAATAACGCAAAATTAATCTCTTTAGATATCATAAGTTTATTTACAAACGTCTCCTTCAGAAACAAAAGACCTAGTTGACCAGATAATTTATACATGTCCAAATTTGAACATAAAAGAAAAAAACAGACCTAAATGATTTAATGGAGTTATGTCTAAATCACAATTTTCCTTAAAGGTTAAACGATAAATTTTATGAACAAAAAAATGGTTTAGCAATCGGAAACCCTCTGTCACCATTATTTGCCGAAATTTTCCTAAACATTTCGAAAAACAATTTTTAAATATAAAGTGCGAATTCTCTCAATATATCAAATATTATTATAGATATGTTGACGATGTGATTGTCTTATGGACAGGGACTGAAAGAATTTCAATAAATTCATAAAACATATAAATTCATTACATGAAAAAATCAAATTTACCGTAGAAAAAGAAAAAAGAAAAAACATTAAATTATTTAGACCTTAAAATTAAAATTGAAGAAAATAAACACACATTTGAAATTTATAGGAAAGATACATCTACAGATACCGTAATTCACAACATGGCTTGTCGACCAATGTCACACATAAATTAGCAGCATTCCATTCAATGATCCACCGTTTAAATAGTATCCCATTAAAGAAAGAGCATTTTTTAACAGAACTAGAGATAATCAAAGAAATAGCTATAAATAATGGTTATGAAAGCAATTTAATAGATCAAATATTAAAAGGTAAAATTCAAAAATCAAATTTAAATTTAATCTATTCACAAAATTCCCAAATTAAAGATCTGCCAAACTAATATTACCATATTATGGTAAGATGTCCGAAAGAATAAAGCATAAATTAAAATCTTTAGGTACGCAACAATCTTTAGATCACCATATACATTAGGAAGTGAATTAAGTCAAATTAAAGATAAAATTCCGAAAATGAAATCCGGTGTATATAAATTGACATGCCAAGATTGCAATGCAACTTATATAGGAAAAACGGAAAGAAATTTATCTATTAGGATCAATGAACACAAGAGAGGCCTACAAATTAAAATATGAAAATTATGCATTTGCAGGGCATTTAAATGCTAACAATCATAGTTTTCCAGATCAATCCAAATTAAATTGATCAAAGAAGTCAATGACCCCTTAATTCTTTCTTTAAAAGAATCCATTGAAATATTAAAACTTGGAAAAAGCCCAATTGAATCTTTAAATGAAAAACTAGAAATTATCAATGACCCTTTTTAAAAACATTCCATTCATTCAGGTAAAACTCTTTAGAAAATACCTAAACAAAAGAGTAACCCAGATATTGATCCAGGTATATTCTAAACTCCCAAGAAGAAACATAAAGAAAAGACATTATATATTTTTCAAATTTTCTATGTATAAACTTAATTTCTATGTATAAATCTTAATTTGTAACTAATTTGAAATATTTGTGATAGACTGATGATGAAGGCTATGCCTTCGAAACTATAGTCTCTAGAAATAATTAAAAATTATTTTATTTAAAAACAGAAGACTCTCTCATTTTATTTTAATTTTAACTCAAAAAAAAAAAAAAAAAAAAAAAAAAAAAAAAAAAAAAAAAAACATATTAATGTTTCAAATGAATTTGGATAAAGTTTAGCATCCGTTGCAGTTTATTTTTAAAATTTTTGTTTTTAAATGTACTTTAAAAAAATAGATAGTTTTTTAAATCTTTGTTGCATTATTAAATTTTCTTCAACGATAATGTGGTTAGAAGTTAGAACAATTGAGAATGAATGACACTCAAAAATCTTACAAACAGGGCCGCCAACACTTGTTTTTTTTTGCTCGTTTAGTTCTTTTATTGTCAGGCAAGCTATGTTGGCTAACCCGATTTTTTTTTTAGTTTTTTCGATTTTTCCATTTTTCCGGGCGACTTTTCTAATTTTTTTTCACATATTAACCTGAATTGGACTATTAGGAACATTTTAAAAATAAATTAGCCAAATTGGTCCAGGCATTTGAGGGATTTGCGCTTACAAAAAAACAAAAATTCATTTTTATTATATAGATTTGTAATTGGAATTAAGGAAAAAGGGTAAATTTGCGGAGCAATTCGAGTACTGATACTATCTAATGGTTGACTTTTGACCAAATTGACTTTATTTATATTATTAAAAAACTAAAATATCCTTCGATGGCTTTTTTTAATTATTACGGGTATTACAGTTTATTCGCTAATAAAGTTAGAAGAGAAAGGAAAGCATTATATCGCCCTTTCTTTCCCACTATGATTGGGATTTCATATGAATATAATATCTTAGATCTATGGAAAGACGAGTTAGTTTTAGATAGGCCGCTGTCCAAGTACTGGCATCGTCAGACGTCCGCTTCTTCTCCATTATCTTTATAACATCCCGACAATACATTGTTATTCGTTCCGGCCTTTGTGGTATTAATGGAAAGTTGACCAGCTGGTCTTTCCCGTCATATGTGATTGACATATTTCGGCGTGACGTTTTTTTAAAATTCCAACTTATTTTTGATTTTTCACCAATATAAAGTTCACTCTTTTTATGGCTTAGATCGACAAATCTAGACTAGATCTTTAGTTCGGCATCAAAATCAGTGTCCTCGTCAGGAGATACCTACTGCCCTGAAATTTTCATTAGATCCCAAAATGGCCGCTAGTCTCCGGGGTCCCCCACCTGCAACACCAACTCAATTCATGCTCGCAATGTAGTCGTACATCGAACGAGACAACATTTATTTAAATCATGAAGTCATTAGTCCCGAAGCTACATTGCTGAAATGAAAGGATCAGCATTCAAAATGCAAATATGGCATCGCACTTTCTGTTCTGGTACCCCATGTGTCTGTCGGTCTGATTTTAACGACTTATTCACGGCAACAAAATTCTTTTCCTTATCACCATGAGTATATAAACTTGATCTGCCTCAATTCATAAATAACATGTTTAATTTGATATTTAAATAATAATTAATACACTTGACAAAGAGTTGAGGCTGAATTTATTTTATTGTTTTCATTCCATATTCCATCCGTAAACATATTGTTCTTTCTCGAATTTATTGAAAGCAGACATTAATTAATTGAAGGAGAGAAGGCCATTGAGACCAAGGCCCTAGACTCAAAGGCCTCTAATTAGTATAGTTAAGAAGTAACTTTTCTTGAATAGACTTAATAGCCAGATTATAGTCTCCAAATTCTTTGACCTCTGATCCAATCAATTCTTTATCAGAGACTGGTTCAAAATAATTCATTTTAAATTTGTTTAATGTAGGTATAGTATGAAAATATTAGATTTCTTAAAAAAGAAAATAATTGATAAACTATTTTTAATTTTTAATTATTTTAACTAAAAACCTGACATAAAATGCTCAATTGAATTACATACTATTTCTTTACGAAGTTTACTTGGGACAGCAATAGGAGAACAGGCCCAGAAGACAAGAGAAGGATGCCGAGTAAAAACAGCTTTCAATCCAGGCCAAGCTGCCGCAAGCTCCAAGGCCGAGATTAGGATTCCATGCAGGTAAATTCATATTCGATATTTCATTTTGAGATAACCAGGCCACCTTAAAATAAATTCTATATAAATAAATATTTTTTAAAGGCAAAATATTAAAAAAAAAAAAGATTAATTATGATTGAATTTAAAGAAACAAAATATTACTGCGAAATCAAGCCAGAGACATTTGAGGAACACTAGTGGATACACATGTAGATCTGTATATTGAATTAATCTAGAGAAGACATTAAGATGACACCCCCATTTAATCGGCCTGGAAATGCAAAATATTATATTAGAAGTATTTTCTTTGAGACTGACTGATATATAACAGGGAATTTAATGGGGTGGCAGCCTAGGATAATGAAAAGAAACATAATTTATAAATAAAAGACTTTAATTGGAAAGTCGTTTTCAGCCTTTTTTTAAATCGAAGATTCGAATCTTCCCTTCTCAGCATGTAACGGCCATTCTTGTCTATTAGTGTATATTACGTTATTTTATCTTGACATTACTTCAACAGTATTTGACAAAAAGACAAGGGTTGTATGTTTTTTTATTAACACTTTTGGACAATGAAGAAAGAAGGAAGATCCTCCGAAACCTATGTTTTAATAAAGTGGGCATGTTCGATTTGAACCCCATATCGAAGGTTCCGTATCTAATTAATAAAAAATATAAAAGAAGACTTAGCAGATTCTTATTTCAAAAACTAATAATTGTAATTTTCAATAAATAACAAAATAATAATTCTGTTCAACTTTCATTTACTCCTTCTTTCCCCAATTTTCAATTATTAGTTAAAAATAATTTAGGGTGTAATTTATAAAACTTGTGTAAGGAAATCCTACCAAGTGTCAGATAAGACGAAAAAAATGTTATCCATAAACGAGTTATGTAAATCAGGATCTCATCTGGAGTTTTTAGGAATGAGAATTACTTTTAGGACGTTTATGAAACTAAAAAAGGTTTTTCTTTTTTTTAATTCAAATTTGAAACGGCTCGGTTTCATTTTAAGATATCATTATTTCTCCAGCTTTAAATAAATAGTACTCTGGATGCACCTCGAGCGATGCTCGGTAACTTTTCCTTCAGTTAAAACCTTTATTTTAATATTATTTTTAATTTAAAATTCTGATAAAAAGGTCGATTTTTATTTGAGAGCCGTTTTAAAATTAAAAAAAAAATACAAATATATATAATATACGCCCACTGTACCCCCACCACCGAAACCTCGCCCTACCCCGGTTCCCCCACCACTGCACCCCATCTCCTGCACCTGTTTTGATTCAACCATATGATTCATTTTTATTCATCCAATTGTTAATAAATAAATCCTATCAAAATGTGTTGTTTTTTCAGAAAATTGAGACCTGCTTATGCGAAATATATTTTTAAATAAATTCTTGATTGTTTTTTATTCTATCAAATAAATAAAGTTCTTTTTATAAAAACAATTATAAAACGTTTATTAATATTTCTAACGTTTAGGTTGAACAAAATATGTTAAAATCCACAATCACAATACTTCTTCAAGGCCTTTTAGAACAATGAATTAAGGCAACCCATTGTCTGCCTGGGTACAAAAGGAAAAGGAAACCTTTTTTAAAACTCCTAAGAATGGGATTTGTCTACCTGAAAATAATTAATTTGATTACGAAAAAACCCATTAAAACAATTTTATCGAAGGTGAGACTGTGACAGACCGAATAGTCACCCCAAAAACCCCCTAACCCGTGAATTTCATCAAAATCGCAGAGTCGTTTTCAAAATAGAACCAAGATACAAATATATAAACAAACAAATATATATATAAATAAATATACAATTTTTGCTCGTTTAATAAGAGTAGATAATAATCGGTACTTTGACGTCATTCTATGCAATCGTTTTAAAGTGAATAAAATTTAAAAAAATCAGCCTAATTTTACTTAATAAGATTATTACAGGGATATCTCACCCCCCATGTTAAAAAATACTTTTTATTTTTGACTCCCAAATAATTCCACCCTCTCCAAAATAATGATTCAATTTTTGACTTTGGGGAAAAATGAATGGCCGACAAGTTGTAAATAACTCCAAGCTTGTATTTTATTAGATCAAGAGCTACAATGCTTTGGCAAACGGATAAATAGACATTGTATCGACACCAATAGGGTTCCGTTTTTGGTTTGTACGAAATGTTAAAATAGGTTGAAAAAGTCGATGAAATTGAAGACTTAATTTTTGAAGATTGTGTTTCTTTACAATATCCTGAGTTGTTGCTATTCCATCAAATTTTATATAAAAATATTATTTAATTAAATATATAATATTAAAAACGGTTATATTACCTCTGATGACAGAGAATAACAAATAAAGAAAACCATATAAGCATCTGAAGATTCTCCTGAATCAAAAACTTCGGATGGATTGCCATGCCAATACGCCCTTTAAAAAAAACCCTTGATGAAGTTCAACCGTTTTTTAGAGGACATCTTAGGCGTTGATTCAGCAATAAGAAGAGTCACCATTATATTAGCCACGCAATGTCGAATGGCGGTGAGACATGAGAGCTCGTTTCCTAAGTAACACCTACAATCAAGTATAATGATTGAATACAAAAAGAATTAACACAATTAAATGAATGAATCAGCCATTCTGTAAAGTAATATGAATTTTCTAAGGAATTGTCATTATAATATTAATTCTAATTAGAAATAAACACCTTGAAAGTTGCAGTGCTGTTGATTGATTTAGAAAGCCTTGTGAAATTAAGGATATGGCAAATTGAGTCACTTTATTTTCATCTTCATCTTTTAATAAAGCCGAAATACATTTATACCAATCTTCTACAAGATGAAATATGAAGGAAGTTATGTTCAATTTCTATGCAGAAAACATTTAAATCTTATTTATTAAATATAATATTCTTTTTTTATTCTTTTATTGAATTAACAAAATTTTTCAAAATTAAATACTTTTCTTACTAGAATCTTTGAGCTGCAGGTTTTTTCAATCATGAAAAAGTTAAATCTCTTAATTTTTTACGCATATTCTCAATCAAAAACAGTATTTTTCTTCTATAGTAATTATTTTGGGTAATCTAAAAAATTGATATGGAATTAAAAAAATTACGTAAAATCGTTTTTTTTTAATCTAAAGGTAAATTAACGTTCCGATCATTATCTAACATAAACACTAAACAGGTTTGAGGTAGAATAGAATAGGTAAATGAGAACGCAGATAATTCGAAACCAATTATTATAATCAATTAAGCCAAAATAAAATAAATTATTACGAATATCATAAGAGAAACAAAGAGGTTATCTTCAAGCTTGACGCATCAAGCAAAGGACAACCTCTTTGTTTCTCTTTATGATTCAACAACTCTCCTACTCTCGGCAAAATAAAAACTTTTCAATTATTACGAGTATTTTAAATGTTGCTGTATTACTTTATAACGTGTGATAAAAAAGAAATGTGTTTCACTTTTAACATTTTTTACATTCTGATTATGTTCTGATTATTTATCGGAATTCGGAAATCTATTGTAATATTTAGATATATAAATTTAATCGAAAAGAGAACAATTTATAATAGAAAAAAATGTTAAAAACCTTATAGAAACAAGATTTTTTAAAAAATGGATTAAAAATCAAAATATACAGAGGGGCCCTTCCACAGGCTTTCTTTTTATTCTGGCTTTTTACGCGAATAAGAACTCGTAAGTTAGATGGATTAAAAAGATGAAGCAAGGTAAAAGCCTCGGTATCTTAAAAATTTGGGTAGTTCTAAGTGGCTTAAAACAAAAAATTCTTAGAGTACTCGATAAAATTGATTTATACTTTTTAGTATTTTGAAATTTAATAAAAAATGTTTTTTAATTTATTTTTATTACATACGTTTTAGTCTTTATATTTCTGGTTTTCTTCTTTTTACTAATACTTCCCCAAAGTGTAAGTGTGTAAATTTTTGCCCAGACCGGAGAAAGGGTCTAGAGCTATAATTTTTCGCCACCTCCCCCTCTTTTACATCTTTTTTGGATAGATGATCTATGCACTAACTGAATCTCAAAGTGATAGCTGCATAGAAATTGATCCAAATCATAGACTCTGGAATTTTAATTTTTGCACCTATCTCAATTTCGTTCAAAAATTTTTCTTTATATTATTTAGATAGATTTTTGTTTATATTTTATTTTCATTGTATAGGTATATGTAAAAACGCAAAATTTCAGAAAAATCAGCTTGATACAATTAAGTCTTTAATTCGATTACAAGATTGTACCAAGTCAGACAGATGGACAGGCAGAGGATGTAAGTTACATAAAAGGACGTAAAAAATCATTTTTAAACTCCATTTTAAAAAATAAATTAGCATAAAACTGAACAGTTTTGACCATGTGAGCAGAGTTTGCGGTGAGCACAGGCTGAACGACACAATTGGAGACAAATTCTGATTAAAAATACAAGTTTGAGAAAAATAATATATTACATTCTATGAAATTTTTATAATATTTATATAAAATAAAAAAATTTAAAAGTCCTTTTTTAATTTTTTAGTTTTAACAAAATACTCAAGTCGAAAAATTGTTAACTTTATTCTACATAATCAATTTTCATAGGTTGTTCTGTTCATAAAGGAATAAAAATAATTTTTAAGAAAAAATAAAACCGGTTTTTTAAAAAAAATTAAATGCAACAAATAAATACAACTAAAAAGGTTTAAAATA
The DNA here is from genome assembly GCA_024734495.1 of Forficula auricularia. NCBI lineage: Eukaryota > Metazoa > Arthropoda > Insecta > Dermaptera > Forficulidae > Forficula > Forficula auricularia. The sequence goes on from JALMQS010000099.1 coordinate 50,447,078, forward strand.
ATATTAATCTTATTTAGTTACATAAACGACGAAATATTTTAATGAAATTACTTTTTGAAGTCGGTGCTAAACAAATTATAAAAGCGAGCGTACTAAGTAAGACTGTCGAGTGCGATTCATAAAAATTTTGGCACCGACTTCAAAAATAATTTCATGTTAATATTTCGTCGTTTAGTTGTAACTAAATAAGATAAGAATTATTTTATACCTTTTAGTGTATTTATTTGTTGCATTTAATTTTTTTGAAGTCGGTTTTATTTTTTCTTTAAATTTTTTTCTTTTTTAGTGATGTTATTAATAGTGATCATATCATCAGAACTTGACCAAATTAATATGGTACTATCCCTAAGATAGCCCCTTTCCAATAAAAAGAATCATCGAAATCGGTTCATGAACAAAGAAGTTAGGCCCGAACAAACCTAACAAAAAGGTCTAACACCAATGAAAAAAGAAACGGGACTAATCGGAAGCTAGACTGAACCAAATGCAATTTTTTTTTTCAAAATCGGTTCACAATTGGCGGAGATATGAGGTAACATAGACACACACAAAAAAAAAATCAGTCGAATAGAGAACTTCCTCCTTTTTTGAAGTCGATTAAAAAGTAATTCAATTTATTTATTTTTACTTAGGGAAAGCGGTGTAGGTTTTAAGTAAAACATGATATTAATTAATCAAATAAAGAGAGTTTTTAATCTGTATACTCCTGATGATGGACTAATAACTGAACATATTGAGTTTGTATAAACCTCGAAAGCTTTATTTCATTCTCTCAGAAACTACACTCCCTTTACTTTATTAATAAATTTATTTATGTACAGCTTAATAGCTTAAGTGTTGTGTGTGAAAGGAGAGAGGGGTGTATATTTGTTTTGGCGTTATAGCCAAGTTGGGCCCGCTTAAAATATTAAAATAATTATAATTTTTTGATATTCTGTTTTCTTACTCTATAACAAGTGTACATAGTTTACAAATTATTGAGACATATTGTAAAGTATTGTCAAGAGATTTGTCACAAATGAGGGTGAGCTTTGTCAAACAATTTTCTATTACGAATACCAGATGATTTTGGCTTTCTTCGAAGATTTTAAATTCCATCGCGTGTTTTCATTAAAATGATTTTGCTACGAGGAAAAAAGTTTATTAACATCACATAGCTTAAGAAGCTTTATTTATTTGACTTTGATTTATAACTTAAAAAATAATTGATTTATGAATTCTCATACTTATTGAAATTAAAAAAAAATTGAAGATAAATTATTTGGCTAATCAAATTTAAGTTTTTTCAAAAAATTTTAGTAATCAGAGAAATATTGATATATTAAATAGATATAAGACGCCTATTAGTTAAAATAATTTACTAAAATTGTAGATTCAATCAAACATTGTCAGACTGAATGGTTTAGTGTAAGTGAGGAAGCCCAATTTTAGCCAGTCAAATTTTATTCTGCCGCTAGAGAAGCCCAAACTTGGGATTTCTTTTCCATCGTTATCAAGAAAACAATGCTAAAGCCACGCTACGCTCTCGACCCGCAGACTTCTCCTATCTTAAATGTTAACACATGAAATAATATGACTGTCAAATTGATAAAATATTCGGAGAGTCAATGTTTTTTACGAGTAAATCATACAGAATGTCTACTGCTTGATGAAACACACACACACACACACACATAAAAAATATATATATTATTACATTTGTTTTTTCTTTCCTTTGATCATGAATATAGTCAAATGAATTAAGATGCGTTTGTAGATAACGAACAATATTTACCAACTTATTGTTAGTTACAGTCAACAATGCCCTTACCTACGCATCTTCATTCAATTGAGTATTCATGGTGTAAGGAAAAATAAATAAAATATTTATAAAAATAGATTCAAGATAAAGACTAAGCCTTAGAAACTATAGACTCTATCAAATAATATTAAACTTATATGTACAGTCGACTCTCGATAATTCGTTTTTTTCGATAATCGATAACTCTTCAGCTGTTAAATTCGATAAATTGAAAAAATGCTGTGTATTTTGATAAGCTCGATAACTCGAAATCCTTTTCGTAACAAGAGGGGGAGAGAACATTCTATGATCTGAACTAGGTCACTTCCCTTTTATAATTCGAATTTTTCCTAGCAAAAAACTATTCTCAATTTGTTTAATTAGGTATGTTATTATCTATTGCAATGTTAATATGTACATATGTAATTTTTTGTTCTTTTTTGTCGTTTTCATTATTTTTACTTTTTTACTTGAGCCTATACATAAAATCTATGCAAGTTCATACATATTTTCAAAAATATAAAAAAAATTTAATAATTCGAATTTGTTTTCTTTTCCTCTTGATAACTCAAAAATTCTTTATATTCGAGTCTCGATAATTCGAATTTTTCTTGTAGTCCTTTCGAATTATCGAGAGTTGACGGTATGTTATCAGATTTGTGTTTTCTGCCCCTGTGTTTGATCTTATCGCTCCTCTCCTTCTTATTAATTAAATATTTGTTATAATATATTTTTTACAAATATTACATTGTAAAAAAAAAAAAAAAAATCAGAGCCCCGAGCCTCTTCAGAAATCGGGCTCCCGGGACTTCCCCCCTGCAACACCACTGTATGTATTTATTTGCATCAAACAGATGACACTCACTTTAATTAACTATAAAAAATCAATAACACTGCTACTCTTGGTAAGATATTTTCAAAATCAATATCAGAAGCACATTTATACTATAGATAGAATGGATTTTAATGAAGAAGATAAATTAAATGAAGTTATTTATAGTTTATATTAGTTATACTTTATGATCATGCACGCGGTATGTTCCAACAATTTGCCTGTCCGTTAGCTAAATCAAATGATAGTTTGAATTATAATTACCTGTTGATCAAGCAACCCATATAAGAGGAGACTACTATTGATAATACGTCCACGTTCTGTTTCTGATCTCTTCTTTGAGTGGAATATCGATCACAGAAGCTAAAACACTTAGTAATTGGTCCAAATGACAGCATGTACTCACTATAGATATTTTTCTCCAAACCATTCTATTGCAAAACATTTCATTTAAATTAATTGGTTAGTCATAGTTCATAGGTATTTTTTATCAATTTTTAAAATATATATTCATTAAAACTTACCCTTGTAAAATAACAATTAATAAATCAAGCCCTTTTATTCAAAAAGTATATTTTTATTTTTTTAATAAAATAATGTAAAGACCTCAAAAGGCTTTCACAACTATTATTAGATAGTGTGATTATAAAATTTATTACTTATTGAAAGAAGTTCCAAGCAATGATATATTCGCCTAAAAACAAAAATGAACTTTAAAAGTTTCAATTCAATTTAAATAAATTTAACCTTTTATTTATTTTTCAAGCTTTAAAATTTGATTATTGAAATATTTCTTTTTTTCCTGTATAACCCTTATTTTATGGTGATATTAGAAAATTAATAACTCAATTATTGTGAAGCTGTTTCCAAGAAAATGACTTCTATTCAGATCTACCATAAACTACACATCCTATCCCATGTCCTAATCTTCCTGTCTCGAATACTGCTCGCATCTCTAGGGCTATATCTAGGGGGTCCATACGTCCCGGTTTTAACTTTCTGATTCCCGGTGTCCCGACAAATTCTTTCTAGCTCATTGTCTCGGTTTAAGTTTAACTGTAAGAAAAAATTGACTTTCCTATGTGGATTGGACCAATTTTCGTTTCCGCATTGGATGTTGCTAGAAGAAGTGCCTGAATGGGATGAGTGTAATTTCTCTCACTGAAGATGTATTCTACAACCAATTCTGCCATATTAAAGATATCATAAAGATTGAAATTGCTCCTAACCAAGATACATGGAAATTATTTTGATTATTTATGTCCATCAATTAAATTAATAAGTTAGAAAATAAGGACAATAGCTTATAACATTTTTTATTTTATGCCAACGTTTCATCAACTTTGTTGATTTCCCTCAGGCTCAAACAAATTAAATTCTTTTGCATATTTGTCATTTTATAAATATTCATTCTTAGCAAACACATATAGGAACAGATTCATGGAAATCTTAGAGCTGTGTAAAAAAGTGGATGGGGATATTTGAAAAAGTTAAATATTTGGAGCAAAAAAACGAATTTGTTCGCTTGTGCAGTTACGTGTATTGTCTATTCCTAGTCACAATCCTGTTTTTTTTTAAGATATTGATGAGAGAAGGAGATACACCAAAAATGTGCAACCCCTAAAGGCCTGGGTTAGCCCCCTCCATAGTGAAAAGAAGAAGAAGAGGGGATTTTTTATGGGCTGGGTAGGAGTTGAAGGCATCTGTGGATGCGGGTCTTAAACAGCTGAAGGTTATAATTTGAGGAAGACGGTGGCTGGAAGTGAGTTCCAGTCTCTTGAGGTCATAGATGGCAAGAGTTGGCGAAAGCGTTTAGGCGAGGCTTTTATCCAATTTGACAGCAAAGGGGTCGAAAACCGCGTGTTTCTAGCAAAGAGGGCTCTAGGGGGATAATTGATTTCTCATTCCTACTGAACAGACACCATGATAGTACCTATCTGTAGTATAGGGAAAGGGCAGAAACGGTACTTCGGTGAGCCTGGTGATGCTGTGAACGTGCGTTTTCTCTGATAAACAGTTAATATATGTATATATATTTAAATTGTAGAACCTATTACTTATATCAGTGTTTCTCAAAGTGAGGTGCCCTAGTTTCATATCAAGGGGCCGCGAAATAAAATATATTAAATATTTTCTGAAAAAACAATCAAATATTAAAAGCATTTATTAGGCAAAATAAATTGTTAAAAACACATTTATTTTAAAATTACTGAAACACCTCAATAAATAATAGCTATTATTATTGCTGAAAAACACATTTTTCAGGGAGTCACAAAGTATTAATTTTATTTATTTTATATTTTAGGAGTTGCTGGGCTAAAAGTTTGAGAAACGCTGCCCTTATACATTCACACATTTTACCATTCCATTTTATCAGAAGTTTTTGCAGAATGCACACTGCAACTTAATAAGCTATCCATCCGCTGTGACTAAGCAGCTTTTGACTGTACATCATATTCCATTATTGACATTTCTGATCAGCTGGGACTCATTTTGAATGAGATGGGCTTAGAGCACACCTGGGGATTATTGTCACTCTATTGGAGGGATGAATATAGTCTTGTTATTCATACGGGGAAAAATACATTTTGCAACTTATCCTCAACGAATAAGGATAAGAAAAACAAGAATGCATCGTGGTCGTTTCATTGCGTACCCGATTTGAATCCATAAATGAATTCGGAAAAACCTTTCCCCTTGTATTAGATGGATTAACCCGGGAAACATTTTTCCTTTCACCAACATGAGCAAAAAAGCTTTTAGCTCGATATCATCTCGATATATATGTGTGTATGTTTTATTTGCATCAAGCAGAGGACAACCTCTTTGTTTCTCTTTGCGAAATTAATATATTACAATTTTCTACTCTATAAGTTTAAAATTCAATGTGGTTAATGCATCTGATAAAAATTCAATAATATCTTCATCAATAAAAGTATCCTCAATTGGCTTTAAAAGTGGACGCAAGTTTCTTATGTGGTTCGATTAAAAGTTGATTTATTATTTCCACTCCTGTGATCTAAAATAGGAAAATAATTACAAAGAACTCTTATGTGTTGAGAAAATTGGTTATAAAAAAACCTACCTTAAAATTGATATCTTAGGATATTAAAAGTCTCTTTATGTCGGGCAAAATTTGCTTGAAACATGTTCGTGTTGAATTATTACTAGAATTTGCTACGATATTTGGATTATTTATTTAAACATAAATGACAACTTACAAATAATTTTATTGATATTATTTATTAATTAATATAATTAAATGGTTCTCACAAATAATTCATAGCACTAAAATTTTTATTTGATATGAACATACGAAAAAAGGAAATGCAAGTTAATTGTTGTCATTCATAATAATTAATTTTCAACTTCTTAATTTTAAATTATCGTTTAAAAATACCAGTTAAATAAAATGAAAAATTGTTTGAGATGTGTTATTAAAAACTTTTTCTTTCATATCTACTTATTTAAATAATTATTAGTAATTAATATACTATAAATATATATTTATTTATTCGACTCCTAAGTTCAAGTAAAGTATATTATTAGACTAATAATTCAAATTAAACTTATACCATAAAAATATATTACTTTCCAAATAGAATTTTTTTTTTTTTTTTTTTTTAATGCAATCGAATGCAAGAAGGGGTGCACCAGTAAAGATGTAGCCCCTATGGATCTCGAAAGACCCTTGCATTAATGAAGAGAAGTGGAAAGTTGTTTAAGTGAGAGGGTGTGGACGTAGGTGTCTATGCACCCTGGTTTGAAGGTTTGAAGATCATAGGTGCTGGGAAAGATAGAGGCTGAGAGAGTTCCAGTTCCTTGAAGTCATGAGGATATATGAATTCGCGAATGAAGTGGTCCGGTACTTTTCTAATTTGACCGCGAAAGAGTGTTGGGAGTCGGCAAAACGTGGAAGGTGTGCAAAGCATCATTCTTAAATTTAAGTGACAAAAATTGTAACCGTAGTTGAGGTTGCAATTAACAATAAGTCGGCCAAGTGCGAGTCGGATCTCATACCGAGAGTTCCGTAATTTATAACTTCCGAAATACTTGTTTTATGTGTTTTTGATAAGAAGGAATGAGTGAATTTAATAATTTTTTCCCTAATTTTAAGCCATTTCCCAACATCGGCAGCATATAAAATCGCTCAAAAATGGTCACTTTAGAGATGTCTCACAACTTAGCTTTAAATTGAAATAAATTCAAAATTTAAGTTTAATTCTAGTTAAAGAGACTTTACAGGGATACATTTCATGATAAAAAATATTTTTTATTTTTGATCTCACATAAAATTAGACCTTCAAAAAATAATCACATGATTAAAATTCTAATACGATTTTTGATTTAAGGCAAAATAAATACATATGACTACTTATTACCTTATCTTTAGAATTCAGAAGAGACACTGGGAAACGAATAAGTAGCCTCATTACAAGCAACTAGTGGACTAAATAAAATTTATAATTTAATGTTTGCGGATGACCGTCATAGTTTTGTCGATTTTCACGATTAAAAGTACGATCACACTATGGCAAATTCCAAATTTATAGCTTTAATAATTATAGCTCTAGAGTTGTTCTCAGCACCAAGTCTCTTAGTTTAACAGTAAAAGTACCTGTGAAAAGAGTAAGCAAGAACATTCAATTTCCTTTAAAATGATATATATTTACTATTTTATCTTCTAAATGGTCTGGAGTTATACTAATTTGAAAATTTCAGGTTTGTCGAGAGTGTCGTCTATTGGATTCGATTATTTTTAATTATATTGGGTGCTTGCGAAAGTTCGTGCGGAGTTTGTGAGTAGCAAGCTCACACAGCGATTAGGCAAACAAAATCTTTATTCAATCAATGATATATTCTCCATCGTTTTCTATAATCTTTTTCCAACGTTCTGGCAGCAGCAGACGGATGCCCTCATCATAAAAACTGCGCGGTTTAGATTCGAAGAACAAAAGACACGCCGATTTTTAAGGCCTCCAAAGAGTCAAAGTTTTTTCCATTTAAATAATTTTGCAATGACCGGAACAAGTGATAGTCAGATGGTGCGATATCAGGAGAATACGGTGGATGCTTTAGGACATCCCATTTCAGGCTCTTCAGCTTGCACAGCGTCTTTTTCTTGAAACGTGTGGTCTGGCGTTGTCCTGATGAAAGATGACTCCCTTGCGATTTGACAAAATCGGACGTTTCTCTTTTGATTTCGATTCAAATTGCTAATTGGCGCATGTACTTGTCCGAATCAATCGTTTCGCCGTGCAGGAGAAGCTCAAAATAGATTATGCTCTTGCAATCCCACTAACCGGAGAGCATCACCTTCAACAAGCGTAAAATTGCCTTTGTAATTGCGTCATTATGCGCCCACGGATACAGTCATGTTCTGTTTATGCTGAATATTGCTGGAGGCCAACCCAGCTCTCCATCACCGTCGCCCATCGATCAAAAACGAACGTTGCCGATATCGCCTGAAAAAACAGCCTGCCGTAAATGTTTGACTTTGTGTTCCCCTCGCATACCAGCCAGTACCTGATATTCTTTAGCTTCAAATTGAATCCCATTTTTAACGACGAAATGTTGATCTGCTCGTGTTTAGTGCTGTAGCAACTTCTTCTGTTGAAATTCAAGGGTTATAGAGCACTAAAGTACGCAAAACATCGTCATCAATGTCAGAAGGTCGACTAGAGCGTGGCTTATCTTCAAGGTTAAATTCTCCGCGCCGAAATTTAGCAAAACATTTTTCCACAGTTCGTTTAGCTGGGAAAGCTAATCCTGATAAACATCTTGAACGTTTATTCCCTTCCGAAGCTCGTAAAGCATAACATGCCGTAAATGCACTTTATCGATATTCATTTTTAAAGTGATATTTATCGAAGCAGTTTGTATGAAAACAAATGATTTTTTTAAATGAAAGCTGTTATTTTTCGTCACCTCTTCCGTTTATAATATGTAGGAGTAGGCATTAATGACAACACGTTACGACGCTCATAACTCCATCTATTACAACTCCGCACGAACTTTTGAACGCACCTCAATATTTCAGAAAGGTTGTATTTTACCCCGGGAATCGACCCCGAGTGCTAATAACAGCAACCCGGGCATTTGGCTAACCTGTGAGGTGCATACCTCTGACATACAGTATATTTTACTAATGCTTCTAAATTTAAACTTATAGTACCTTGGAGGCACTGAGCGATGCTCGGTAACTTCTTCCTTCAGTTAAAAGCTTTATTTTAATATTATTTTTAAATTAATTTAAAATTCTGATAAAAAGGTCGATTTTTATTTGAGAGCCGCTTTCAAATTAAAAAAAAATACAAAAATATATAATATTCGCCCACTGTACCCCCCCCACCTCTACCCCGATCGACCCCACCCCTTAAACCTCGCCCTACCCCCGAATCACCCACACTGCACCCCACCTCCTGTACCTGTTTTGATTCAATCATATGATTCATTTTTATTCATCCAATTGTTAATAAATAAAACCTATCAAAATGTAAGTTGTTTTTTCAGAAAATTGAGACCTGCTCTTGATTATTTTTTATTCTATTAAATAAATAAAGTTCATTATAAAAACAATTATAAAACGTTTATTAATATTTCTAACGTTTAGGGACAACAAAATATGTTAAAATCCACAATCACAATACTTCTTCAAGGCCTGAGAATAAAGGATTTACCCGACCCATTGTCTGCCTGAGCAATAAAAAAGGAAAAAGTGGAAACCTTTAAAACCCTAAGAATGGGATTTGTCTACCTGAGAATAATTAATTTAATTTCACGAAAAACCCACCAAAAACAATTTTGTCGAAGATGAGACTGTGACAGACCGAATTGTCACCCCAAAAACCCCAACCCGTGAATTTCATCAAATTCGGCAAAACCATCAAATTCGGTGCAAAAACCACCACCACAATCACCATTTACCTTTAAATTTTATTGAAATTAATATAGGTAGAGCTTTAGGAGACGGACTGGTATAAATATGCAATTGGATGTTGATGAAGGCAGTCCACGGTGGTTGTAAAAAAATAAGACTATAGTGGTTTTATTATTTTTACATTTATTTGTTAAACCAACGTTTCGAGATTTATTTTTCCTCTTCAAAAGTAAAACAATGAAAGTAGTTCAAATCATAATTACCCTTTGACAATGCCAAAAAAACATTATCTCTGAAATAGTAAAAAGCAATTGATAAATATATCATCAAACAAAAATAATTGCTTTTTACTATTTCTATTCGAGATGAAAATTTTATAATGTTTTTTTTTTGCATTGTCAAAGGAGACAGGAAGTAATTATGATTTGAACTACTTTCATTGAATTTTGTTACCTCCTGAAGAAGGAGAGAATTTTTTTTTTTTTTTTTTTTTTTTAATGCAATCGAATGCAAGAAGGGGTGCACCAGTAGTGATGCAGCCCCTATGGATCTCGAAAGACCTTGCATTACCGAAGAGAAGTGAAAGTTGATTAAGTGAGAGGTGTAGACGTAGGTGTCTATGCACTCCGGTTTTGAAGGTTTGAAGATTATAGGTGCTGGGAAAGATAGAGGCTGGAAGAGAGTTCCAGTTCCTTGAAGTCATGGGGATATATGTATTGGCGAATGAAGTGGTCCGGCACTTTTCTAATTTAACCGCGAAAGAGTGTTGGGAGTCGGCAAAACGCGTGCTACGTGCAAAGCATGCTTAGGGGGGAATTATTGATTTTATCTCATCAGAGCACCTGCCGTGATAGTATCTATAGAAAAGGGAAAGGGCAGAGACATCTCTTCGATGAGCCAGCGAGTCGAGGGAGTCGGTGAGGGTAGAATCGTCAATTAGCCTGACGGCTCGTTTCTGAATTGCATCCAGGGTAGCAAGAGTATTTTGAGGCCCCTCTCCACAGATGAGAGCCGTATTCGAGACAGGGCGGATTTGGGCCTTGTAGATGGTGAGAAGTTGTGGGGTTTGTAAAATCGCTTGGACTCCGAATACAGGCCAATCTTCCTTGTTGCAGATTTCGCCACAGAGGAGATGTGTTCATCTCCTTGGACAGGTCAGATGCGACAGAGACGCCCAGCATGGATAGGCTGTCACACATTTTTAGGGTATTCGAATCGAAGAGAATATCAGGGAAATCTTTATTTTCGCGCCTAGAAATTAGACAACATTGAGTCTTGTTTGAATTGAAGTTAACTAAATTTTGTGAGCCCTATTTATTCAGTTTGTTCTAGTCGAGAGTAATTGAGGAGGTAACATTGATTCGATTGTTCGGGAGTGAGGGCTTTCACGTAGAGTGCTATCGTCGGCGTAACAATGAGTGGGGTTTGCTGTTTGATCGAAAAGGTCGTTTATATACATTAGGAAAAGTGTGGAGGAGATTACGGAGCCTTGGGGAACACCAGAGTTTGTGGAGAACGATTCAGATGATGTTCCATCCACTCACAACTTTTATACTTCGGTTTGTCAGAAAGCTTTCTATCCATTTGCGAAGAGTTGGTGTGAATCCGAAGGCTGGCAGTTTGGCAAGAAGATTTTTGCAACAAATCTCCGAAACGTTGGTTTAACAAATAAATGTAAAATAATAAAACCACTATAGTTTTATTTTTTACAACCACCGACTGCCTTCATCAACATCCAATTGCATTAATATAGGTATTCGATAAGTAAAATTAACGTTGTTTAAAAATTATTATTGGTGTCTAAAATATATTTTCAAAACGTTATATTAGGATTTCAATGCTTTGTAGATTATTTAATCTAATTAATTAATATTGTTTTAAATATGTGTGATTTTGGCATGGTCAATTGCGCCCTCCCTCCCTTCCCCATCCCTGTACTAGTCCTTTAAAATTTCCTAGTTACTTGATAGAGATTTTCTTAGAGACGGACTGGTATAAATATGCAATTGAATGTTGATGAAAGTAGTCCACGGTAATAAAAATAGATTATAGAGTTTAATTATTTTACATTTATTTGTTAAACCGACGTTTCGGAGATTTATTAATCTTCATTGACTTTTTGTTACCCTGAAGAAGGAGAGAATAAATCTCCGAAACGTCGGTTTAACAAATAAATGTAAAATAATTAAACCCTATAGTCTTATTTTTTTACAACCACCGTGGACTGCTTTCATCAACATCCAATTTCATAGTTACTCCCGCCCCTCCGCTCTCCCTCAGCGGACGTCAGTAGGTACTCGGTGTGCGCTACCCACGTTTCCTAATGCCTCGAATTGAACATTCAACTCATCTGGCTATTTCGGTAAATATCACAATCTAATTAGCTCCAAATTAACCATCTACCCTTCTTACTAAGTGGATATAATTATATTGAAAAAAGAATAAATAATTTCTTGAGATGTTGGCTCTAATATAGAATTCAAGCAAAATAATGTATAATATTTATACAGTAGAACCTAGCTATTCGTACACATTTCGTTCTAGCAGGCAGTTCGAATGGCGATTTGTACTAATGGCGAATCATTTTTTCGCATAAGATATAATGTAAATTGCATTAATTGGTTCCAAACTCTTTATTTAAACTAATGTAGGTGCCACAGTAGAAGTAAAAAATGTACAATTGTATATTCTTGTCACGATTTTTATTATTTAAACTCTACTTACATATTACAATTCCTCATTACTTTCTATATTAAAAACGTTAGATGATTTTTTTTGTCTTTTTGGTCCTTTACATATTAAAAGATATCCAATGTTGATTGTTTTTGTCTTTTTTTTAGAAACTCCTAAAATGTTCAATCACATTGTCGTTAAATAAGTTAACGCTCCTATTCGCCACAGCTGTGTTTGGATGACATTTTTGGCCAATGTACTTTCTATATTTCTCCAATGGTGACACAATTCTTTAATTTCCTAGTTGAAATGTTTTCCTCTACCTCTGAAGACACATCTTCAATCACTTCCTGCTGTTCTCTCTGTAGTTCTTGAAGTTCTTCAGTTGTCAACTCATTTCAGGATCTTCAATCAACTCCTCCACATCATCATTGTCTACATCCAAACCCATGGATTTTCCCAGGGACACAATTTCATTCACTACAACAGCTTCCGTGGCAGTGTCTTCTAAGTCTTTCAGTGCCACACAGTCTGGCCACAGATTTCTCCAGAGGATTTCAGTGTCCTCAAAGAAACTTCATCACAGGCTTTGTCTATTATTCTCAAGTAAATGGAGGATATTAAAATGGTTCTTCAAAAGTCTCTGAGGGTGAGTTCTGTGTCAGAGGTCACTGGAAACATCTTTGAAACAGTGCTTTTGTATAAAGTTTTTGAAGTTTGAAGTGACCTGCTGATCCATGGGCTGATAAGTGAAGTGGTGTTAGGGTCAAAAATCTCACTTAATGAAACTGTATTCACCAGTCAGATCTTCCTCCAAACCTGGAGGGTGAGCAGGAGTGTTGTCCAGTACCGGTGCAAAGCCAAGCTCAGTGGCGCATTCTGTGCACGCGGTCCGAATCGCGAAAAAGCGTACGAATGGCGATTTAAATTTTACTTGAAAAAGTTGTACGAATAATGAGTTGTATGAGTAGAGAGGCGGACGAATAGCGGGGTTCCACTGTATTTCTCGCTTAAATATGTCTGAAACATCTCAAGCATGATTTTTTGCTTGCCGACATGTGTGTCTGTGTAACTCAAGAACGACAAGTTTTAGTAAGTTATTTTCTATGAGGAGAATTGGGATTTTGATCTCAATAATTTGAAACTTAAAGTTCAAAAATGCAAATAAAAATAATTTTTTAAATTATTTAATTTAGATTTTAAGTCAATGTAATAATATATTCATAAATGAACAATTAATATTTACGTTTATTATTAATTTCTAGAGCGTCTCTAACGTTCTTAGTCTTGAAAAAGTTTCTACTTTTTTTAAAAAAAATTAACAAATGTGCTGTTAAGCGATTCACAATTACAATTTGATTAAGGAAAATGGCCAAAAAGTGCACGGATAGAATAATCGCCCTTTCTTTCAAGATATGACCGGACAGGATGCCGAATACAACAAGTCCAGACTTGTTTCAGATTATTAGAGATTAATTTCTTAATTTCTATTATTCTAGGAATAGTCTTTTTGACATTGGAACTTGACCAAAACGATGCTTATTATGTAAAACGATTGTTTCCTTTTTAAATCCCGAAAATCAGCATTTCAATAAATCTTTAATATGCTTAAATCGAAAAGTTTTTGACCATTATACTAAGTCAACTAGGCATGATAAAAATAAATCTTTAATATCTTAAATTTTTGAAAATAAACAAAAAAAAATTTTTTTTTCAATCTAATCTAATTTCTCATATAAAATATACTTACTAAATACATGCTTTATTCAAAAGTCGAAAGAAATTTGGCTTACTTCTATATATTTAATTTCTGAGCGATCAATGTTCAGTTGTGTCGCCAAATATACACTTCCTATATATTTAATTATTATTCATTTTAGTTGGAATTAAAATGTTTTCAGATTAGAATAAT